>CM055820.1:14720121-15077621 GCA_029582265.1 Zoroaster sp. YZ-2022
TCACCATGCTTGTACAAAACCAATGGGCATTTTGGTAAGTGGAAATTTTGAATGGTTTCAAATGGTCAAACAGTAGGAGGGTTAAAGGTAGTTGAAGTGTTTCAGTTGGTATGATCCTAGTGCAACATTTGTAATGTTGGCAAAACTGCTTCTAACTAAATAAGTAATATATGAAAGTTTCAACTCACAGAGTCTAAGTCTTTAAAAAAAAGTTTGAACAAGCATTCACAATGTTTACAGAAAGTACTTGCTATCTAACAACTTTTTTGTTTTATTTTAAACGAGAGCATAAATTATAGATTTAATTTGTTTTTCAGTACGATTGGTATCTCTCAAGTTAGTTTTTGGAAAATAATTTGGTAATTTTTTAATTGGGTAATTACCAACGTACTTTCCATTTAAGAGCTTCTGTGTTTAGCATATTTAGATGATTTAGATAAGGTTTAGCAACAGTAAGACAGAAGCAATTCTATGGGGGACTACTAGCTTCATATGTACCCCAAATATTGAAATCTATAGGAGGCCTATTTGTCCAAGAAAGTTTTGATCTACAAAAATCAAATGAATAACATCGTTTCTCATTTCTAGTACCTTGGTAGCGATCTTCAAGATTACAGTGGTCGTACCGTCTTAGATGATGACAGTTATGTGTCCTTGCCTCTTCTACACCTCCCAGGAGTGATCTTAATCCCTGGTCAGACTCTACCCCTTCATCTCTTTAATCAGAGAATCATTTCAATGATGAAACATGTCATACAAAATAACAGAACATTCGGCATGATACATGATGGGTAGGTACCCATTACAAGTATCCAAAAAGGAAGGTACAACATTGGTAATTACCAGATTATCAAATTAACCCATTATCATTTAAAAACTTACTTGGTTTTGAATTGTTGGTACACATAATAATTATCCTGATAAATTTACGAAAAGTTTTTGCAAAACATGAAAACAGAACAAAACATGTTTTTTGAATATTTTCAAAAACTTGAGCACCTATAGTGAGGAAATTTTCCTAGGTTAGTTTTATGATATATTTATTGAAAACCAAGTGGGTTGAAATAAACATATGTTACCAAATACTAATGTTGTACTCTCCCTAAATAGTGGAAAAATTTATTTGGAGACTTTTTAAATGCTATAAGGTAAAAGACTTACCACTCTTTTTAACCAGTTCGCGTCGGGAATAAAAACGTTTTTCTGGGCCCCTGTGGCGGGTTTCTTTTTCCCACACACACGTTAATGGAAGCTTCCACAGCGAGTGGCCGGCACTTCCGAGCATGTCACCGTGCACGCATGGCTGAACCGAGCATGCATACAAATATTCCGGAGTTTCCTGTGGCGTGTTTAGACGCTCTCCGATCCGCGGTGCAAAAAAAAATTGCGTGTATATACGGCCTCCGACGCGAACTGGTTAAATAACACTGGTCAACAATTTTTTAAAAGTTGTCTGCTTCGGAGATAAAATGTGCTATTTATTATGGATTTTGATGTGCTGAATTCAAATATGACAATTAAAATTGCTGATTGGCTACTGTTTCCAAGATATTTAAGTTTTGACATTTTACGTACTATGTCTATGGTGTACATAGCAGATTTTTAATCATGAATTATCATACGCTATTCCCATACGTGTACACATGTACACGTAGATCTTGAAAACTAGAGCCAATCAAAAATTTTAAGCATCATTTCCATTCTCAGTGACCCATAATTAGTCAAGTTTGACTTCATTTGTTTCGGAAGCATTTTGGCTGTAGACCAGTGTAATTCATATATGAAGATGCATTATTGCGTATGATATTGATATTGCTGCCACCTGGATATATGAATGTGATGCACTATGAGCACATTGTGGTATTACCTCGATCAGTAATGGTATAATACAGTGGTCAGCAAACTAATGTACATATCTCTTTCTCTTGGATTCTTCAGGCATGGCAGACAGTCAGGGCAAGATGTAGGTCCAGCAAATGTCGGCACAACGGCTGAAATCTTTAGTGCAAAGGAAGAAGAGGACAGTGGTGTAGAGACGATGAGAATAAAAGCGATGGGACGACAACGATTCCAGATCATGGAGACAAGAAGACAAGCTGATGGGTTAGTTTGTTAAGAATAATAAATTGATACAGTGGATACAATTTTACTCATCATTGACACAGCTATGTCAATGATGAATGTCAGTAACTCTGTATTCAGTGTCTAAGGGCAAACAATCCAATGTGGGTACAAGTGGGACTTGAACCCTCTAGTTCAGACATATTAACCTATCAACCCCTATCCTTGCCTGATGATGAATAACGGATATATTGCATGGACTTCAGTGGCTTGGCTATGGGTGCTCAGAAAGCATATTCCCCCTGTTGAAAGGTTGTGCCCCAAAGTGCTTCCACTGAAAATTCAAATTTCTAGGAAAAAACATTGTAGTGCTGCTAATTTGCTCCCTACGTCATTCATTTTTCCAATAATGCCCTTAATAAACAAACCTGTGTATCTCACTGATGCAAAAATCTATATCTGGATTCCAAATGCTCATCCATTCCTGTTTCTTCCCCAGAGCATAATGATCAAACACCAACTCATCAAAATAAAATTAACTTCATCTTTGGTT
This sequence comes from Zoroaster sp. YZ-2022, assembly GCA_029582265.1. Taxonomy (NCBI): domain Eukaryota; kingdom Metazoa; phylum Echinodermata; class Asteroidea; order Forcipulatida; family Zoroasteridae; genus Zoroaster; species Zoroaster sp. YZ-2022. The sequence goes on from CM055820.1 coordinate 14,722,736, forward strand.
TTCCTATTTCCCATAGCATTCTTATTGGCAGGGTTCGCATCATCACTGAATGCCAGTTACCTGATCCTCTAGAGGGCGCTCGACACTCCTCTCACAATAGACATAGACTAATTCCTCCTCTGAGGCAACCTAAGGGTGCGAAGCGAGACATGGCTTGGTTGATACAGAGAAGGAAACGACACCTATCAGCGGCTCATTGGACTTGGATACCACCATGGGTCTATGAGATGTATGATACTGTGAGTCTTGTAGTTTTGTTTTCAATTCTTAGATCTAGCGGGATGTCATTCCTGCCTGATGGTAGGTAAGGGGCAGGTCCAGTGTCACAGAAAAGGGGGGCACAAAACCATAAAGAAAGGCACAATCCCAAGGGGTGGGCGAGACCCCAAAATATGGAGATAGATTGGGAATTTAAATTTGTTTAGATGGTTGAATTTCATAAAAGAGGGGGGGGGGGCATGCTCCCCTTTGACCCTCTGGATCCGCCACTTTGGTATGTTAAAGCATAGCCGGGGGGGGGGGGGGGGGGGGGAGGAAGGGTCTCACATGATCCGAGGCTTGACGCGCATTGTAGGCCATACCATTAACGTGACAGGGCAAAAAAAAAGCAAAACGGTTTAATATTTAAATTTTCATACCTTTTATCATAATTTAATTAACCATTAATAATCACAATGAAAAACACAACTCTCACATTTTTCAAAATATTTTGTAAAACTGAAAATTTTACAGAATTTTTTTTTTACAGAAACTCAATGAAATGACACCCCTGAATTGCAACAAAAACAGTGTCAACGAACAGAAGATTCAGTAAAATGTTACCGTTGACCCTCTGACTTTTTTCCCTTAATCTGAATAAATAATGTTGATTTACCATTCAAGAGAGTTTTACGGAAATCTGTCCGTTGACCCTTGCCGATATTTTGAGATTTCTAACGTACGTGCATGTATACGTTTGCAGCGCGCGAGAGAATGTTATTAACGCACACTAGCTATTTGAACAGTGCATATGTGCTTACACACAGTCCGTTGTCTATACGCGCACCACGATGTTCACCACGCGCATCTGCGTTTGCGAATGAGATGTGTAGCTGCGTTGGTGGCGCACTTTTGTCCCAACCCTTCCTTCCCCCCTGAGCATAGTCAGGGAAACTTGTCATATACATGTATACATGAGGATCTGACAATTAGCAGTACCATGAGTAAACAAATATCATGATAAATTACACTAGCAGCAGTTGTGATAGATAATAATAATAATAATAATAATAATGTGGACTTATGTAGTGCACGTATCCACCAAACTGGTGCTCAAGGCGCATTATATTATTACCCCTGCTCATCAGGCTCATAAATCATTCCTGAATCCATCTCAGCTCCCTGGGGAGTATACAGCTCAATTGCTGCCATTACAGCACATATGGGCTAATCAAACACAACAACCAACTCTGCCCTCACAGGTACCCATTTACCCCTGGGTGGAGAGAAGCAATTATGGTAAAGTGTCTTGCTCAAGGACACAAGCACCATGGCCGCAGTTGTGATTCGAACCCACATTCTGATGACTCAGCTATCAGAACACAAATCCGATGCACTAAACTGCTCAACCATGGCACCGCTCGACCATGGCACGACCATAGATCTTTATTAATTAACCTTTGACCTTTGTTTGACCTCAGGAGGTTCTAATGCTCCACATTAAAGCAGAACTGAAGAGCTGGTACGAGGATTCTGTCAAATTTGACACACTGCCATCCAAACCCTCAGGTATGTCTTCAGCTCACCAGCAGCACTATGAAATTGACCCCTGATGATTCAGATCCTGTTGGGGTCACATTAGGGATTTGATGTCCATTGCATATCTAATTTCTTCCATGATGTGTCGGCTTCTCTGCAGTCTTCTTAGAAATTGTCAGATTTTACTTTTAAACAAAGATTTAGTGCAGAAATTAAGTTTAAGTTTCTGTTTTTTTTGGCAGATTTTTCCTTCTGGGTGGCAAGTAATATTCCTCTTGATGACAATCAGAGACTCAAACTCCTTGAAATCAATTGTCCAGTGCAGAGATTACGTCGTGAGCTTGACATCCTCAGAAAGGTAAGTCCTGACTTGTTGACCATGTAACACTTATTTATATTTGTTGCTTCCTGTGTCAGTTCCAACGATTTCATGGAAGGCGTAAGTGTGTATGTTTAGTTATGCATGTTGTATTTTGTTTAGTTATTTGCATTAGATATCCCTTAAATACTGACATTAAATATTGTATATATTAACATTAACATTAAGATATAGTACCCTACTTAAATTACATAAATAAACAATAACTTCTTGTGTAAGTACCATGTATTTCATAACAGGTATATACAATTGTTACATGTACTTTTTATGTGCACAAATTTTACATTTTCATTGCACTGAAAAAGTTGTTAAACCACAGATTCTTCTCAGAACCACACACTATATTCACAGCTCATTAGAGAGATTACATGGTGCTTATTATTCTTCCACAATGCATAGCTTAAATTATTTCTTATTTTTGTATTTTTATATCCATATGACATTCAATAGTGCATAAATAAACCCTTTCACGGTAATATGCGCCATGTTTTTGACGGGGCAAAATTGTTTATTTCGAACACTCGTTGCCGTCTGCGACCCAGCGCTCGAACTTCACGTACATTCCAGACGCGTGCGTGAAGTTCGAGCGCTGGGTCGCAGACGGCAACGAATGTTCGAAATAAACAATTTTGCCCCGTCAAAAACATGGCGCCTATTACCGTGAAAGAGTTTATTACCGATGAATAAGATTTGTTACTTAAATTGACAAAAAAGAGAATATTTCTGCTGACATCTCATCAAAATAGAAGATGTATTTTAATTGTTTATGATAATTTCCATATTTACTTGTGTTTGATACCAATTTACTTAATCTATTTCTTACAGTGTACAATGCTTCATTGCACTGAGTGTGGATTAGAAATTGCCAACAAAAGCGATGTATTTAGGTAAGCGTTGGGAGGTAGACTTATTATATATGTTTATGGAAAAAACGTTTAGCAACTTTTAAATTGGTAATCCCATTTTGAGGCATTGATTTATTGATTAATAGTTGTAGCACTCTGACATGAAGTCATTGTCTCTGACATGTTTGTTGAGTACTTCTTTTTGTGCTTTATTTATGTACACACATTGGCTTTGTCACAGCTTTCCTACACATAAGGGAGCGTGCTAATGTCGATAGACAAAATAATAATAAATAAACAGATAAACCATTTTTTAGTCGTTTGAGAATTATCAAAGATTTTTCTCAATAAATGTTTTTTGTACCAAATTTAAATTGGCTAGCTGCCCTTGTTCTTACAATCCAATCTAATCCAATACTGTATTTGTAGAATGCCATCAATCTAGTTTCTTATATTCTGAGGTGCTTATGAGAAGAAAGAGTCAGTATTCACATTATTCAAGAGCTGATGATCAAGTGCAACAAATAAATAGTATGCGGATTTGAAGAGATGTGATTTCAGCTAGCCTTTGGAGCTATGATAATAATAATAATAAACAGTTCTTATATAGCGTGTAATACCTTTGAATGAAAGTCCCTATGCACTTATTATTTCCCTCTGGTCACTGGACCAATATCATTCCTGGTCACTGGACCAATATCATTCCTGGTCACTGGACCAATATCATTCCTGTAATCTTTCTCAGCTCCCTGGGGAGTATACAGCCCATTATGTGCAACCATTTTTGGCACTATACAGGGCTAATCAAACACAATTACCACCTCTATACCTTCACAGGTACTCATTTATACTCCTGGGTGAAGAGAAGCAATTACAGTTAAATGTCATACTTCAAATATAAACACTATTCATTACTTATATTTACAGCATGTCTCTCGATGGTCCAATGGCAGCCTATGTCAACCCCGCTGGTTATGTGCATGACACACTCACCTTATACAGCGCTCATAACTTGAATCTAGTCGGTAGACCGTCAAAAGAAAATAGCTGGTTCCCTGGGTGAGTCTTGTTTTTATATGTCAGGACATGTCTACCAATACACCAGTAACTTCTGCAAGTTTCATTTTATACAAATGTCATAATAAGTTTACCATAGTAGATATAGCAACCATCAGCAGCCCATGCGCACACTCTTATGTCCTCACACACTTTTTTCTCAATTTGTTTTTACAAAAACAGCTCAATTCTAATTTTGAAAAGAAAATTATGAGGACACTTATGAATGGGAATAATTAACCATTATGGCAGGATTAACCTTCCTACTGTAGCTGCACTTTAGTGGTAAGTAGCAATAGAGGTCAAAATCAGTCAACTGCCTGTTTTGACTGTTGACCCAAATGTGCACACAGGGGCATTGTTGACTGGTTTTTACTGTCATTTTGTCCACCCTGATCGATACCAGACAATGCTTTTACTAGTCAAAAATGGTCAACTCATTTTAACCTGTAAATGTACTTACTACACGTAAGGTTTGACAGTGTTTGTCTTTTAAGTGCACTAGATATACCTTGGCAAGTGTATCAACATTTTGACTGATTTTGATCCTTGGAATCACAGAAGGGTTAATTATATATTCTTCAATTAGGGCCTACATAATGACACAATAATGTAGTATGATGTTGCTAAATAAAGTTGGATTCAAATTCTAAATAGTCACAGAAGGGTTAAAGAGGCAGTATCAGAGCAGATTTTAAACAGGGCATGGAATCAGTGTCCTAGTTTAAGATGAACACAATGACTGATTATTTTTTAACTGGCTTATTTGTGTAGCAGCAACAGTAATATAACGTTCTCATGTGGGGTATTATTTTCAGACACTGAGTTAATCTAAAGCAAGCTGAATGATTCCATGTCCTGTTGATCGTGACAATATTGCCCATTTAATATCTCTGGCATTTTGGTTATAGGGGATAAAGGGCTCCCTTTGACTATGACCCTGTTGATCTTGATCCTGCAATAAAGTCTGCAGGATCAAACTTTGATTAAAACACCCATTGGTCCAACAGCTCATAAATCCGGTGCTGTTATAATATTGAGCAGTACCCAATTAAATTGTATGTATTTTCATTTGGTAACAGCAACAGTAAATGTCTTTCATTAATAAATATCCTCTCTGCTTGATTTCCTATCCTAGCTACGCTTGGACTATTCTGCAATGCCGACATTGTACCAATCATATGGGCTGGAAATTCACGGCCATCAAGCGTAAACTCAAACCTGAGATGTTCTGGGGTCTGACGAGGTCAGCTGTACAGCCAGGATTCAAGGACACAGAGGATCAGATACCTCTAATATAAAGCAAGTTGTCTATCTGGCAGAATTCTATCCACTCACAGCACAGTCTGGGTAAAATGCTTATAATGTGATGTTGCATTAATGATGTCCAATCATTTTACACCAATAATAGATCCAGGGAACAGCTAAGATGGATATGTCCCTCCCTTTGAAAATCAACCATATACAAAAATACAAATTGTTCAATATTGTTTTGAAATTTTGAGCCAATGTGCCCCTTCTTTGGCCTTGTACACCTCTTTTGTGCAACTGTATATTTGCCCTTGTCTTTGCTTTACACCACTGCACAGTTGATCGTGTTCAAGACAAATATAACAGAATCAAAGTGTAAGATTGATAAATGTCCGTTAACATTGTTTGTTGGAGACCTAAGATAAATGCATTGAGCACTTTCAGCTATCGCCATAAATTGTAATTATGAGTCGATAGTATATTATATGCAAAGGTTACATCACAAATCATTCTACAGATTTAGATTATTGAAGTGATCACTTAGTTGACATTCGTTGAGTTTAACAGCATAATATTTTGGTTACAAAAATGAGAAAATATATTTTGAAAAGGTACACATATATTAATGGTGATGAATTCGAATGTGATTGGGTGGTCTATATTATGATTTAAGACCATGGTTGATAATTGTTATAAGCTGAATAATGTCACTTCAAACTTAAATTCTCCCAAGTTTAGCTTTGTTAATAATTATATATGGCCAATAATTTTCCATTTTAGCATTAAAAATGGACTGAATTAATAGAATTGCTCTCTTGCAATTAAATTCAACTTTTGAAGCATGCAGTTTGTCCATATGTGTTGAACAATTCTCAAAGAGTATTTAACAATTCACATAGAATTTCACCAATTATTCCTTAACAGTTGTAATCATTTTCAAATATAGTTCTGATGGATTTTTGGCAAATTGCGGCAAAATTGATCTTCAAGTGCAGAACAGAATGTGGGCCATATATAATGGTTGGCACAACTTATTAATTCATAAATGTGTGCATGTAAGATGGAAAATGTGTATCTTTTTGCATTCCTGTACACAGTGTATGAAATTATGATACACATCAGTGAAATGGATTTGTATACACTGTTCAAATATACGATACGGAAACAAGGATTTTTTAAAACAAATTATTAGCCGTAAGATAAGTGCACTTAGTGCAGGACGTGTGATAATGCAATTGACACAAATCAAATGATCATAACTGTGCATATTATTGACTTTTAGGGAGTTTAATTGTTATTTGTAGCTTTGCATGGTGAAAAGGATAAATAAAGACTATTTACGGTGACACCATCATATGAAATTCTCAATTGAGTAGTAATTAGGTCTGAAAAGAACGGGTGGTTACAACTCCACGTTTCAATCAATATGCTCTGATTGTCCTTAGGGAGTGTACTTTTGCTTTTCCTGTCTTCTAAATCATTTATTTCAAACCCACTCCTTAAAAAAAAAACAAGGAGCATACTTTTACATCTTAATTTCAATAAGATATTTGTTTAAAGGTAAATTAAGAAGCTGTAGTTTTCTTCGGTTAATGGCTGTGATTGTATATTTAAACATGTGTCTGTTGTTTGCACTGCAGTACATGTTTGTACAGAATTGAGCCTTTAATAATAGTGAATTATGATCAGTGTTGCCAAGTACAAAATTAAAGTTAAATTCACTTCACAAAACTATCAAATATTTCATTTAAAAAAAATTTGGGCTATTTTAGTAACTGAACATTTCAATAAATTTTGGAAACAAATGGTTGAAGCACAACAATATGCAGACTTATATTTATATACCCAAGGTATTTTTTTATTTTATATTGAGAATTCAAGTGTCAAACAAGACTGTTGTCAGATAACTGAATCATTTAAATCCTTTTCACTTCAACTCACAAGTTTGAAAAATGTAAAAAACATTTACATATATATATATATATTATTTTGGCTTGATAATATGAGAAAATAATGTCTTTGCTGTTTAAAGGGAAGGTATAACATTGGTATTTGGAAAAAATACATTAATTTCAACCCTTCAGTTTTCAAGAAATATATCATAAAACTAACCTGTGAAAGTTTCATCACAATAGACACTCATGTTTGTGTAAACAACAACAAACTGTAACAGGTTTTTTATGTTTAAAAAAAGATTGCCTTCTGGCAAACCCATTTCTGTTTTCTATTAAAAAAAAAACACTTTTCAGAATAGTTGATATTTGTACCCACTTTACACCGAATATGATTTCACATACAAATTTGTCAATTTGATGATCTAGTAATTACTTGTTGATCTGTTGTACCTTCCATTTAATGTGTATAATATGTATTAACATGTGAACTATTTAGAAGAAAAGGACATTGTAAATGGTATGTACATATTAAAAGGAATTTAAAAAAAGTTTGAATGCTGAATATTAACAGAAAAGCTTACAGTACATCAATTTAAATTTACTTCATTGGGTAATCACTGTCTGATTATTTGACTTTGAGGTGAGCTATGCATATACACACTGTAAAACTTGGGACTAGGAGTTGGACTCTGATTTTTAAACCAAATGAAGATAACGTAATGTGAACAAACGTCTTTGTAAAAAAAAATGACAGTAATATCTTAATATTTCTGAATATTAAGGTATTTTTACCATTCATATAATAAAATGGTTGTGGAAGTTGAAAAGCCATGGAGCACATATACTGTTGATAGAATTGGCAGACAACTACTGAAGCATGGAGGGCTATGATTTGCACCAAACATTTATTAGATAAAAATCTAACATTCATTAAATGAACTTCAATATTCCATAATGGTACATCGTTAGATCTAGCAACTTAATAGTTGAATACTATAGTCAGGGGTTTAACACTCAAGTGTTTATGAATGTTTTTAAAATATGAATTGAGGGGTGGGTTAGACCCATTTTAATCATTACCCCCCTCCCCCCAACAAAAATCAGTCCCGAGTACATTACATGTCAACAATCCATCTAAGGAAACATTTTATTGAACAACAGCACATGCACACAGATTTCAAGTTATAACCATGCACATTACATATTGCGTTTAACATACATGTAATAGACATTTACTGTACAATGAATGATGATCTAAGCTGAGTATTAAATATGCATATGCAGTACTAGCTGATGAACAATTTTTTTTTTTTTTTGGGGGGGGGCAATGATTTTTCAAAGGACGCTCACATTTTCAGTATCCACAGCAGTCTTTATGCTCATTAATTTTTTCCCTTTAAACCAGTACGCCTAGTCATATGCATGTCTCTCACAAAATTTAAAAAAATTTAACAATGAGATCCGCTATGAGCAATTAATTAATATATGCATCTTTAGGATCCAAACTACAGACATCAGATGTAACTCACTCTGTGGGTTGCAGTTTCATATAGACATTTATAAAATACACTGCATACTGTAAATTAAAATAAATAAATAAAAAATTGGCACACACTTTGTTTCAAGAAATTTTAAGTGCAAAATGCAGTTATGACATACCTGTATTTGGGTTTGCTTACATTCATAACTTGTTGATAAATACAGTAAAATGCAGGCAGCTTATAAGAATTACAGTCAATGTATCACAATAACAAATAATAATAATAATGTGTGGACTTAATATAGCACACGTATCCACCAACTATGTGGTGCTCAAGGTGCATTATATCATTACCCCTGCTCATAAGGCTCATAAATCATTCCTGAAACCATCTCAGCTCCCTGGGGAGTATACAGCTCAATTGCTGCCATTACAGCGCATATAGGGCTAATCAACCAACTCTGCCCTCACAGGTACCCATTTAACCCCTGGGTGGAGAGAAGCAATTATGGTTAAGTGTCTTGCTCAAGGACACAAGTGTCACGGCCGGCCGGGATTCGAACCCACATTAATGACCACGATAGTAAACATTTTGTGTGAATTGTGGACCACATATTAGTGAAATGATTTGATATTTGCCCTTACACCGATGTATGAAGCACTTCCCAATTGTCTGCGAAAAAACCTCTACAGGCAACTTGTGTGGGAATCGAACCCATGACCTCCTGCTTACTAGTCCAGACATCTTAACCTCTCAACCACCGAGCTTGCCCGATTATGATAGATCTGTTAGAATCCTATATAGCAGCAGATACACTAATTTACATGTATTGATGAAAGCACTGAATATGTGACCCGCTCTGTGAAAATGAATCACATGTCGCACCATGCATTTTACACGTAATGGGCGATTGAATGTTGAGAGGGTGATTTTTTTTTGAAAATCTGATTTTGGGTTTTCATGTTTGTTGACATCATTAGGATCTAAATTTTCATAATATATTTACATATTAAAAATCAATGATTTTTTGGTGAGTAGGTTCTGTCATTTGTTTTCCTTTCGAATGCTTGTTTTCCTAAGAATTCAATTGTGTTAATTATGCAAATGATTGATTATTAAAAATGGCATATCTCCATAATGCAATATGTCACCTCTAACATATACCAAATAGAAATCTAAATTTTTCAAATTTGCGGGTCACATATACGGTGCTTTACACATTTGTCATTGTAGGGCAAGAAACAAATCAATTGATTAATATCCCGAAGCAAGAATTTATCAAATAAACATCGTAGTCATTATAAATACTGTAGCTCTACCTGCATTGCACAGTAGAAATGCATACTGAATAAAACTGTATGACTTTGTAAAACTAGTGAATTTCATAATCATAAAAATCTTCAATTTATACCCGCCATATGACTTGTGCTCCAAATTAATCTTACTTTTATGACAACTTTGATATTTTTCTGTAATCTTGGGTCCAAAATATGTTAAAGAGTATGGGAATAGCCCTTTTTTCAGCAAACAAAATGATTTAGATTGATAACAAATTTGTATCCATGTTTGTAGCTTTGTGTGTGAAAATATTGCATGCATGTGTTTAATATCACATTTCCTATATAATTTAAGTACAAAATATTAAATTTAAATATCAAAGCAATATTAATTTCATCAAGTTTAAAAAAAATATCACATTGAAAGTTTTATGTAATTGTTTGGATACAACTAGTCTAGCAATTGAACATCTAATGAATTTTGTTCTCAAGTTTTTATTGTTACAGGCATATATATGTTAAAAAGCAATAAAAAAAATGTAAAAAAAATTAAATATAAATAAGAGCCTAATATGCCCTACATGTACATTATGAATTTACTTCAATCAAAACAATGATGTAAAAAAGTTGATACAAAATAACAAGAGGAACAGTGCCTTTTAATAAAAATGATAAAGCACATACTATAAACTACTTCATACAACAAAGAAATAAAAATCACTGTACAAAATATGAACAATTCAAATACATGTTAGGCTTATGATTACAGCAATATCACAAACAACTTCCATTTTTAAGTGTTCAGTGACAAACAAAAAATAGTACTATGATGTCACATATCCACCCTAGAAGGATCTTTACCAAAGGCAAGACGGCAGAGACAACGGTGGAACACACTCACAGATTTACAAAAACCAACCTGTGAAAGATTCAGCTAAATTTTTGTTCAGTTGTTTAACCCTCCTACTTCTGGTACCTTTTTCATACAAGTTGATCCACCATTTGAAATCATTCGCTTTTGTGGTTTTGAATGGTGAAATAACTGTGTACAGTATTGATTCCCCCAAATGGTTTTGAATGGTAGGTCAGCTAATACAAATCCTTAACCTTGTTTGGATCTTTCCAAATGGTAGTACAGCTAATACAAAACCTTGCCTTTGGATACTTCTAAGTGGTGAATCAATGGCCCCTCTATGCATTTGAATGGATTTGAATGGTAGTAAAGCTTGCTACCAACACTGTTCAAATGGCATCACCATGTGTGTACAAAACCAATGGGCATTTTGGTAAGTGGAAATTTTGAATGGTTTCAAATGGTCAAACAGTAGGAGGGTTAAGGGAGGAAAAGTGAAAATACATTAAGATTTCTTGTATACATTAACCCTCCTATATACATGTACAGTGCAGTTGCCATAGAATTGTCAGACCTTTCAAAACCTTTCAAGTTTGCTGTACTGAAGGGTTTTGAAAGGTTAGAAAACTGTCTGACAAAAGGGACCTATGAAAGGTTTCGAAAGGTGTAACAACTCTCTGAACAAACTGGTGTTGAAATGTTTCAATACCTTTCAAAGGGTATTGAAAGGTGTGGTTGTTCAGTAGCAACAAATTCTGGAGGGTTTTAAAGGGTTCATAATAATTGATAGCCATTTTGGCCCGTAAGCAGATTTTGAAAGGTTTTGAAAGGTCAAACCATAGGAGGGCTAAGATTTCTTGTGAAAATGGGTCATCACCTTTTCTATTTTGGAATTTGTATTCACATTTTCTCAAAAAATGTCAGTGCAATAACTTATTTTTGGGGTAATTACCAATAGTGTACACAGCCTTTAAGCAGATATGTCCAGCTATATTAAGCAGAGTAAAATATTCACCAGTTTGCTATTTATTTAAGCAGCTATTTGAAATTGACCCCATACCAGGGGACTATACAGACATTTCACAAACACCCTGCTGAATGCAACAAAATGCAACAACAGAAAAGTGTGCAGGCTGCTCAATGCAACAAGATCCACCAGCTAGAACAATGGTTCTTTTGTTCTCTGCCGAGGGAAACAAGATGCAACAACCTTTTACATTTGTTACATGGTTAGTGCTAAACTGGAATAACTGGTTCCATCTGAATTGACTCTTGTGGAGAAGATTCAACAGAGATCTGTCTCCACACTACTGTCTCCTTATAGATGTCTAGAACCCCCTTAAAGATTGCTATTAGGTTCTTAGTAAGGAAGGTTGTGACATCTACATCATGGTGAATCCAGAGGTTCATTCTGATGGCAAATAATGGGATGTTGACTAGTATGAGGTACAGGGTAGAGTTTAGTATCATTACCCGGGGAAAAACTGTGCTGGCCTTGGATGTCTCGGTGGATGATGCAACTCTCAGAGCAAGGAGAGGGACGACAGGAAGCAAGACACAGATGGAGGAAAATGCTCTTACAGTATGGTCAATCTTGTAAGGTAGCACAATGCGAGTGTTAAGAACAAACAGTATGTCCAGTAACATGATGCAGTCCAGAAGATCAATACTGGCAGCTGTTGCAAGCTTTTCAATCAAGAGTTTGTACTTAGAATTATGAGCTTCGTCATGATGAGCATACGCCAGTAGAGCAAAGATGACCCCAGATAGAGACAGAATAATCTTCAAGGAGGTGCTAGATAATAAGGTTTCATTCTGTGATTTGAGGATCTCGGCAAAGGACACAAACATTCGGTTGAACTTTGCGACAAGGACACTTGCATACAGAAGCCATGAGACATAGGAAAATGGGAGTTCCTTCAGAGCCATTTTGATCACCTCCATCCCACTGAATCCTTCTGATGGTACTTTCTTTGGGTTTGGGTTAGGTTTGTTGAAAAACCTGAATGAAAACACCATGGCAATGATCCAGAAGATGACGACAATTGCATCCAGAGCAATCCAGATGTATCGCCCAGCATCAGATGCACTAGTATCCAATTTGATAATGAAGTAGTCTAGCAACACATCCTGTACTATGAGAACAGTGATACACAGCACCTTGGCTAATACTGACACTATGCCAGCACATGTTACTTTACAACCCATGGCTCGATTTCGTTGTGCCTGTAAGAGTCTTCGCAGAAGTTTAACTCCTGTTTTTCCAGAGCTGAATTATCCTTTAGCACTTGGGCCTTCCCTGATATTTGAATATAAGAAAGAAAAGATAAGATAGTTTAAATCATGCCATTTGTTATGCAAACACCAAATATTGCACTAACATTAGTTAACGTAGTGTTAACTAATTTAAAACACTGGAATTTTGTATTTAAATAAAATATTATACAAAAAATTCCAATATAAAGTTAAAGCTTTCCTTTGGCAAAGGAATTCTTTGCAACCCTAAATGGTAAGGCTATGCGTTTTCGGTTATTACAGGAACCGGATACCCAAAGTTGTAAATCTTCGAATATCGAGGTACCCATATACAATTTTGTAAAAACACATAAATACTCCTGAATGAAAGAACCAGTAATGCAGTATGAACATAAGTTCCTCTTTTAGAGTCATAATACATGTAAATGTGGATTTACTTTAATAATTTCCCGCCTCTATATTAAAAACAACCCATAGCATCCCCATTCCCCCCCTCCCCCCCCCCCCACACACACACACACACACAGTCACGCACCGTAGTTGTGGGGACATACACTCGCTTTTACACACAGTTGTGAGGACCAAAAATGCTATGGGGACATGAAAATATCCCCACAGATAGGGTGTCATGGCTGCGAAGGCCTACCCACGCACACACACCCCCACACACCCCCATTTTGTTAACAACAAATCAGAGAATTCCATTTGTGTGTCTTAAATGTTCAGTCGAAATTTTAAAGAGTCGTTTACGGGTATCGTCCATGTACGTAATTCGCCACACTTGTGAAATGACGCATTTACCTTTGGCTTGGCATTTCTTGGAAAACTTACAAAACTATGGCATATTACTGGTTGCATAAACTTATCCAAGTCATGCTTGTTAGAAAAATAAAAATCATAGTGAAATTGTATGATTTACTGGAAAGTTAGTGCTTGTGAAAGTGGAAAAAGATGTTTAACCACTGATTTTACTAGATACAAATAGTAAGGGATTTACATGACCTAAAATTTTTTTTACACGAACATCTGTGATGTTATTGTTCTATGCCGTCAACGAGCTGTTGTCTGTGGAAACCAAAAGATATGAATGTTTTGAATTTGCAATGATTTTTTAAAGAAATACTCATCCTCAAAATGGACACATTCCTTATAGAAGAAGCAAATGAAGACTTAATTCGTTGGTGTTTATTTTGTCGGTAGTGGAAAATTATTGAGAAAATGAAACATTAATATCATGGTTATGAAAAGAAATCTTTTATTTCACAAAATGTTTTTACACATTTCAAAGTTTTAAAGTAATTTTTTGCAAAAATTTTAACCACCTTCCATTTTATTGGTCTTTCAAGAATATTGATTAAAAGTTTTGAGAGCTTCTCCAAATTATACCATTTGATTTTAAAAATCTTGAACAATATTTTTATTTTCAAGATTAAAAACAGTTTTACAACCGGAAAGAATGTCGTATCCGACTGCCACTTTTTAGGGGTTTTTTGGAATTTTTTTTACAACCACTAACCAGTTAAAAAATGATTTCATCGATTTTCGGGGGTACAGAAAGCGAAAACTATCTTTAAAATCCACTTTTATGATGGTTTTCGGACTTGATTTCCCTTCTAAAAAAATCCTCCCCTTAAGAAAATAGAAGGATCCTATTATAGTTGCCACTGCGCGTGTACGATGGGACGTAAAGCCGTAGGTCCCGTGTGTTGTGTAATGCACGTAAAAAAGAATGCGCCTTGAGCACCACTTAGTCGGTGGATACGTGCGCTATATACATATAAGTCCACACATTATTATTATTATTATTACAATGACCGTGTTGGTTGACAAGATCAGACTGACATGACTGAGGAAGTCATCGTATACCAAAAATGCCTGATTTTTCATTAAATAAATATCCTGGAATAATTTGAAGTATATGTCCATCATCATCCATATGTTCTCCACCTTACTAGGTAGGTAAGATTACATTATTGGTTATATTGAATGAGAAAAAGTGGCGGTCGGAGACGACATTCTACCCTTACAACCATCTGGAATAAGATGAAACATGATTCAACCGTTTTCTTCTTGGGTACATTTTCTGTTCCCCCATGAACTTTAACAGTTTAGGGGTGAGTCATTATACCAATATCAATTTTTTGATTACCACAATTCTGTACGTCTCAAAAAACGGCGTTAAAGACGTCCACGCGTATGAGGCCGACCACGCATTGAAATCCAAAGAAACAAACTGAAACACCAAACTACTAATTTCATTTGAAAGTTACTGTCCAGTTGATGATATAATAAGGACCGCAACCCATTTCTGAAATGTCCTTTTATGCTGAATCTTTTGATATATTATGATAGAGAATATAGTTCTAACTGAAATTCTTTTTGAATCATTAAAATCGGACTTACGGTTATCAAGTTATTCCTTTTTACTGTTTTCGTTTTCAGGAAATTTTTGTTCAATTTTCCTTTGGAGCTTTTGGTTCAAGGTGTCATTTTGGTATTGTTTACCATTGTAAACAAGTTGGTAAACAAAAGGAAACTGCCATATTGTAAATACTATAGTTTCCATGGCCCTGAAACTTTGTAAAGGTGTACCTGAATGTTGTCCAAAACAGTTTATATAAAACTGAAATTTATTTGTTAATGATGTAAACAACCGTTGTCATGGAAACAATAGTAAACAACAATAATCCCTCCATTGGTCAAAATTGGATATTGTGAAGGGAATCATGGTGGTTTTGGGTCCCTTACATATAAATAAAGCACACAGTCCAAGTAAAACAAGTATTTTCAATCTGTTTTTCAACAATGGCGCATTTAATTTGTTTACTCAATTTTCGCAACGTAAACAAAGCAGTAAACAAAATGGAGTGGCTGTATTACAAAAACTGGGTAAGCTATCAACTTATTTTTTTTAAAGTTATAGCTATCTAATTATATTTTCAATAAATTCGTGTTACAACTATCCATTCCATATGGGGTGTCGTGGCCGAGCGGTCTAGCTTACCGGATTCAAGTTCTGGTGTTAGCAACATAATGTGGGTTCGAATCACGGCCGTGACACTTGTGTCCTTGAGCAAGACACTTAATCATAATTGCTTCTCTCCACCCAGGGGTTAAATGGGTACCTGTGAAGGCAGAGTTGGTTTGCTCTATATGCGCTAGAAATGGCAGCAATTGAGCTGTATACTCCCCAGGGAGCTGAGATGGTTTCAGGAATGATTTATGAGCCTTATGAGCCTTATGAGCAGGGATAATAATATAATGCGCCTTGAGCACCACTTAGTTGGTGGATACGTGCGCTATATAAATCCACACATTATTATTATTATTATTATTATTCCACTCAAACAATTATTTATTCAAAATATTATTAATGACATATTTTACACTGATGACTGATATTGAATGAATTTCTCTCCGGCCCCTATACATTATACTTGGATGGTAAAATGTGTACTCGTATTTGATTGCAATAAAGGCAACAATCTGACCTTAAATCTAGCTGTGAAAGGTTTTATTCCATTGGAGAAGTTATTTTATAAAAATGATAAATCATTTTAAGTATGTTCAATATTATATCATGATGAAGATTCACTTCAGTGCAAGTTCTATTCTTCAATGATTTAAGAATATCGTCAGAAAGTGGTGGGGTAGTGCCAACAGTTGAAGGTCCGAGGTTCAACTCAACATCACCAGATACGGTGATATCACACAGTTGTCTGGAGAGCAGCAGACCGCAAAGAGATGAAAACGGCCAAGTACGTACGAATGCCCAGACTTTGATGAATGCCAGCTTTCTTGAACACTGCCTCTTCTGATTGATGACATCCTATTTATTGCCTCCACACTTCAAGGGAAACACCCATCCTGTTAAACAGTTTTATTTAAAAAAAAAAATAATAATAATGTTTATAATAAAAAAAAAACATAAAACATAGGGCCTACCCTTGAACTTTCCCTGATGTTCATAAAAAAAAATTGGGGAAAAATTGTTTGCAAATGCATGAATATTCTTCAACTATACTTTTCTGAAATGTAGTAACTTAAATTTTGTGTATTTCAAATGTATTTTGTATGAAAAACATCAAAAGATTTTATTAAAGTTTTTTTAAATTATCACCGGTCGAGTAAAGGTAAGTTAAACAAAGAGAACAGCCAAAACCCTGATACTAGGCTAGCAACAAACACACTATTACCAATTATATTAGTTAAACTTACTCCCTCTGAAAGCTGGACCCATGTTGAAATCAAAAGCCCCCTTATACTAGGGTTTTCAGTTTGTACGTGCTTGACCGAAGCCCTCCACACGCACAGCGCATCGCCCGCAACAAAAAACATCAAAATTTTAAATCAAAAAATTCTACTACTTATACCTGTCGAAATCTTACATGTAATAGCTCATTGGAAAGCTTATAGTCTCAGCTATCCAACATTGTACATAAAATAGCAATCGGAAGTACGTGCGAAAGCCTAGGTTTTTATGAATGAACCACTCTCGTCCCGCCCAGCCTTTAGTTAAGTGTTCCGAGATCGGGCGCATTCGGCCCGTAAAATTTGCCACGCTCTGCTGAGGGCATCCACTTCGGAGCTGTCTCCGCACCCAAGTACATTGTGATTGACATGAAAACGGTTTCCCTATTGAGTCAAAGGGCTCCTTTACATTCCCATGCTTGCTCGATCTCCACAGCTACTCTACAACCGAAGTTACGAAGAGATAAAAAAGTAAACACCGTTTTTCGAGGTGAAATTTTCAAGTTGAAAGGTAAGAGTGGTGTCTGAATGAATTTTACACCTCTTTTCTATCATATGTGAAAGTTTTGAGCTGTAATTGTGTTTAGTTTTGAGCGGAGAGTGTATTTTTTACACCCTTTCAAAGCTCTTATGAGGGAAACGAGCACGAATGCTGTGCGTGTGTATCACGGTGTGTGTAGGCTGATTCAACGGTTTTGTTGCCATTAGGGATGTACACAGTGTATTTCTGCTTCCGATAATTTCGACCTAGTATCCTCGTATCCTAGTATCCTCCTCATTTTTTTACACAGCAAGCTTGATAACCATTCAACCATACAGCATCCAACAATGGCTGTTAATCTTGGTAAGCTGCTAATCCTGGCATCTATCCTATTCATCAACTGTGACCTGCCTGCTGACCCTTTTGTTTGCTTCTCTGGATTTGCTGTAAACAACAGAAGTGGACACATCAAGTTCTGCAAGATGAGGATCCCTTACTACAGTAACTCTGTATGTACATTTCAACTCCTCAAATCAGGAGATATTGAATCAAACCCAGGCCCTTCACACCTTTCTGATAAGGACACTAATAACCACAACTTGAAGTGTGTCTTATTCAATGCCAGGAGTGTAGTCAATAAGGTCCTTGAGCTTCAAACTGAAGTTGCTCTCAACAACATTGACATCGCTTGTGTGTCCGAGACGTGGCTTTGTCCAGACATCACTAATTGTGAAATTCTTGACCCCTCATATCAAATATTCGAAATGACAGAAATCGCAATGGTGGTGGTGTCCTATTTGCATGTAAGAGCACTCTCATGCCATCTAGAAGACGTGAGTTTGAACCCTCTTCAACCATCCAGGCCAACTTCAATCAGTGTGAACTCATCTGGGTTCAAGTCATCCTCCCTCAGAACAAAGGGAAACTTCTTTTTGGCACCTGTTATCGTCCACCAACTTCAACTGCTGGCTTCAATGATGCACTGGCTTTTTCACTCGGCCAAATATTCCCACGGAGTCACCAGTTCAAAGCCATTTTCTCCTTGGAGACTTCAATCTACGGATACCCTGCACCCCCTTGCCCGATGCTCAACTGCTAAACCCACCAGTCCTTGACCACCATTCTGCTTTTGTTCGTGATATTACTGAATCCCTGGGCATGTCTCAACTCGTCTCCTTTCCTACAAGACGCAATCCTCATGGTAACAGTTCAATGTTGGACCTTATTTTTTGTAATAACCCAAACTGGACTTCCAATATTCGCCAAGGCCCTGGCCTAGGTAACAGCGATCATGACTCTGTGCACTTCAACATCACAACTGCTTCCCCAAACCAGGTTCTTCACCGGACATTTCATCAATTTCACAAGGCTGACATCACAGACTTCAAGAGGACGCTGGAGTGCATTCCTTGGGACTTATTTTTTGATGAAACCGACATTGATGAAACTTGGGAGAATTTTACGACACTAATCCACGCTACTGTGAAGGACATAGTTCCTATCGCTATGTCAAAAGGTCAACGTCGATCACCATGGATTACTCAAGAAATTATCAGGGCTTCTAGGAAAAAGAACAGAATGTACCGTAAAGCCATTGCTCACAAAAACAATGCAAACTTATGGAACAAGTATAAAGACTTAAGAGCACTTGTTAAACGTATGACAAAAACTTCCTATAATGATTATATTCAGAATCTTTCTACTGATTGTAAACTTAATCCTAAACGATTTTGGACATTTGTAAAAAGTAAGAGAGTCCAATCCAGTAAATGTATTTAAGCAAGGTGACAGTACTTTCAATACTCCTGATGAAATTGCAAATGTTTTCAATGCTCATTATCAAAGTAATTTTTCTCCACAGCAATCCACCATTCCCAACAATCCTCCCTGTGACACCCATCCTGGCATTACTCCTCTAAATACTCTCCAGGTAAATGAAGGTGACGTACTGACGGCAATCAAGAAGCTCAATTCTTCCAAACCTCCTGGGTCGGATGGCATTTCACCCGCAATACTCAAGCTTGCTGGCTCTTCCATAACTACTGTTCTAACAAAATTTTCAATTTTAGCCTCTCTAAAGGAGCAGTTCCACAGGATTGGAAGCTTGGGAAATGTTTTTCCCTGTTTAAAACTGGAGATAAATCAATTGTTGCTAACTATCGCCCAATTTCCCTTTGTTCTGTTCCATGTAAGATGCTTGAAGGTTTTGTGTCAAAAAGGCTCCTTCAGCACTCGGCAGAGTACAATATTATACCTGACTCACAGCATGGGTTTCAACCCAAACATTCCTGCATAACTCAGTTAACTACTCTTTTTTTGGACACTTGGGCCAGAGCTTTAGATACAGCAAAACCAGCAAGAATTGACGCAATCTTTCTTGACTGGTCTAAAGCCTTTGACCGTGTTGATCATTCCATTCTTTTACAGAAGCTACACAAGTATGGCATTTCCAGCAACATGTGGATGTGGATTAAGAATTTCCTTTCCAACCGTCGGCAGCGTGTTCTTTTTTCAGGTGCCAAGTCCGACTGGATACCTGTTACATCTGGTGTTCCACAAGGCTCGGTTCTCGGTCCTGTGTTATTTAATTTATTTACATCAGAATTACCTACCTATGTTAAATCTTTTCTTCCGCAGTATGCAGATGACACAATCTTGTACAGAATTATTAGAAATACCAGCGACACTGTTATTTTGCAGAGTGACCTAGATATCATCAGTAAGTGGTGCAATGATAATCACATGAAATTAAACTCAAATAAATGTAAAGTTATGCATATTTCTCGATCTAGGAGTCAAATATCAACGGCGTACTCACTGCAAGAGTCTGACCCATTGGAAGTTGTTGACTCATATAAATATCTTGGCATAATCATCTCAAAAGACTTGTCCTGGTCAAAACATGTTCAAATGGTCCGTTCAAGATGTGCTAAACTGGCTGGATTCATCCGTCGCACTGTCAAATCCAGAAACCCACAGGTACTAATAAAACTATTCTGTTCTCTCTGCAGGCCTGTTATAGAGTATGGTGCTCCTGCCTGGCTTCCACACCAAAAAAAACACATTGAGTGCCTTGAGTCAATCCAACGACGCTTCACTAGGTCATGTTTTCCTTACCATGTTTCCAATTCTCTCCTATGAACAACGTCTAACCACACTTCACTTGCCTCCTCTCTACAACAGGCTGATATTCCTCACTGTATGTTTTATTACTAAATGTCTACACAAGTATAACAACATTCCGAAACTTTTCTACCGCTACCAAATACTAGAAAGACGGAAACTTTGCTTTTTAAACATCAATACAGTAGGACTAACTGTTTAAAATTTTCTTCATTTATCTTTTTCCCAGGTTTTTAATTCTCTTCCTCGTGACCTAAGAGACCTCTGTATCGAGACTTCATATAAACCATTCATTACTTCTTTACGCGACCATCTGCTCAGTTCTAATCCTATCTCTCAGGCCTATTAAGGCATTTCAATAATTGTCTTACACTGTAGTTGAATACAGTAATTCAGGTTTTTGTAATACACTATTTTGTGAAGAAAAAAAATCAATGAAATTTTTGTTTATTTATTTATTTATTTATTTGTGTATGTAATTATGTGTCTAATTATTTATATTAAAAAATTCAATTTTTTATAAATTTATATATTTATATTTATTTATTATTTACTTATAATTATCAATTATCTATAATTATTTTAGTTTTGTTTTTGTTTTTATTTTAATCTGTATTTATTTATTTATTTATTATTTTGATTAATTGATTGATTATGTTTGTTTAGTTTGGAGATGTTGCTTTTAATGCTTGTTCATGTTTAAGCTTGGTTTTGGTTTTTGCTTATATAGTATTCTTATTTAATTAGTACAATCTATGATTTTATTATTTATATACTTTACTTTAAAGCTTTATTTAACTATTTATTTCACTTTATTTAATTTTGTTATAATTATAATTAAAACTTTATTTTATATTTATTGCTTCTTATATTCTGTGTATCCATTCAACTTGGAGAACCCCTAGACAGAAACAATGTTTCTTTTGGGTAATCCTTCGGGAGTTGAATGGTATTGTGTTATGTTTTTGTACGTAAAGCATTCGTTTTATGTATTCCTTGTAATGTTGGTCATCTATGTATTTGTTGATATATACCGAGAAATAAAATAGAAATAGAAATAGACAGTCGGGCTTCATCGAATGCTGTATACTTGATTAAATAAAACAAGATTCCTCAAAACTACTCGTCCGATTTTCTTGATTTAAAAACCATTGTATTTCTTTCATCAAGACCTTTATTTGATATAAATATTGAGCATATTGGTTTAGGAATAATTTTTCACCTGAAAACCCTACTTATACTTCAAATTTGACATTGAAAATTAATTACCCTTCAATTTCCTTAGAATTTGGCGAAAAATTGGTTGATTTTCGTCATTCTGTCGGCAGTATCCTCAGAAATTATCGGTAAACAAAATGCCGTGATTATATCCCACAGTGCTTTGCGCTAGCCGAACGGAAGCCATGCGACCCACGGTGTACCATTTTTTGTACACGCGTTTTTTCGGCAGCGGCATGCGCAGTAGCGATGCGCGGTAGTTCGTTTGCAGTCCCTAGATATAACCTTAGCCCGAGGTGCATCAATTAGGGTAAATTGAGGATAATCGGAACCAAAAAATGGAACCAGGTAATGACAGTTTCAGTATGCGTACCCGGCACAGCCTTAGCCTAGGCTTACCAAATGGGCAGTGTAACCACAGACAGTCAGTATTAACGAAAAAAAATCGCACAGCTGTGAATGAGTCCGAAAACTGGGCAAATTTTAAGATGAGTCATTTCTTTTAACGTCGTAAGACCATGGAGGAAGGAAAATCTATTTTCCTTCCTCCATGGTAAGACTAAGATGTAGGCTACCATTTTCTTGAACAGGCCACAGGCCATACCACAGCCACAGGGTGTGGCTACGCAGCATGCAGTAACTCACTGATCAGATACTCAATTATCCTAATAAATACAAATATGAACAACAGTAATGGAAATACTTACCATAAAAAGGCCCTACAGTATCTTATCTGCCTCGTCTTTAGCAGAGAATGAAGTAAATTCTATAAAATCTTTGGTAGCAGACAACTTCACATCTCTGACTAGACTGATGTTGACACAACTGACAGTGACAGCGACCTTTCAATCAGTGACCAGAAGGTGGCGCTGTCCTATATGTTATGAAGGCCAGACTGAACCATTATAGTGCAGGTAATTGTAACATACTGCTTGTGTGTAATGTTTAAAAAATAATAATAATTCAATTAATAATATCAACAATTATCTTCAATCTAATTCTTCAAAATAGGTTTAATATAAAGTTATTGGTTATTTTCGAAAACTGTATTTCAAATTATTTTATTAATGAACAACGTACAGTTACCCATTTAAAGCATTGGTTTTACCAATCAAGCACGGTTATACTTATAGTATCACGTGATAAATTAAATCACACGTACCATTTTTGAACGTAGACAAGGCAAGGTCTGAAGGTAGGGACACACATTTTTACGAGAAAATCTTTATTAATAATTGTTAAAAAATATCCAAATTATAATATCTCTTTAAAATAAATGTACGTTACGAATACTGCCACAAAACTGATTGAAAATGAAATGAAAGAGTGGATGAAACTTGAGCATAAATTTCAGATGACATTATGTTATTGTTATTCAAGAATTTATTGATTTATGTTAACGAATAGCCCAATTCTAACGTGTCGTTAGGGCCAATACACTGCACTCCTTCCGTATCCTTGGCCCTAGGCCCCACATGTACAAAAAATGAGCGATTTTTCAACTTTTGATCTGCTAATTATTACAATCTACAATTTTGTGATTAGGTAAGCTTGCCCAAGCAGACACTTGGCATGAAGTTTGCTATTGTGAGATCGGTAATTTTGGTGAAATTTTATATTAGGCCTAATATTTTTTTAATTTAAAAAATGTTTTGAAAATTTCATGAAAATGACGCATGCAAACTCTCCCCTTACAGTTACAAATTCGCCCCCTGACAAACTCTCCTCCTGCTGGTACAAACTCGCCCCCTAACAAACTCGCCCCTCAAGGCTATGGGCCTATTATAATAATAATAATAATAAATTAATAATAAAGATTTTTAGCACGCACATATCCACCCTGCTGGGTGCTCAAGGCGTGGAAACAAAGAAAAAACATGAATACAAACAATATACAATGATAGCATAGGGAAAAAAATTATGTACCGAGATACATGTAGTGATGTACCTACAATGGAGTGTCGTGGCCGAGCGGTCTAGCGCACCGAACTCAAGTTCTGGTGTTGCCAGCAGCAGGGTGTGGGTTCGAGCCCCGGTCGTGACACTTGTGTCCTTGAGCAAGGTACTTAACCATAATTGCTTCGTCCTTCGGATGGGACGTAAAGCCGTAGGTCCCGTGTGTTGTATAATGCACGTAAAGTGGATTGTCGTGCGGTTTAGCGCACTGAACTCAAGTTCTGGTGTTGCCAGCAGCAGAGTGTGGGTTCGAGCCCCGGCCGTGACACTTGTGTCCTTGAGCAAGACACTTAACCATAATTGTTTCTCTCCACCCAGGGGTTAAATGGGTACCTGTGAAGGCAGAGATGGTTTGCTCTATATGCGCTAGAAATGGCAGCAATTGAGCTGTATACTCCCCAGGGAGCTGAGATGGTTTCAGGAATGATTTATGAGCCTTATGAGCCTCATGAGCAGGGATAATAATATAATGCGCCTTGAGCGCCACTTAGTTGGTGGATACGTGCGCTATATAAATCTATACATTATTATTATTATTATTATTAATGCAATTACAAATATACATCATCTTTGAAGAGTTGTGACATAAGGTGAGTTTTAAGCATCGACTTGAATCTGGTTATACTAGGACAAGATTTGAGTTTAGTTGGAAGATGATTCCAGAGTCTCGGAGCTGCGACAGAAAACGACCTATCACCCCAGTTCCGTTTTGAAGTTGGTTCCTTTAGGAGTGACATGTTGCTGGAGCGCAAATTGCGTGATGGAGTGTAGACTTTAAGCAGTTCAGAAATATAAATTGGAGCAATGTTATTAAAAGATTTGTGAACAATTAGCGTAAGTTTAAAAACAATTCTCTGTGAAACAGGAAGCCAGTGCAGTTCTTTCAAGATTGGCATGATATGGCATGACTTTCTGGACAAAGTCACAACACAAGCTGCTGTGTTTTGTATGTGCTGAAGACGAGATATTTGATTCTGCGGGAGACCGTGAGGAGAGCATTCCCGTTATCGAGCCGTGATGTGACAAAC
Organism: Zoroaster sp. YZ-2022; assembly: GCA_029582265.1. NCBI lineage: Eukaryota > Metazoa > Echinodermata > Asteroidea > Forcipulatida > Zoroasteridae > Zoroaster > Zoroaster sp. YZ-2022. The sequence continues at coordinate 14,747,823 of CM055820.1, forward strand.
GCATGTATAATTTGTTCAGCAGCACTTTTATTCAAGTATTTCCTAATTCGGCTTATATTTCTGATATGAAATGATGATATGCGAACAATGTTGGAGATATGTGGTCACTGGTTTTAAACTAGTCATTGTCGAGTCAAATATAACACCCAAATTACGTGCATGTAATGAGGGGGTTATCTGCGAGTCACCAATTGTAATAAATGGAAGAGAAATTTTAGACAATTGCTGACGTGATCCAAATAGAACAAATTCTGTTTTTTCATCGTTCAATTTCAGGAAGTTTTGTCTCATCCAACTTCGAATCTCTTGAATACATTTCTCCAGTGTTTTAATGCAGGAATCGGCAGGTTCTTGAGAAGATTTTAAAGTAATGTAAAGCTGCGTGTCATCAGCGTAAACATGGTAATCAAAATGATATCACGAACTGGAAAGGTATAAACAGTAAACCACTGTGGGCCGAGCACATAGCCTTGGGGTACAGAATAGTCAAGAATAACAGGCTCGGAGATAGCGTTACCAATACAAACATGCTGAGGCCTATTTAAAAGGTAGGACTTACACCAATCCAGGGCTGTGTCATGTATTCCAAGATGATATTGAAGGCGGGAGAGAAGGATTTTATGATCGACCGTGTCAAAAGCGGCGCTTAAGTCTAACAAAACTAATGCAGTGATTTTCCCCTCATCCATGGCAGATAAAATGTCATTGTTGATGCGAAGAAGAGCAGTTTCCGTTCTATGAAATGGTTTGTAGGCTGACTGAAATGTGTCCGACAGGTTATTAGCACGAACATGGTCAGAGATCCGTGATGAAACAACTCGCTCGATTGTTTTTCCAAGGTACTTTAAATTCGCTACTGGTCGGTAATTTTTGAAAACTTCCTTGTCCAAATTGGGTTTCTTTAGGAGTGGTTTAACATGAGCAACCTTCTGGCTATTAGGGAAACAACCGGAAGAAAGAGATCTGTTTACAATAATTGTGTTATATAGGCCTACTATGACAAATTTACAAAGTTATTTTGCTTTAAAGTTATTTTGAGTTATTACATTTTAATTATCTTTATTTTGTTATATTTTGTATGTAATTAGTTATTTATTTTTATTTTACTTATTTATTTTACTGTTTAGCTAGTTTCCTAAATAAGTTTTGAGGCTTTGCATGGTGGAATATCGATATCGTTTCGGTTTGCGGTAACCAACGCCAACTGTCTCACACGGAAACCCGTGTCTTAGCCTTGGGAATGAATTTTGCCACCGCCCCAAAAAAGATTCCCGTGGAAGAATTCATACAGTCTATTGAACCTTCCATCCGAAAGCTCGAAAAACAAAAGGCAGACGATATCCGCATTCAGATACACCAGATCTTAAAAAACGTGAAGCCCCCGAAATCCAATATTATAAGACTGGAATATCAGGCTATCAATAACCTCTGTAATGACTCTTCGATACACATTCTAAAGGCAGACAAGGGTAATGCCACAGTTGTGATGGACCGCTCAGAATACGATCAGAAGGTTCAGGATATCCTCGACACGGATACCTACACCCGCCTCAAAAAGAACCCAATTCCGTTAGCCGAAAGGAAAGTCGCCGCAAAACTTCTTTCCTTAAACCGGAGCACAGCCTTACCCACAGCACTGTACAGGCACCTCCATCCGTCCAGCTCGAAATGTCCAAGATTCTTTGGCCTACCAAAGATTCATAAACCAGACAGACCGTTCCGACCGATTGTCTCATCCCGAGGTTCCCCCACGTATAACCTCGCCCAACACTTGACAAAGCTCTTATACCCACTCGTAGGTAAGACGCACCACCATGTTCCCAATTCAGCAGGGTTTATCAACATCATAAAGGGAACCATATTGCAACCTTCCGATATGCTAGTGAGTTTTGACGTCAAGTCATTATTCACCAATGTACCGACAGACGAGGCTATCCTCGTAACCAAGTCGATACTCGAACATGACAGCACGCTCCCGGAACGAACCAGCCTAACGCCAGATCAAATCGTTGATCTACTTTCAACATGTGTGAAATCCACATACTTCCAATGGAGAGAGGCTTACTATCAACAGTCTTTGGGCACTCCAATGGGATCCCCAATATCCCCAGTCCTAGCAAACATCTTCATGGAAGATTTCGAACAGAAAGCCCTCGAGACAGCACAATACCAACCCAAACTATGGCTTCGATACGTAGATGATACTTTCATCATTTGGCAGCACGGTTCCGACAAACTGAGTGACTTCCTCGGTCACCTCAACCAACAACATCCGAGCATTCAATTCACCATGGAAACTGAGACATCCGACTCGTTGCCTTTCCTTGATGTACTCATTTCCAAATGGGTTGATGGCTCACTTGGGCATTCGGTTTACAGAAAACCTACACACACAGACCGCTACCTAAATGCCCGGTCGTTCCACCCACCATCCGTGAAATCCTCTGTGAATCGCACCCTACTTTGAAGGGCACACACCATCAGTGATAAAGAGCACTTGCCATCCGAGTTGAAACATCTTAACGCCGTGTTAAGAGACAATGGGTACAGACCTGATAAACTTAAGTACCTCCCGAATAGGAACGCTCCACGATCCTCTGACACAAACAACAAAGCTATTGCTGTCCTACCATACATTGGCCACACTTCACACAAAATCCAGCGTATCCTGAGGGAAGCTGACATTAAGGGCTACTAGACTCGAAACAAGTTGGAAACGAAGTTACACACCCACAAGGACAGACATGATCCCAGCCGTCAAACTGGGGTTTACCAAATTCCTTGCACTTGTGGTAAAGTGTACATTGGCGATACCGGCAGAGACCTTACGACCAGGCTCAATGAACACAAGGCCCACGGCCGCAGAGGGGAATGTAACAAATCTGCGATCATCAAACACTCCACCGATTTGGACCATGTCATTGACTGGCAGAACGCAGAGATCATAGCCCCGGAGAAGCACTGGTACACCCGTCGTATCATAGAGGCTATTGAGATTCATAAACATGACACTGTCCCCCAGGACATCGGCTTTTTCATCAGCAACATTTGGCATTCAATCCTACCATCCATCAGCACTCACACCCCACAGTCAACTGACATGCCTCAGCGAGCAGGCAACTCACACACAGCAGGAAACACAACAAGCACAATGCCACGGTGGCAGCCAATCACAACACATCACACAACAGTGGCACCAATCGGAACACTTCCCATTCTACACGTAATCCCAGCAAATACTACTTAACCCTAACCCTCCTAAATCCTCTATAATCCTCCGGAGGATTTGGAGGATTTTGGAGGAATGAGGCACTTTCGAAAATCACCAATTGGAGGATTATGGAGGATTGAGGAGGGTCGTGCATTTGATAGTGGAGGATTGTGGAGGATTGAGGAAGCATGGTTCAAAGAGATCCTGGAGGATTGTGGAGGATTGAGGGCATAATGGAAATTTACTTTGGATGAATGTGGAGGATTATGGAGGATTGTGAAGGATTGACAGAAACATAATCTTGTATCCTCCGGAGGATTTGGAGGATTTTGGAGGAATGAGGCACGTTCGAAAATCACCAATTGGAGGATTATGGAGGATTGAGGAGGGTCGTGCATTTGATGGTGGAGGATTATGAAGGATTGAGGCAGTGAACTTCATGCATAAACTCAAGTTGGAGGATTATGAAGGATTGAGGCAGTGAGTTTCATGCACAAACACATTTCGGAGGATTATGAAGGATTGAGAAAGGTACATTACCTGGTAATTAAGGCTAGGGAGTTAGGGTTAAGGAGCTGCATCTGCAAACCTCTTCATTCTGACGAAGATTAGAGCAGGCTAATCGAAACGTTGAGAATAACCCGTGAAGTCCCTATGGTTCTCCCTGAACCATATTAACCCGTGAAGTCCCCATGGTTCTCCCTGAACCATATTTCTCACTTAGCAACAGTAGAGGAAAACGAGTTGCCCGAAATTGGTTTTCCGTTGAACCTTCTCACTTAACGAAGGTTGAGATATGAGTTGTGCGATAAGGTTCTTTTCATAACCTGTACCTCAGCTTCGCGTTAGTTGAGATAAACACATGGTGTTACCGCAAACCGAAACGATATAGTTTCCTATTTATTCTATTTAGGGCCTAATTGTAACTGTAAATGAATTATTTCTTGTAATATTTATGAAATGATGTTTGATTTACTCTCTTCAGTCTCACTAGCGCCAAGATGAAATAATTTACCACAGAGTTATAAGACTCGAAATTAATAATTAGATTCATTAAAATAATTATGTCCCCATACATCCTGCCTTTATTATAATAATGTTTTAATTACTCTCTTATATGAACGTTAAACCAGTCTCAACAGCGTGAACTGTGTCACAAAATTATGGGGGGTGAGTTTGTAGGGGGACGAGTTTGCCGAGGGACGGGTTTGCCGAGGGACGACTTTGTGAGGGGCGAGTTTGCCAGGGGCGAGTTTGCCAGGGGGCAAGTTTGTATCGACAGGGGGGTGAGTTTGTAAGGGGGCGAGTTTGTAAGGGGCGAGTTTGCCAGGGGCGAGTTTGCCAGGGGGCGAGTTGACTGGCATCCAAAATGACATCCCAGAATAACAGATTTTATGCCAAAAGTGTCTGTTTGGGCAAGATTACCTAATCACTAAGTTTTAGGTTGTAATAATTAGCAGATCAAAAGTTGAAAATAAACAAAAATCGCTAATTTTTTGTACATGTGGTGCTAGGGCCAAGTGTACGTAGGGAGTCCAATGTATTGGCCCTAGAATGGGGCTAAATGACTAACAATTAAGGGTAACGTTCAACAGGCATGGAATCAGTTTCCCCATAGTTTAATATGAACACAGTGACCGGACATTACTGGCTCATTTATGCAGCAGCAACAGTTATATGACCTTGTCATATGGGGTAATATTTTTCAGTCACTGATTTAATATAAAACTAACGTTAACACTCGCCCAAGTTGATCGTGTGCACAAGAAAAGAAAAAACAAGATCTCACTAGAACTTGTAGAATATAAAACACTATCTTAACTAAATTATGATAAGATAAATAAGTAAAGGTATTTAGATTTTTAAAATGATTTTATTTCAGACAATAACATAGTGTAAGTCGGCAATATTTCAGTTACCATGGAATCCTCAGGCTTATGTGAACATAATGGTAAGTCACTTAGTGTACTGTTGAAATATATCATTTGAATTTATGGATATTTAATAAATTTAAATGATTGATGAAACCTCACATTTAAAAATGTTTTTTTTCTTAATCTTTCCTATAAACGTTTAACATTGTTTATTACATAGCTCCAAAATTGTCTTGATTCCATCAGTGTATTCTTTTTGAAGGAGTTGTTTATGTACATCAACACAAACATGTGTGAGAATATTTTCATTTTATTTTGACATTTATATTTTATTTATATCCCAGAGCCCAAGGTTGGCATTCTTTTAGATTTAGGATCACCATTCAATTCTGCTGTTCAACCAGATAATGACACTCCAGCAACTGACGTCATGACAAGTGAAGAATTGGACAATAAGCCTGTGGCCAGTGATCACGCTTGCTTGACAGAGGGATCACAGCTTCCTTCCAAAGAAGAAACTGCTGGTAAAGAAGATGAAGAATCCACAAAGAGCTCAAGGAGTAGTCAGGACTCTGGGAGTCTTCAAGAATCTCCAAACTGGACAGATTTGGCAGGTAGGCTTATGAGCTTGTGAATGACATGTCAAAAATAAAGCATCACTTTTGAGACTTCTGAAAATAATGGATTTACTTGATGTTTTGACTAGTATCCCCTGGTTGTCTTTAGGATCTTGACAAAAACAACCAGATCATTCTCGTCCAAATGTCAAGTTAAATCATTAGTTCTTCTCAAAACCTTATAACTGAAAAGAGGTATATATTCATTTACATACAGTAGACAAGTGGCAGCTAGCTTTCTTTTAGTTATTCCAAGGGAATGCAAACTATAATTACATGTATCTTTTAAACTAGTACACCCATTTGGTATTTTTGTATTTTGCACAAATACTTTGCACATACATGTATACACAACCAACATGTGAAAGTTTCAGCTTGTTTCACTAATTAACCCTAATTTTTTAGAACCCTAATGTTTGTTGGATTTGGATGGACTGTATAGCCTTGACAAGGATACATTGCATGGGGCTTGGCATCCCAATTCCAGCTAAGTCCAACATTTGGGTGGTAGTGTTACTGCATGGTGTTGAATTTTGGCGGATTGAGGAATGTTATTAGCCAAAATAGCTAGGGGGTTAGGGTTAATGAGAAATTGTTATTTCATTCAGATTTTTTGTTTTCATTCTAACATTGAATTTATGTCTCTAAAGTAAAAAATTCATTTGGGAAATATTTGAAAATTACAAAATGTGTACAGGGGTTTATATTAAGTTACATATGTATGATATATTTTATTTGTCCTCCATTTTTATTATAGATGAACACTTGATTGACAGTGAAAAGTTTGATTTTGATCTACCTGTGTCACCAGTGGAATGGTACGTAATGATAAGACTCAAAAACATTAAATATAATGTCAGTCTTGTTGCTGATATTGTTTTGCTCAGGATTAAAACCTATGATCTCATACCTAATTAGTAAAGTTGGTCTCTCCCTAATTTACCCGGCCTCCCTCCCTGTTGTCCCCCTCTCTCATTTCCCTGTAACATTTCCACTTGTCTGCTCTCTGCTTTCCCTTTTTGTACGATTATGTGTTTTTAATTTCTCCTTAAGTTTTTTATAGAGCAATTTATATATATATATATATATTATATATATATATATCATTATTTATAACTTTTTATAGTATTTTTAACTATGTAAATTTGACTGTTTTCGGCCCATCGGCTGCTTTGTCAGATTTTAATAAACCATCAGTAATAATAATAATAATAATTAAGTAGCCTAGGGACTCCTATACTACATGTTGCATGACTCCATCGGAGTCACAAACCCCACCACATTGACCTCTGAACTTCAGTCCAGCTTTCTTAATGACGATAGACTTGCGAGATCCCCATATATTATCGGAAGTCACCAGTTGATTTTTTATGTTGGCATTTGAAAACACAGAAGAACATTAAGAATTAATATTCATCATGTTTTATAATGCAATATCCACAATGTTGTACTGTGTAATGACTAGATACATTCTTCATAATTATGTGGACTCTTGGAACAATAGTCTGCACATAAAGGAATTATAGACGATAAGTTTATTTCTTTATGTGATGAGGACAATTTGTTTTCCCTTGTGTTGTAGCATTAAGACCGTGGCTGTTGATGATGAAGATGAGGTATTCTTTGGTCCTGTGGGATTCACCGAGACCTGTGTAGCAAAGAAGACTCAACTGATAAGCCAATCACCCACTGACTGTAAACCTTTGAGTCCTCTCAATGTAGAACAATATTTGGAGCTATTCATGGAAGCTAATAAAGTTGCTATGGAGTTAGTTAAGATAGATCATAGCAGTAATTCATCACAAGATGACGATACAACCAAACATAAAGAGACTGCTGAAGGTACTTCACAAAAGTCTCATTCTGGTGTAGTTAAGAGAGATCATAGCAGAAATTCATCACAAGATGACGATACAACCAAACATAAAGAGACTGCTGAAGGTACTTCACAAAAGTCTCATTCTGGTGATAACTCGGACACGAAATCTACTGCAAATACTGTTAATGAAGATGTTAATGATAGTTTGACGAAACTGCCCCAGAAACCTGAATCAAGGAACTTTAAAAGATTGATCCGGAAAGAAATGCGTAGTCCGCGGCGTGGGACGTACACAATAGCAGTCAGTCCTTCCGGTACGCCACCACCGAAACATTTACCATCCGCTGATAAATGTGTGTCGATCTTGGCCAAAGATAAACCCAAGACGATGCAATTTACTGCCGCGGTGAGCAAGGAACTTCAGAAGACATCCCAGAGAGAATCCAAACTGCCTGTCAAAGGACTACGGAAGTCTAAGTTACCCATGACAGCTGGGTTGAAAAAGACGGGGCTCCCTCTACCGGTAAGTTCCAATAGAATTTGAGTTTCATTTGGGATTGATCTCAGATTAAAGTCTTCTGACTTGTCTAGAATAAATCTTTACAATGACTTCACAATTTAATCCAATACTGAAAATACAAAATCTTGGTTTTTCATGATTAAACTTTAAAATACTGCCCATTTCACTGGCAGAAATGTTTTTTTTTCATAACATCAGAAATTTATTTATCACTGGAGCCACCATAAATTCATTTCCCATGCATATATACTGAAAACCATGCTTTTCACAATTGTTTAAAATTTTGTAATTTTAAAGCATTTGTTGTCCTTTTCTTAAGTAAAAAAGAAGATAGTGAGAAAAGGCATGGGTGTGAATTGTGATACGTCTGTAAACTGCAGGTGTGTTTTAGATACCCCCCCCAAAAAAAATACAAAAAATTCAAAATAAAAATACAAAAAACAAAAACATAAAAAATAAAACAAACAAAAAGAACAATAAAAACTAGGTAAAAAAAACTTTTTGAAAACGTTACACTACTTTAAAAATTTTATCCAACAGTGAAAATCATTGTGGACTACCACCTTCTGAGACTCTTCATCTTACATGTAACTGATTTTGACACTAGAAACATGGACCTAACGTACTTTAACAAATTTTGTAACCACAGCCATCCACTGGCACCAGTACTGACAAACTCCTACGAAAGAAAATAAGCAGCCCACCCAAACGCATACGACTGAGCAGCTGTGAGTCTGAAGACATCTCTGATACATGTAGTAGTGTAGCATCAGAATCGTTTGAGACACCCATCCTTAACACAGGGATACCAAAAGGAAAGCGCCCTCAACCTGGTAGTTTCCATAGCAAGGTAAGTTGAAATAAGGAAGGTCATTGTTCATTTTTTTGTATTATGATTATGATTTTGATTTAAAGTGATCATAATAGGAAATTTGTTATTAGCCCTCCTATTCTCACTTCAATTTACCAATGGTTTAACAAACCCACCAAAATCCTTTGTCTGCCAGGTTTTTTTAAGCTGGAATAACTGTATAAAACATATATTATAAGTAGACACATCCCACACAAAATCACACAAAAGTACTTTTACCTTTCAAAACCTTTCAAAGTGTTTTGAGGGATCAGACTATGTGAGGGTTAACTGCATTAACTTGATTAACCCTCCTATAGGTTTAACACTCAAAGACACTCAAAATTTGTATGTAACTCCCAACCCATTGACTTTGTGCAGTGCACTCAAATAAATGCAAGGACATGTGGTTATGGTAGGAGGTCAAACCAAAACCACTCAACTGTAACGTATGCAGTACAAACACAGCTCTGTGTGACTCTGCATATAACTTGTAAGACATACACAAGTGTGTTTGACTTTGCCACTATCTCCAGCACTCTTAACACATGTGTGAACAATTGGCAATGCAACCAAAAATACTCAAGTGACCGTCTGTGGGTGCGGTGCTTACTGGGCCAAATTTCAGCCTGGGCATAGGAGGGTTAAAACATGTATGTACTACAATACGTGAATTGCTGAGGTAAAATGTCATTTTTCTGGAAAATTTAATCTAAATTGCTTTTGAGGAATAGCTCATTTCAAATCGAGGAAATCTAATTTCTAGAATATGAAAAAATACATCAATCATCTTTTGATATTTTTTTAAATTTTTATTACAACATTTGCAGGGAGCAAGTGGGGTACGATCATCAGGCAATCGTGGTACTCCTACAGTCCCGTCTATCAAAGCACCAGGTAGGTAACACTCATAATATCAATATTATTTTACTTTCTTTCACCAATATGTTAATTACTGAATGGCATAGCAGTAAACCACATTTGTATTTGTTTTGATAGTAATGGTAGTTTAGCCTAAAACCAACCTCATTGGCATTCCATCTTGCAAATGATAGTCAATCATAAAACTAGGTATTTAATTTTAAGTTAATCTTTAGTATGACTGTGATTTATTCCTACACTTTCAGCAACCAGTGGTAGTAAAGTCCCGATGACAAAGCCCAGCTTGCTGCATCAAGGGTCACTCCAACGTAGGACAGTCCATGCCAATGGGTCACTGAAACTTGTCAAGCCAGGGCAGCAGGGGTCATTGTCCTTAACCAAGAAGCCACAGCCTTTGAAAGCCGTGGCTGCATTGGCTAAGGTTCCAAGCACTGATGATAATGTCAACAAGGCAACACCAAAGAAAACCAGTGCTGCGGGTAAGTACATTCTTATGTTTTTTTGTGTATGTGACGCTACATATCAATGAACGCAGGTGCTCGGACATTTTCCTTTGTTGAGAATCGGTGATTCATTTCTTAAGTTTCTTAGCCAAACTTCTCAAGAAATTGGTTTGTTTTTCTGTATAAAGCTTGTCTAGTGTTTAACTGCCCTGTTTCTCAGTGTAGTTTTTCACTAATATTTCATTTCCTTAAATTGTTGTCCTTTATTGTATCAGCATGAATTATTCTGTGTCCGTTTTCTGTATGCATTAACCCTCCTACTACTACAAGGGTCAAAATCAGTCAAAATGTTGATACACTTCCCAAGGTATGTCTATAGTGTACTTAAATGTCAAACATTGTCAAACCTTACGTGTAGTAAGTACATTTACAGGGTCAAAATGAGTCGACCAGTTTTGACTGGTAAAAGCATTGTCTGGTATGGTTCAGGGTGGTCAAAATAACAGTAAAAACCAGTCAAAAATGCCCCTGTGTGCACATTTGGGTCAACAGTCAAAACAGGCAGTTGACTGATTTTGACCTCTATAGCCACTTGCCCCTAAAGTGCAGCTATAGTAGGAGGGTTAAAGTATATTTGTATCTTTCAAAAACCAACGGAAGACTGTTTCTGTATTTTTTGATGCAGACAATAAAATGTACAGTGGACTCTGATTAATACAAGTTCAGTATTAATGAGATTCTGGTTTAGACGAGGTTTTTTCCTGGTCCTGAACTATCTGTACATGTTTCAATGGGTCAAAATGTGGCTTGGACGAGGTAGAAATTGCGAGATTCCTGATTAGACAAGGTCTTTTGCCAGCCGCCTTTTTTTTAAGTGAACAACTTACATATTTTAATGAAATAAATTACGTCTTTAGAAACATATTAAATAAAGTGTCAATCTTTACAGTGAGCCTACACATTTAGCATACATTTCCTTTCACTGCACGAAATACGGTACGTGTGCGTGTGTTCGTATGGTTTTGTAAGAAAATATTGCCTGATGATTACATTGTGTCAGTCCAGCAGACCTCGAATTAATGAGAACTGACTATATTATTAATCTTATGTGTATTATGTGATGTGATTGGCTATCTTTTATGAATGGTGGTAAATGAATTGCAATAACCATTGCTTTTGGATTGGTTATTAGTGAGCTCTAGGCAGTCACCACTCCTTCAGTCAAGGACACCTAGTACTCCAGTCCATCAAGCAAAGAAAGTGCTTCCTAAGAGGCTCTTATCTAGTGATATGTCTGCCAGCAAGTCAGCAACAAGGTAGGGGACTAAACCAAATAACACTTACATCCACAGTGATTTGGCTAACACCAAATTACATTTACAGTCATTCGGCTAACATCAAGTTATATCTCAAACCTTTGATTTCTGTATTTAAATGAAAATAAATATATACCTGAACTTTTTTAGTGAAATGGGTGCATTTGTTCATCTCTGCTTCTTTGATTGTCATGTGTAGAGGAACATTGTCAAACCTTTTGGGAAAATTCAGATATATCACAAGTTTGAATGATTCTTTCATAAAGTTTCCTCTCTACTATTCAAGATTAAATGATTAGTATAAATGACGACATTTGGAGGCCAGCTTTTTCCAGATTTTCATCTCTATATGATTTTATATAATTTTACAGACAAATCTGTTAATATTTTCTTTCCTTATATTTAGATCTTTAAGTACCTCAGCAGTTCCAACACCTCAATCCAAGTTGCCGCCATCGACCCCATCCCGTCCTGACTCCAAGCTAGTCCCAGCTAGTACTGGATCAATACGACGACGTTCTGGTATTCCTACACCAGCCCGACAACCTGTAACCTCTACGTCTAGAGACTCAACCAGTAGCACTATATCCCATCCAAGGTACTTTATATTGAATCTCATGGATGATAACATCACTATTACCCAATGAAAGTATACATTCTGCATATGTACAACACTCAAAAAGGGGTTTCTAGCAATTTTATTTTTTACTTAGTATGATATTTTACTTGAAATGAAAATAAGTGAATCTACCAAAGATGAGGTGTTTACTTAATTGGCTTCAGATAGGTTTCAGGGCATAAAGATGTTGCTGACCTCTGTGTACTCAGGTTAAAAAAGCTGCAAGAAATGTTAAGGAAAAAAAGTTTTTAAAAATATAAAAAATAGCATTTTGATGGCTACAACTGCCAAAATCAAACAATGAGTAATTTGTTGCTTTTTCTCTATGTCTAAGCCCCATGCCGTTCCGTACCCAAAGAACCTCAACAACTACATCAAGTCCCTCGACTACACCACATCCTCTGAAGCGAATCACAGCATCAAATAAGGGTGCTGCTATAAAGCTTGACTTAGACTGCTCTCCAGTCTCAACCAAACAGACCAAACCAGTCAGTGGAAGGTTAGTGCTGGAGACAAAGACTAATTCACATGAGGTTGACAGAGGTTCACCTGATGTTGGTGTGGTAAGTCCCGATTGTCAAGTACAAGTCTGAGAACTAAGTCATGTAAGTTAAAGGGACAATAGCATCACGATCAACAGGGCATGGAATCGGAGTGCTAGTTTTAGATTAACTCAGTGACTGAAAATAATACCCCACATGATAAGGTCATATTACCGTTGCTGCTTCATAAATGAGCCAATAATTTTCAGTCACTGTGTTAATCTTAAACTAGGACACCGATTCCATGCCCTGTTGAAAGTCTGCTCTGATCGTGACGATATTGTCCCTTTAAGTCCGAGTGACAGATCACAAAGTTGAGTCCGAATCTGTCACAAAATAACACTTTAGAAAGAATGTCATACATTGGGTTCAGAACAATATTAAATCATTTTCAACCAGATGATTTATGATATATGTGATGTGATCTGGGAAAACCCTCCACATGGTGAAATTTGTAATTTTTGTGTTTTATACATCAAATTAATCGGGACTGCATGTGCTCTTATGTGAAAGAACTCTACAATAGCGTAACTCAAGTTATAGACATTCTAGAATCATGAATAAAACAGTTTTGAAAAGAGCACATGCAGTGTCCCGATTAATTTGATGTATAAAACACAAAAATTACAAATTTCACCATGTGGAGGGTTTTCCCAGATCACATCACATATGGTAACTATTTTATTGTAATTATAAAATATTAAGACATTTTTCCCAATATTTAAATATTTAATATTGGATTAAAAACAGTTTGTATATGACTGATCATTTTTCCTTTGCAACACAAAACTTCCGTCCCAAGAGTCAAGTGCAAATCCAAATTACTGTACACTAACTTGTGTCGGACTCTCTCCAAATGTACCTTGAGTTGACTGACGATGACTAGAGCACACTAGTTGAAATGTAGAGACCTGTAAGGTTCATATCAGAACCACAATCTTACTTCATGATAGTTGAGGTGTTCAATTTGTCATTTATTCTGTACTTCAACAGCTGATTGACTTAAGTCAAGACACACCAGGAAACAAGGTGAGTTTATTTCATCTTTGTATCTCGTATTCATCACCAAATTCTTCCTTTTCGTAGAATTCTGACTGAAAGATCATGTCATACTTCATGCAAACACCAATTGAATAGAATACATTCTTAGTGCCATAATTTACTCAGATTATTTTAGAAATTGTTTATAAAACAATTGTCCAATTAATGTCCAATTAATAAATATTTTGTAAAGTTTCATTTTGAATAGAGTAAATTTATTGGATTTGTACATTTATTGAATTATTAACAGCACATTTATTTAGTGTATCCCCAAAGCAAGGAACCAGGAGAGTTATGCATAATTCTGTTGCATTTTCTTCATTCAAATTAAATTCATATAAAATAAATTGTGTTTAAATTGACTCAAATTGATATTGATTTTTGTACCTGTTCCATCTTTCCTTGTTGATTATTTAATGATTTTTAAATGAAAAGAGAAATGATAATTCCAGATCATTTTAACTCATCATCTTGTTTGTGTTTTTTCCTTGTTTACGCTTGTAGCTTCCCAAGGCCTCAGTTACCCAGGGAAACACTAGGAACAACAAAGAAAATCTGATTGATTTATTGTAGATAAAAAAAAACCCATCATGAAACTATATCATAAATGTCAGCATGTAACCATAATGAAACTATATTATAAACGTCAGCATGGGTAACAATGAAGATTGTGTCAACTAGGTAACACAACAGGGGCTGGGGTTGTAACTTGTTTTCATTCTTACCTTCATTCTTACCTACAAGGGCAGATATAGAAAAAGTATCTGAGAACTAAATACTCACTTAAGGGCGCTGAATATGTTTGGATTCTAAGCACCCTCTGATGCAATGTGGGGGGGGGGGGAAGGGTAGGATCCACCCTCGGTAACAGTCAACAACAATTCTAGACTTGTGTGTAATACAAATCTATAGCTAAGGAAGCATTCTGAAAGAAAGCAAAGACCAACAAATTATTATTCATTTACTTAACAAACTAAACACTGTATAATATATGAGTTGTAATAATGTACATCAGTTTTGTACACAGAACTTTTGTACACAGAATGAGTGGAACGCTGTATATTTGTGAATGAATCCAATCATTGAAAATGTCAAACTGTAGTATTTATTCCTGTATCTTGTGATGTTGATTAAAATAGCTTCTTAATCACAAAACCTCATGTATGTCACTTTACATTATATTTAGGTAATGTTGCCCAAAGCATAAAGAACTCTCTTTTCAGTGGTACCAAATAAACTATAATTGTTTCATTCATGTATATTCATCTGAATATATCTAGTGTAATGCTTTAGATTTTGCTAAATAAATTCATTTAAATTTGTACCCATATACATATAAAGTAAAAATATTTATTAGTAATACACGTAGTTTCAACTAAACATTTTGGGCTGTTACCCTGTTATTTGGTATCCATTTTCAGCCCAAATGTCTTTGTACACAGGAGACTCTGAATTTATTTAGAAATATTGTTATTGATATATCACTTTAGGTTTGGTCACAAATTATGAATGTATAATTATTTTAAACGAGTGAGCCAAAATGAATATGTTATAAATCTTAATTAAGAAACAAATTCATGTTTTCTTTTATAACTTCATTTATCCAGTTACTGCAAAGTTCACTAATTAGTTTGTTTGTACATTTCACAGTAAATAGTTTTATTTTGGAACTGTTCATGTATAATAAATTAATAAACCAACTAATTCAATAATAAAAAATATGAAACCAATGAAATTCCATTGAATCATTTACTTAGCTATCATTTTATTTGAATAATATTTGTTCACAAGGAAATAAAAAGATAAAAGGTTGAAACAACTTGTAATCAAAAGATTTGATTGGCTGGAATATAAGCTCCAATGACCTACCTCTCCAGCAAGGCGTGTGATTTGAGTAGACATGGTCCAACTGTACAAATTGAACAACTAAACAGTAATAATAATAATAATATTGTGGACTTATATAGCGCACGTATCTACCAAACAGGTGCTCAAGGCTCATTATATTATTACCCCTGCTCATAAATCATTCCTGAAACCATCTCAGCTCCCTGGGGAGTATACAGCTCAATTGCTGCCATTACAGTGCATATAGGGCTAATCAAACACAATAACCAACTCTGCCCTCACAGGTACCCATTTACCCCTGGGTGGAGAGAAACAATTATGGTAAAGTGTCTTGCTCAAGGACACAAGCACCATGGTCGCGGTTGGGATTCGAACCCACATTCTGACGACTCGGCCATCAGAACACAAATCCGATGCACTAAACCGCTCGACCATGGCACTCCATGTAGTGTCCTGTCTCTTTCTATGTTGTTGCGGAAGGAAATGTATTAGGTTATAAAATCAAAATATATATCGAGGTTTGACTCCTTTGACTGTTAGACATGACTGTATACAGATATATTTTGCCAAATGACCAGGCATCTAGAAATATTCTCAAATAGAATTCCAACAGTGGCGTAGCCAGGACTTTTTCAGTGGGATGGGGGGCCCAGGGGTATGGGTTTTTCCCTTTTGTTTTCTGTTTTTTTTGGGCACTCTGAGGATTTTTCGTGGGTGGGGGGGGGGGGAAATGCCCCCCGTGGCTACAACGCTACTCCCCAACCCAACCCCCAAAAAAGCATAAAAAACAAAAACAAAAAAAACAAGTCATGGAGAACGATTGGTAACAAGTTAGCTATGTTCAGGACTATTGTTGACAAAATGATACAATTTCAAACTGATTTGAGACCATGGGGTATGGCAACAAAGCCCAAGTAGGACCAGGATGGGTGCGTGGAAGGGCACAATGGATTTCTAAATATAAATTTTCATTCTTTTCTTTGACAGGGAGTTGATTTCTTTACAATCATCTTGATCCTTTTGTGAATACATTACATTTTGAAATTAGGACACAATCACAATACCCCTGTCATTTTTAAGCAAATTGAAGTTTGCACCCATTAAGTGTTTTATGGATCTTACCAATTTGAAAATGTTCCATTTTACAGTGCGTATAAAAAAACCCAGGTAATCCGAATTCAGGGGGTTAATATGCCAAGGTTATTTAGTTTGACAATTTACATGTAGTGTACCAAAGAAAAGGAACTCCTCAGCTTTCCATTGATACCTTTATTGACCCATTGCTGTCACACATGACCGAGTACATTGTTATTGAAAATGGCAAATTCAAATCGCATTTTTGCAAGTTTGGGTAATCAGTTCAAGGCAGTCTGAAATAGACTGCCTAGTTGATTATGTAAGATTTTTAAGCTGGTGCGGTAATCGTTACGACATCCTTTTCTTCAAGTTGGGTATTTAAGAAGGGCCTGAGTTTAGGGACAGGTAGTTGGAAAGATGGTACAACTAACGACTGAACAGCGAGCTTTCGTGGTTACAACATTTCACCAAACTCGCAGTTTGCAGCAAACTCGCGATGCTTTCAGGGAACGTTTCCCAGAACGGGAGCCCCCAGCAGCCAAAACCACCTGGGCGAATGTTAGAAAATATCAAGAGTATGGCACAAGCCTCAACCGCAACAAGGGGAATTCTGGCAGGAGGCGCACAGGGCGATCAGAATGGAACATTGCAGCAGTAAGCTAAGGCAGCAACATTTGGAGCATCCATAGGGACACCAGCGCAAGGCGAAATGGGCTGGGATTGTCTTCGGCGACATTGAACAGAATCACGAGACTGGACCTCCACCAGCATCCATATCGGATTCACATCCGACATCAACTTACGCCAGGAGATTTTGCTAGAAGGCTGGCAAGAGAGATGTCAATTAATTTTCTGCGGAATCTCGTAATCGGCGACGAAGCTGCTTTCTCCATGAACGGCAAGGTCAATACGCATAATGTTCTTGAATATGCACCAGCAAGACACCCCCAGAATTCAATTTTGAGGTTAACATGAGTCGACAAAAGTGGACTGTTTGGTTAGGACTTTGTGGAAGTGGTCAGCTGATCGGACCGTTTTTCTTTCAAAGGAATGTCAATGGTAACATGTATCTGCAGATGCTCAATGATAACGTTTTACCGCAGCTGCAGGAACACTTTGAGCAACAGGTTCGTGGGGTCTTCAGACAGCTCTGGTGGGCCCAAGACGGCGCCCCAGCACATCGCCTTATCGCTGTCCGAGATCGTCTGAGGGAAGTCTTTGGTGAATGAGTCATCGCCGTCAACCATGAGGTGGAATGGCCACCAAGATCACCTGACCTCACACCATGTGATTATTTCCTTTGGGGACATTTGAAGAACAAGTAGACCAGCAGCCCAGACCAAGTTTGGTCAAACCATGGAGGTAGACCTCCATGGTCAAACGAACAAGATACCAATATCCGAGTACAGGAACATTTATTGTGTAACCTAACATATTCAGATATGGATGTCAGCTGCCGGGGACCCCCTGCTGCGTGTGGCCCCTGGGGCCCAAAAAAAGGGACCCAATAATGGGCTGGATCAAACATGAAACCAAGATAAAATGAACAATTACACTCTACTAAGTATAAAATATCCATTGCCAGACAAATTGTCTGCTGCGTAAGGCCCGCCAGACACCCCCCAAAAGTTGACCCTCGTGGACACTAGTAATAGTATGAATATGATAGAATTGGGCTAGAAGATATATTAAAACTACCAGTACCACATGAAAGTAAGTTTAAATGAACAAGACAGAATGGCCCCTACCACAGTACCAGACAAATTTTCCTCTGCATAACTGATAAGGAGTACCAGACAATCTGCATAAGGTCCACCAGACTAGAGACCAAGGCCGGATTAACCCAGGGGCACTTGGGGCACAGGCCCCGGGCCCCCACATGAAGGGGGCGCCACCAAATGAACCGTTATGTGAATTTTACGTCAAATGTCAATTTAAATTCATGTTATTGTAGTTAGTAAAAGCCTACAAAATATTGTCTAATTTGTCAAAGTGTCTTCCTATATTTTAGTTACAATAGCAGAGCCTGAAATAACGTATGGTCGGACATCGGACGATTACCGACCAAATTACAGTTTTCCCGACCAAACGTTAAATTGGTCGGAAATTTTGTCCAGACAAATTTACTTGTAGACTTGCCACAAGTCGACTTCTTTTTCTTTTTCACATAAAAGAGCCCTCTCGCAAAGCGAAAGGTCGAGCGACCGAGGCGGCTCAGCGACCGATCAGTTTTCTTCAATCAATAAGACTAGACTGGGTCTGAATAATGCGGGCTCAGGAAACAAGATGGCAGCGTGACTGTCAAATTTTTGATCTGTCAAAAGGTGAGTCTACGAAATGATCTAGTATACTATTATAATATTATACTATTACACAAATTAAAAAGCACTGTTAGTACTAGTGTCACTAGGCAGGTCACAGTGCACGCACAGCTTGTCTGCCACGTACTGTGTACACTGCCAAACTGGTAAAACTTGGAAAAAAAATATACTATTTACAACTTAAGAATTAGAAACTTTGAAAGCAGTTATGGGTGTAGTTTTTTCACACATAATAAGTTAATACTTTCAGCCTAGTACATGTGAAGTATTGAAAGCGTAGGTCACAGGGAAGTATTTTTAATTTTTTTTTTAAATATAC
The DNA here is from genome assembly GCA_029582265.1 of Zoroaster sp. YZ-2022. NCBI lineage: Eukaryota > Metazoa > Echinodermata > Asteroidea > Forcipulatida > Zoroasteridae > Zoroaster > Zoroaster sp. YZ-2022. The sequence continues at coordinate 14,767,122 of CM055820.1, forward strand.
ACTGTTTTGTGTCAAAATACAACAAATCTGGTAATTGACATTGACTTTACATTAAAATACCATAGCCTTCTCTCAGAAAATGTAAACATTTTGGCTCTGCAATACTTATTTTCTTTAAAAAAACATGTAACATTGGAATAAAGTAATTTTTACCTAATTTTACATGGCAGGTTTTCCGGCGAATAAACGATATCTTTAAAAATTTATTTCTCAAGAACCGCTTACCCGATGTTGAAAATGTTAGTAACAAAATAAAGCATTCAGTGAGGTCTTTCATACAGAATCAAAATTAAACATGTGTAATGTATGCTTATTTTTTGAGTGCTCTACAAGTGTTAGTGTTTAGCATAAAGAATGATTTACTGCATGGCGGGATTTACCCAATGGAGGGAGTCAAAATGAATTGAAAAAATATGTCCGATCAATGTCCGATTTTGGCTGGACATTTTGTCCGGACAATTTTTGACCGTTATTTTACTCTGCAATAGTAAAGTATATCGCACACTCCATTGCAAATTGCAATCCGAAAATTTTGATCCCTGATCCCGTTTCGAATTCATCCTGACCCGTGCAAATGTAGACGTTCAGGTAACAAGTGGTCATATAGGGCCCCTCCCCCCCCCCCCCACACACACCAGACGAGTGCCCCAGGGCCCCCCACAAGCTTAATCTGGCCCTGGAGTCAACAATGGTCAAGGTCATGTTTTGTGTTTAAAGATGGAAGGATTTTCTTTGAGATGAAATCATGTAAGTAAATTAAGCCAATTGATGACCTTAAAGTTAAATGGAATAATCACATTATAGATTAGGCGTTAAAAAGTCATGAAAATGGCATGAACCTGTTTCTTGTGAATATCTGATCAGATAATGAAAGCAGGCCTGCTATAGGCCCTAGGCAAGGCCATGCTCAGCAAGGCATGTACACATTTGTAGCCTAGGTTGCAGAATGGTTCATGATAATGTGGAGAGTGGATGGAGGTCCCAATACCACTTGAACATTTTAAGTGTGTCAGACATCTGCAAGTTATGTAAAACTTGTAGCTTTGCATGGTGAGGAGGATAAGTAAGACTTGTTGCGGTGACACCATGTGAAATTCTCAATTGAGTAGTAATTAGTTCTGAAAAGAACTGGAGGTTACAACTCGACGTTTCGATCAGTATGCTCTGATAGTCCTCAGGAGAATGCCAGACTCTGGGAAATGTTGCTGCTTAAGTAGGCTGCTGGAGGATTATGCGATGACAGGATGCTGGAGGATTAGTTCGTTGAGGCGTGCAGGCGGGAACTGTGGATCCTAGGCGGGAACTGTGGATCCTAGGAGTTGGGGGAAGGAGTGTGTGCTCACTGAACCGAATCAGTTGTAGACAAGCACGGGGGGAAGGAGGGTGGTTGACTTAGGATATAGGAGATCCCTCAGTCTGGGGTGGGTTATGGACTTGTGATATAGAAGATCCTTCAGTCCGTAGTAGTGGTCGCCAAATGTTGCTGATGTAGAAGCCGATGTCCTGTGTGCCACATCCTGTCATCGCGTAATCCTCCAGCAGCCTACTTAAGCAGCAGCATTTCCCAGAGTCCGGCATTCTCCTGAGGACGATCAGAGCATACTGATCGAAACGTCGAGTTCTTTTCAGAACTAATTACTACTCAATTGAGAATTTCACATGGTGTCACCGCAATTAGTCTTGCAAGTTATGTGTCATCAAGTCTCATAGGTTTATCCACGCAGCATCCATTGATACAGAGACAGAGACAAGGCTTACGCCTACCTAGCCCTCTGTTAGCATGCAGGTGAACTATATACAAGGAGACATGTACACTATCAATCAATAGAAGCAATTAAATAAATCATCATTACTGGCTGCATAGGGCATACATCCTCTCCTATCAGCACCTGTTTATTAACCCTTGTATACATGCAGTCTCCAAAATGCTGCAAAAAAAGGAACTGCTAAGTACACAATACTTTTTGTGTGCATGCCTCCAAATATTGCATACTGTACACAAGAATGGTACATGTATACCCCAAAATGCCCCTGGGTATGGGACAAAAACCAAACTGTTCTGATCCTCACACAGTACGTGTATACCGCAAGTTACTGCACTGGTTTATTTCAAGTTAGTCTTGCAATGAAACAAAGCAGGTGGCTGCTTCAGTTTACCTCATCTCTGTGAAGAGCCTTGGGCTATGCCATTAATTATTAGATAAGAAAGTGGTACCACAATATGTCCCAGTTGAGACATTTTGAAGTATGGGTCCAATTTGTGAAGAACTACACTGATAATAGGAGGGTTAAAGTCATATTAATTACCTGTACTCTGAAATTCTCCACTCAAAAGCTGCTGTACCTATAGGCCTATGTAGCCTTGCTGTACCTATAGGCCTATGTAGCCTTGCTGTACCTATAGGCCTATGTAGCCTTGCTGTACCTATAGGCCTATGTAGCCTTGCTGTACCTATAGGCCTATGTAGCCTTGCTGTACCTATAGGCCTATGTAGCCTTGCTGTACACTGGATAAACGAATACTTTATATTGTATTTTAGGTAATATACACACCCACAATGGATGATGACAGTCCTACCGACATTGCTGATCGTGAAGCATCTAATCAAGTGGACTTGGTTTATTCACTTACAAAATTGATATAATAGCTTTGTAATGCTACACTCACTGGCCAAAAGTATTGCAACATGCTCAAAATAGCACTTTACAGTAACAGGTGAGATGATCATTTAATCCGTTTTCATCGATCGTGTATAGCAAGAACAGTAAAAAAGAACATTGACTTCAAAACACAGGCACTGTCAAGAAGTCTTAAGTAGTGTAAATAAAATAAAATATTGTAACACAGTTCTCCAAACTGAACTTTGGTGTGAATTTCAAAGTTGCAATACTTATGGCCAGTGAGTGTAGTAACCATATAGGTGCTTTGTTCTCTTTTGAGACCCTTTTGGGGGTGCAGCAGACAATTTGTCTGGCAATGGATATTTTATACTTAGTAGAGTGTAATTGTTCATTTTAACTTGGTTTCATGTGGTACCTCCTACATGTATGTTTGATCCAGCCCAAATTTTGTGACCCTTTTCGGGGTGTCTGGCGGGCCTTATGCAGCAGATAATTTGTCTGGCAATGGATATTTTATACTTAGTAGAGTGTAATTGTTCATTTTATCTTGGTTTCATGTGGTACCTCCTATGTTTGATCCAGCCCATTATTGGGTCCCTTTTTTGGGGCCCCAGGGGCCACACGCAGCAGGGGGTCCCCGGCAGACATCCATATCTGAATATGTTAGGTTACACAATAAATGTTCCTGTACTCGGATATTGGTACCTTGTTCGTTTGACCAAAATGCTCTGGGCTGCCGGTCTAAAGGTGTTTGCAACTCCTCCCCATGATCTTGATGAATTGCAGGGCCGTATTCGAAATGAAGTGGATGCTTTATGCAATGATCCGGCTATAGTGAGACGAGCAGTGCAGGACATGCTCCGTCGTTGTCAGCTTTGTGTCGAAAGGGAGGTGTGGGTGCATAAAAGGGCAATGTTAGAAGAGATTCTTCTTGAATAATGTCCAGTCATTCCTAAAGAAAATCTGGTTTATCATACTGACTTTCACTGATTATCCTGCCTTGCACTGATTACCCAAACTTGCAAAAATGCGATTTGAATTTGTCATTTTCAATAACAATGTACATGTACTCAGTCAAGTGTGACAGCAATGGGTCAATAAAGGTATCAATGGAAGGTTGAGGAGTTCCTCTTAATTGGTAAACCACATGTAAATTGTCAAACTAAATAACCTTGGCATATTAACCCCTGAATTCGGATTACCTTTTTTTTGATACGCACTGTATAACAATGTATGATTTGTCCTGCAAGTCCAATTCAATCAAAATTCAACAATGAGTAATGAGTTATATTACATTTCTTGTTTTATTGAAACAATCCATGGCCTATATTACAAGGGATGAATATAAAGTACAATCTACGCAATATTATCTACTATATATAAAATCTAGATATAATAAATGATATATAAATGCCTTTCTCTCAAATAATTACACTTTTTGAAAGTACTTTTATCTCAAATCAAATGATTTGAAAATTAAATAGCCAGTGTTAAACATGAATGCAGAAATCCAAGAATAAGTGCAGAGTGTGTTTACTTTGGAGGTCATAAATGTTAGTTTTCATTATCTTGGCAGAGCATACACAATATACACAGGGGTTGCTATTCACACAAGGTATTGACCTTATGTTTGATTATTGGTCAGTTATTAGTTGGTGACATGGGGGTGTGGTCATCATAGGAGTACATTTGCATGCATGCAAAAATTCTAAAAACATTTACAACCTCTTACAGATAAATTCTTACACTTTGAAAAAATACTGTATGTGTATTTACATGTGATGTGTGAATAACATGCAGAATATGAGTGATTGTCTAATCAGAGACTTAACTTTTATTGGATGACACCAACATACTGGTTTAGTATAAATGAACTCATAACGTCTTACCGAGAATCAAATAACACAAGAATCACAGAAACGAACAGCTACCAGATTTGCTTATTGAGTGAATAGTTACCTTGATCAATATTTGGTTGTATTTTTATTTTGTATTTTATTTAGTAATTGTAAACAGGCCTTGAATTTGGTTCTTCAAGTGGTAAGGCAAATTTTCCAAACAAAGGGCCACTTCTATTAGAAAATCGAAATGTCAATGGGAACACTTTAAGGGGGCACCACGACCAAGATCAGAGTCAATATATAGGCAATAATGCCTCCCAAGATCAGAGGCAATATAGGCAATAATGCCTCTATGAAGTTAAAAGCCCTTGTAAAACTATGATTCAAACATTCTGACATCATGTTTCTGCCCAGCATAAGCATGATTTTCACTTCTCTACTTTGAATAAGGCGAAGGAAATGAACTAATTTGGTTCTCTGTATGTCGATTGCTTTGGTCACAGAAGCAGGAAGAATATTTTTTTAAAGTACATAACAGCAGCTTGAATGTCTAGATGATGTACATTAATCTGCTTTGTGTATCTTATGTACATGCGCATCACAAATATTGTCCAAAAATATAGATTTCTCATCTAAGTTAGATATTAGGGTGACTGAATGGAGGGAGGGGCTTATGAAAAAAAGAGAAGTGCTCAGAAGTACATTGTCCACTTTATGGAGGACCACATAGAGGGTCATTTATCACCCAAGGGGGAGGGAAGGAGGGAAGGGGGGAGGGGTTGGGTTAATTCAGATGAGTTTTCTTGACCAATTCTGGACCAGCCAATCTTTGAAATTATGAAAAGTCACATGTTTTTACTTTAGAAAATATGATGTTGTGACGAGAGATTACAGGCCACGAGGATGACATATAAAAGAGTTAGCAGTATCACTGTTATAATCATCTACATGACAACATTCAACTTGTGATTATTAGCTCCAAATATATACACCACAGTGACTACAAGAAAATAACAGTTGATTATATTATACATACGTAATTAATTGTAATGTTGGGCACTTTATGGTTTGAATGATTTCCTTGTTAATTGTAGATGATGTAATACAGGCAGAGTCAGTGATCTCACTATGAGATATTAATTACTTTCTTTTATGAGTCCAGCTCAGTATTTACCAATTATTTAGAATTGATCAGTTATACATAAATACAATCACTCATTATTTAGTTTTAACCCATTTTTACATACAGCCCTTTACAATATTGCAAAATATTAATATCTAACTTACATTCACTGTTAGGGAAGTTTTTGTTTACATCCAACTGGCACTTGATATAATGTCCACGTCACAGAATCACAAATATAATGTTTTCCTGATGACGATCAGAGTATACTGATCGAAACGTCAAGTTGTAACCTCCAGTTCTTTTCAGAACTAATAACCACTCAATAGAGAATTTCACATGGTGTCACCGCAATGAGTCTTACTTATAATAAAACCAACTATTTGGTCATCCATAATTTAGAGTGCGGTAATTCCTGCAGGGGTGGAAATTAACACTAGTCTGCTAGGCCAAGGCTAGTGGTTTTAGCAACGGGACTACTAGATGCTGGGGTTTGTGTAGTCCGATGGGCTAGTGAAAAAAAATTAAATATGCAAAAAAACATTCAGCATGATCTCAGCAAGAACATGTTGCTCACAGTTCCTTTCTTTTTTTCAGGACTACTAAAAATTAGAAAGACTAGTCAAATTTTGACATAACTTGTCCTATGGGCTACCATAAAATTCAAGTTAATTTCGACCCGTTCCTGGCTACAAGACATGTATGGGTTTCAACACATCTGACTTATATAGCACCCCAGAACAAAGATATTGACAACTGGGAGACCACCAACCATAGACAGCTCAGTGCGTAGAGCACCAGACTATAATCCAAATAATTTGAGACCATTTAAAACTCTTTTAATTTTTCTCTGTTCATTCGAAACATTTGAAATACTAACTTATTAGACAATTATTCAGAGTCTTATATTGGCCTTATTTTATCTTTGAATATAAGGGGATACTTTAATTGAACTTAGAATCCTCTTGGAGCTAGGGAGGAACCTCAGGGGTGTTGGGGAGAGGAGACTGAATTACCAAGCTTAATTATTAGCCAGTGTAAGGACTCAAACAAAGACTTTCTTTATACTTGAATAAATGAGCATGCAATACATGTTTCTAGGTACAAGAATGAGCTTATAACAGGAAACTGTAACATGAGAAATGGATAAAAACATCAAGAATATGATATAGACCAAGAAAACTCTTAAATCTCCTTCAGTAATCTCACAAAAATATTATGTGTTTTAGAAACAAATGCAACCTGTTATCAAATAAATAAAAATTATTCAAATATAACAAAAACAGTAACACAGCAACAAGATATTTAAAAATTCAGAAAAGTAGAAACCAATGACAACACGACAATTTTGTTAAATTTGATCAAAAGTTTAACAAAATCATTTTCCTCATATAAAAATGGTTGTATGTTTTCCATTTTTAGTTTCAGAATTTCCAAAGAAGGTCTAAGAACATAAATGCATCCACAATTGCACACACAAAACTATCAGTATCATAGCAATCTTTTGAAAGATATATTGCACAGAATGTGAAATAAATAAACCAATTCAGTTACACTGTATATACATGTTGTTTACAATGAGTTCAGTACTTCTGTTCACTCATCACTAAGAGTGTTATACAAACAAAATGCACTTGAATAATCCGTACTGTGTGAGCTGTTGAGGGCGCATGTTTTAAATCACTGTTCATCCACAGGGCAGCGATAGTTTGTTGCGATAGTATTTTGCAGTTTGGCCGTGTATGATGTGTGTGTATGTGCAGATTATCTTCAGAGATCATTGGCTGGTAGAAGAACATTTGTGCGTAGTACAATAACATATGCACTAAAAGTGTATGCACAGCGCTCATTTAATGCCAATGTGGCTATCATCAAGACACTGGACGCAACTTCACCACTAGAGGGCTACGATATGCACAGAGCAGATAATCAAATTTGCTGGCTCAAACTTGTGATATTTTGATGGATTTTTTTAAAGGAAGTTACAACATTGCTAATAACCTGATGATTACAACATTTCCAATTTTAATTGAAATCTAACTTGATGAGAAGTTAAAAGAAAAAAAACAATCATCTGGGCAAAATAGTCTGTCTAAAGTGATCGCATTGTCAGAGAAAACACAACAAACAAACATTAGTTAACAAAATATTGCCACTTTTCTCATGACTGTCTAAGATGGCAATGTTCACAGATTAGTTTTTATATATCTTGATTCAAAGAGAGTAAGCATACTCAGAAGTTTTGCCAACATCACCAATTCCTTGATTCAAAGAGAGTAAGCATACTCATAGAAGCAGTTTGGCCAACATTACCAATGCTGTATCTTCCCTTCAATGTACATCTTGATTCAAAGAGAGATTGTATTCATGGTGTTGTTCAGACTAATTCATTAATTCCTCTTTGGTGAAATTCAATGTTTGACAATTTCACCAGTGATTTTAGAGTTTCCAGCCCCAAATACTTGTGCACCATAAATTAATTGTAACAGGAGCTGGACTAAAAACACTGAAATTATTGTTTGTACATTTTAAACAATGTGTTTGATTTCATTTTTGCACTACACCGACGTGTGTATAGTATTGAATACTCAGTGCTTTCTGAGTGTCTGTGGAAAAAACTTCACAGGCGACTTGGGGCTGGATTCGAACCCACGACCTCCTGCTTACTAGTCTTAACCTCTCGACCACCGAGCTTGCCCGATGACGATTGGCTGGCTAGAATCCTATATAGCAGCGGGTGTTGTTATTTAACATGATTACCATATTAATGAAGTTATGTTAACAGCAAGAAGTGTGAGCAGAAAAAATCAAGTTGAAAAAAAGAGCTGTGTTAATTTGAATCTCGCATCAAACTGTGCTCCGATAAAACTCGAATGTATACATTACACATGCTATATCACTCTTAAAGAATTATGTCTGGTGTAAATAAATCATCTTCTTCATGTATAAAAAAACATTGTTATATCTTTTAACAATCATAAACGGTTGTGATGTTTATCCAGTTATATACATGATCAGCAATCAATAATATAGCATTCACTTGTATTCTAACCTAAACTGGTATTAAGGTCATAATTAATTAATTATAGACAATTCCTTCACATCAAAAAGTGTTATCAAAACCTTCATGTTTGCAGCCATCTTAGTCATGTTCCCTGACACATAGTACAGATTACTGTGGACTAGATTGCCATGCCAAACGTACCAGTCTAATTTGGTCTCAATTGTCTCAAGCTGTTTCTTAGAGTATGGGTTTGATTACGGCTGTGGCTAGATCACTGCACCAGTGACGTTGCCAGGATTACGGCTCTGGCTAGATCACTGCACCTGTGGCAAGGGGGTGCAAACAAATTTACTGACACAAAACTCAAATAAACCAGCAAATTATGCCAAAACACAGATTTAATAGTTATAGACAAAGACATTTTGTACTTTTAAGGTGTCCTTATATGGTATGTGTACTTTCTTGTGTCCAAACAAAACAAAAACAATCAAAATAAGAAATTGAGCTGTTATTGAGTTCAGTTTTGTTCACAAAGTTTCATGTATGTGTTATCATTGTGCCTGCCTGCCACAGTGACGTAAATCACTGTGACATGCATAAGGATAATACAATATGTATTATTTGTACAATCAAATCAAGTGTAATTTTTGAAAGGATTTGGAGATAATGAACCAAAGCCAAACTCTGCCTGAAAAGAATCCAAAAAGCAATAAATATGAATACATGTAATAATGTCATCTAAATTCAATTGGTATCTATGGCAACAATTCACACATATGTATATATATATATATATATATATATATATATATATATATATATATATATATATATATATATATATATATATATATATATATATATATATATATATATATATATATATATATATATATATATATATATATATATATATATATATATATATATATATATATATATATATATATATATATATATAGAAAGCCGAGCCAATAACTACCTTTATCACAGCAAGAAATATTTATGCCATTAAATATGAAATAATATCACACAGCAAGCATCACAACATCTCTTATATAAATTAGCTCTGCTAATTACTGAGTGAAAAAATAATTAAAAAGTGAAAAATACACGTACAGGCCATTGTGTTTTGGTTTGTATCGTACATATCTTGTAATAAAGTCAAAGTCATAAATAATGGCTGTTATTTAGTATGCAAAATAAAGCCCACAAAGATTTTGGAATATTTTTCAGATGCAATAATTAGTTGTTAAAAATAATTCAATTCTTCCATGACAGAACAAGAATCAGAACCAAATAAATGACTTTGTACACACAGTTAAAATATTGACCTTACAGTTACAGTTAGTTAACTCAAATCACAATCATCGTGTTCGAAGTCCCAGATCACATTGTGATGATCACTATGAAGTGGGACATCCTGTAGCATACTGTTTATGCCTATAGATTTTGCATAATGCACTGGACTGTAAATTGGAAGTGCGCCCTCAAGTGTTAGTCCTCATTACACAACATGGCCTACCATAACATGTGAACCATCGTTACTGTACAGAATTAAATAAATATTTCAACCAAGTCAAATCGAGTCCATCCTTCACTGATTATCCTCCATCACAACATAACATGGTGGCAGCGATGAGATATGAACCCACATCATCAAAATGACTGATGGTAGTGTTTCAATCAAGTCAAATCGAGTCCATCCTTCACTGATATTATCCTCCATCACAACATAACATGGCGGTAGAGGTTGGATTCAAACCCACGCCATCGAAATGCGACTGGTAGTGTTTCAATCAAGTCAAATTGAGTCCATAGCATCCTTCGCTGATTATCCTCCATTACAACATAACATGGTGGCAGTGATGAGATATGAACCCACACCATCAAAATGACTGATGGTAGTGTTTCAATCAAGTCAAATCGAGTCCATATCCTTCACTGATTATCCTCCATCACAACATAACATGGTGGCAGCGATGGGATATGAACCCACACCATCAAAATGACTGATGGTAGTGTTTCAATCAAGTTAAATCGAGTCCATCCTTCATTGATTATCCTCCATCACAACATAACATGGCGGTAGAGGTTGGATTCGAACCCACGCCATCGAAATGCGACTGGTAGTGTTTCAATCAAGTCAAATTGAGTCCATCCTTTGCTGATTATCCTCCATCACAACATAACACATGTCTACTTTCACCATGAGACTCATTTTGATTCCCATAGATGTGTGTAGATAAACGGAAAAGGCAGCTATATGAGAAATACATTCTTAAAATGAATGGACACCAAGAGAAAGGCCCAGCCCCTGTCCATTCCTTAACTCCACCCATAACAACCTGTATGATAGCCCAGCATTCTAGTGTCTCAAGACTTTCCATTGTCAAGCTGAGACAATAAACTAATAAATCCCGATCATTTTCATAGAAAAAGATATTTTAAGTTGAAATAAAATTTCCATCCCTTGTTTGTATGGATCCTGAAATAAGATGATGCAACTTGCCCAGTTTGTCTTGGTGAGTTGCTTAAGAATCGTTCTCCTCTGCTAATCTTTGATGTTGTGTTGATGTGTTGCCACAGATGATCAGAGAGGGAACAGAGAAGTCTCGGTAGCAGAGATGAGTTGATCGTTGATCATGTTAATACGGACTAATTGTTACTTTATAAATGACTAAGATGTATCTATAAATAGATTATCATCTGGAGATGGAATAGATTCAGTCACATGAACCATGATGATTGTTGTTAACACAATGAATGCTTTCTGTAGTCATAATGTAGAATGATATTTCTCCATGGATTGTCAATTCTTGACAGAATTGATGCCACTAAATGAGTTGAAACCAACAACATAAACCCAGAAGATATAGACAGAATCTTACCATAAATCCTTATGATAAAAGTTATACAACTCAATGCTCTCATCAATAATGTCTCCGAGTCTCAGTTGTAACAAAAAATTGCATTACAAAATAAGCTCCAAATGAAGAGCTGGATCGCTGAAGAAGTATATTACATCTTATATGAAGGTTAGGCACGTGACTACGTGCATGCTAGAGAGTCGTTACATACACCATATCCTGATCGGAATCCTTAGATTTAGTTAGATCATCATCATCGGAATCATCGCTATGTTCACTATTAACACGAAGCCTGCCCTCACTTGGCAGGCCATGTTCATGCGGTGACGACCTTTGCGTGTAATCCTGTAATTCATAGCCACTAAGATGATCGAAGTATGGGAGGGCTGTTTCTCCCTGATTAGCCTGGATAAGTTTATGAGCAGCTTCATCCATTTCTTCATGTGTCATATTACAGGCTTCGGCAAGTTCACGTTCAGCTGTGCTGATTAGATCACGATCATGGATAGGTGATATGCCCTCTTCCTCAAGGACCTAAAAATAAAATTTTAAAAAGTGGAAATAAATATCACTGACTAACAACAAATTACAAACATTCGTTGAGGCTTATTTTGAAATACACTTCAGAAAAACTTTGTTATTAATTGATAGTTTATCCAATCAAAGGATAGAGTACTATAAAGTAAAGGCATACACAGTAATTGTTGTTCCTCGATCAAACCAGTTTATTTCAATCAAGGTGTTTAATTCTACTGTTTATGAATTTCAGAAGGAAATTACAGGTACATTGTTAAAATCATTTATCTTATAATTGGTTTGTGTACTTGTTTCAGTACACAAAATAGTTTGAAAAAATACCAGAAAAAATATGAATGCATTTTTACTATATGTTTTCCATTAATGACACAATGAAAGTTGATTCTTATATAGTATGGATGCATTTACAGAGTGACTACAGGCTGAGAGAGCAGAAATACTGTAAGAAGTATGGGTGGATTAAGTATTTGTAGAATGGGTCTTGCAATGATTAAGTCATGAAACCTTCAAAACATTTTCAAAGTCACATTTTTTTGGTGGTAAAACTCAGTGTATTTATCAGCAAACTTGTTTTAATTAAAAATAGACAACCAGGAACTTGAAAAATTGAAGAAAAATGAAACGGAAGGGTTTCAAAATCCATGCAGTGAAATGATCAAAATCTCTCAAATGAACAATTATTGCACAACATGTTTATTCTTCAAGAATTCTGATATATATACTTGAATGTTGTTACTGGCGGACCCAGGGTGGTATAACTAGTAGGTGGGGCAACACAGCAAGGGGTGGGTGGGGGTTGGCCCAAAAAATGGAGGATAGATAATTATAAATTTCCATATTTTATAATCCCCTGTATCAACCAAAACAGTCTGAATAATCCAATCTAATGAGTTATAGAAGAAAGATGAATGAATATTTCATGAACATAGACTCTGGCATGCTAAGAGGAGATAATTATTCGTGCCATCAGACGTAATATGGAAACCACAAACCTGATATATCAATCCCAGTGAACATTGGGTATACCCTGCAAGGTTCAAGGTTCACTCTTAGTTAATTCAAAAAATATATGCACTCACTGATGTTGATGAGTAATTGTTACTTTACAAGAATTGTATCCTGGACAATGACTAAGATCTTGCAATTAAAGGGAAGGTACAACATTGGTAATTACCAGATAATCAAATTAACAAATATTATCATCTATCAGTCATCCGGATAATTTGTTTTCCGTCTTAAGTGCTTGCATCTTAGAGAAAACAGGAATTGTAATGATAAATATACATCAAATTGCTGGACAACAATAATTATAATAACGTAAGTTGTTTGTTGTTTTCTTTAAAAAACATGAGCCCCTATTGTGATAATGAATTTCACGGGTTAGTTTTATGGTATATTTCATGAATAATACACGATTCTTATAAAGCGTACATATCCTAGCAACTAGATTAAGACGCTGTACATTATTATCCCTGCTCATCAGGCGCATAAATCATTCCTGAAACCATCTCAGCTCCCTGGGGAGTATACAGCTCAATTGCTGCTATTTCAGCGCATATGGGCTAATCAAACACAACAACCAACTCTGCCCTCACAGGTACCCATTTACTCCTGGGTGGAGAGAAGCAATTATGGTTAAGTGTCTTGCTGGAGGACACAAGCACCATGGTCGCAGTTGGGATTCGAGCCCACATTCTGACGACTCAGCCATCAGAACACAAATCCGATGCACTAAACCGCTCGACCATGGCACTCGATGGGTTGAAATGAACGTACATTGTACATTAGCAAATAGTACCAATATTGTACTTTCTCTTTAGGTGCAATGATATTAAGTGTAAATACATAGAAGCATCATTAAAAACATTCTACTTTACTGTTTCACAGAATAAAAAATGCATTTTCCGTTTGAGTCCCTATTTAACTGGTGGTTACACTTCTAATTTCCTTGTAAAAACGGATTTGCAGGAAACTTCACTGTACAATGTTTGTAAACGTTCTTAAATCGACCTGAACCTGAATTACAAAGATTTAAACCAAAACAATTTGGGAAAAATTCCTAGGCACCGTTAAGTACCTGTGTAAAACTTGTGTAAAAGTACCTGTGTGTCCAGACAAGGAACATTGTTGTAAACTTTCCATGCTCCAAGCTCATCCCCAAAATAATATGAATATGCAGGTTGTTGGGAAAACACAAACAAACACCGAGATGTGAAATGACTTTTATCATAGAGAGGTCATGTTTATTATTTAATGTAATAATTTTAAAGTGCCTTTCTAATTAAATCTTTTAAGATGATTTTAGATGAAATTAACTGAAATTAATGTATAACCAAGTAAGTATTTACCTGTGCTACAAGGCTCTCTGCACTGCCCTCAACGCTCTCCATCTGACCTACTGTAGGCTTCTGTCCTTTAGGTATCAGCGGCTGATGCATCTTGGGTTTAGTGAGTGACTTAAAGAATGCTGTTGATGGATCACGAGATGTTCCAATCTCTCCAGTGGAGTGACGTTGTGCTAATGGTATCTTAGTGTTGTTGTTATCTGTCGGCATGAGTGTATCACTACCTAGAGCACGGCCACGGGGCGGAGTAGGGGTGTGATACGATGAGCGAACACGACGAGGAGAGGAAGGTGGAGTCAGCCAGAGACTTGGGCGGCCATCATCTCGAGGCTTACCTTGTGGAGTCATCCCTGCTACAGCCATGACCTATTTGGAGGAAATCAAATAATAATCTTGTTAGTGATCTCCGGTTTTGTTAGCATGAAATGAAATAGAATAGGCTATTTCTATTCCTCCTGGATGAGATGTCAGTCTATCACAGCTGTTGCTGGTAACCTGAGTTGAGAGAAGCAATTATGGTATCAAGTGTCTTGCTCAAGGACACAAGTACCACAGTCCTGGCCAGGACTGGATGCAAGTATGATTCATTGTTTTCTTCCTCCATGGACTCACTAAACTGTTCAGGCATGGTACACCAATGTATGTATAAAGCACTGTATACAAGGTGCTTTCTGAGTATCTGTGGACCAAAGTCCACAGGCGACTTGGGCGGGAATCAAACCCATGACCTAGTGCAGACATCTTAACCTCTTGACCACCGAGCTTGCCCGATGATGATAGGCCGGCTTGAAATTGTTGACATGTTTTGATTGTCATTATGAGAACACTAATATTTGAATCTGACAAAAAATGTGGCTATATTACCTGTGCCTGTGCTAGCTTCAATGGAACAGCTGTCTTTCTCTCAGAAGCAGGCCTAGTATCTGGCTTCCCAACACAGGCCGAGAGAAGTGATGACCCAGACGTCTTGTGGGTCAATGAGGGCACTCTCCGATGCATTGGATAGTTACTGAAACTGTCACAATCACCGATTGGAAGACTAGGCTCATCACCTGGGTAATGGACGACCGGGTAATCGGCGACTGAAAACTCAGCAGGGGCCAAGGAGGAGGTCTGGGGGGACACACTGATGCTTCTTGATCCGGAAGAACTTCTTGACGGAGATGGGGTGTGTTCGTGGCTCAAAAGGGGGTAGGTGGGTGTGTGGGAGTTATCTGAGGAGACATCATCATCACTATCATCTTCATCTTCGTAGCACTCTGTGGTTAGTTTCGGTGGAGGTTCTCTGAGAGAATCAATAAGATATTTAGTTAAGATCAACGAGGTAAAGAGAATTCATTTACTTTTATATTATTTGATTTTATCTAATAAAAATGTCAGTAGCAGAACAAATAAATCACCAAAGCTTACAATGTTACCATAAATTCAAGGTTAAATATACAATCTACAGTTGTGATGGATGTGAAAATTACTTAATTTTGTTTTCACACTTGCAGACAAATTCATTTGCCATTTGGAAATATAGCTTCACTGATTTCAATATGTTTGAAAAAATAAAAATGCCTTAAAGTTGATTTATTTTAATTAGTTTTAGAACCCCTACAAAACTGGAAAGACTGCAACAAGAAATTGGAACGACATGGAAGACTGATTTCCCACTTGTTCCCATAAGGATTCTGCTAACTTTAGCTTCTCTTTGTCACTAAGCAGTTTGTGTCATTTTAACTTAAATAGACAATATCGTCACAATCCGAGCAGCCTTTCAACATGGCATGGAATCAGTGTCCTAGTTTAAGATAAACACTGTGACTGAAAATTACTGGCTCATTTATGCAGCAGCAACGGTAATATGACCTTATCATGTATTTTCAGTCAGAGTTAATCTAAAACTAGCTCTCCGATTCCATTCTGTGACGATATTGGCCCTTTAATTTTATATCATATATTATTATTACCAACATCTCAAAATCATATTCTGATATTGTAAAAATGTTCTATGAAATATTATACACTCAGCTACACAATAAAAAAAATCATGACAAAAAAAAAAGATTATTGAAAACCATTACTAGTAGATTAAAAAATACATTTTGATTTGCTTTTACATAAACAAAATTCATCACAATACAAGACTTATGGGAATGTTGCACACATAATGTGTGTAGTAATTCCCCATAGGCTTGTACATGTAAATTGCAATGACAAATTCTGGTTTCCCAAATTTTCCAGTTCAATTTATGAGGTATTATCATACACAATCAACATTCTCTAAAACATTTCTTGTTGTAATGTGATAATTATTGACATAAAAAAACAAATCTGGGTAATTTCTGAGAAAGTTTTATCTTCTAATCAAATGAAACGAAAAACAAATTTGGAATTTATTTAATTGATATTAGGTAAATTTGTCAATTAAATAGTGTCTTTCACAAAAGAGCATTCAAGCCCAGTTTAAAAAAAATGAGTAAATGAGTTGTTAGTTTTAATTGTTCCATTCCATTTAAATTAAGTTAGTTTGATTCATGCATTTAACATATTTAGTAAACAAATTAAAGAAATTAGAGAGTTGACCTGTGTTGTGATCTGTCAATCACTTATCCCATTAATAAACACAAAGCAATCAATCTACATTAAACATAAACAGGATTAGCAATTAAGTTGTTAATCTGGTTTAGAACTATCAAGTATAAATCAATCACAAGGGATTAGATTAAAACTCTATTTCCCAAATAATATAAATGATTATATTAGTTAAAGTACAATTATGCATACATCTCAAAATTAACCAATATATTAATTCTGTGAACCAGTCTGGCTATCTGACTGGTTAATTGCATCAGTGATGTAACAGCTGGTTCCTAATGTTATCACTACATTAATTTAGGAACCCATCTATAAGGGTAAACTGGATAACAGCGATGTGGAAGAGGGGTATATATACGTCTTACCTTATTAAACTGTCATTTTAAAAGACAAGAAATAGATAGTTGATTATTGGTTACGTGTCATTCAGCATTTCACAAAATGAATATTATTTGGACAAATTACAAAAATAAAACTCTCCCCGCAAAGGATCCAGTATAGATTGTCTTTCATGTAGAATATGTCTACAGTTATAAATGTAAAGCATTTATTATTACTCAAAAACAATTACAATTTTTTAACAACACAATGCAAGAGAATAATTATATTATTTTTATATACAAATCCACAATTAAACTAATGATACATATCAGATGGTTAGTAAACACCTGTTGCTTTATGACTTCATTATGATATTTGTCTTTATAGTTGAATTAACCTTAACCCTAACTCCCTAGGCATTGTATTAAAACAATAAAAATCCTCCAAAATCCTCCAACTGGCTTTGTTGTCTAGGGAGTTAGGGTTAAGAATTAATGAATGAAAAATGCTAAGAAAGTGTAGTCTTGTTTCAACTCCAAAGACTAGGAAATTCTCAAAACATTTGTTTTCTTTCCAATATTAGATATTGATTGGTACACATGTCAAATGATACAATGATTGGGTTAATATCAGCACAGTTTAACAACAAATAATAGTTTTTTTTTAAATAGTTTAACAACTTATGAATCAACACTAATTTGGTTTTTGGTAAAAAAAAAATTACCACACCAAGAATACAAACAATACTATTGGTTGAAATAGATAATTAAATACATTGAATTAAATACATTGTTATATCAGAGAGAAAGGAAACACCATGACAATAAGAGTATACTGATCAAAATGATGATTTGTCAAATCACCGGTTCTTCTCAGCAGTGTTGTAACTAAGGGGGGGGGCATGTGCCCCCCCCCCCGCAGCCGAGGTCCGTTCCCCCAGCGAGGTCCGTTCCCCCCAGCCGAGGTCCATTCGCCCGGGTGCCCCCCTTTTAGAATAGGTCCCTATTTGAGACTGCAGGATTCAAGTATTGACATGCCCCCCCTAGAAAAAGTGGTGCACCCCCTAGTGCCCCCTGAAAATTGGACCCTAGATACGCCACTGCTTCTCAGAACCAACTCATTTACAACTCATTACAGATATTACATGATGCTACTGCAAACCTCGTCTTACTATCAACATTTCGGGTCATAAAAAGTTAATTGTATAGTACAGTTATAACGACAGTTAACATCAGGGGTGTGTGACAGAGAACGAACTATGAGTACTAACACTTTTAAGTACGTTTCCCTGGTCAACATCAGGGGTGTGTGACAGAGAACGAACTATGAGTACTAACACTTTTAAGTACGTTTCCCTGGGGAGAGGAAATTTTTATACCTTATACATATTCATGAACTAGCACCCTTTTCTTATTGGTCGAATCATTAAGGCACATGATACAGTATTTTGAAAACCTTATGCATACCGTCACACACAGGGAAAAATATGAGATCGAAAAATGTGAACAAATGGATTATAGACCTATATAACCTCATGAGAGTAGATTCACATGAATGTAAATGGTATGTAACATACATGTGATATGTATGAGGTTTATATAGAAAGGCAGGTGTCGGTGTTAACAAAGGAGATCATAGGGTTTCAATCAGGATAAAAGTATCTCCAATCAGGATAGTATAGCAGGTGTAGTTGTCACCTATGGGTTTGCCGATTGGGGCATATTGGTATCCTCATTGGGAGAATAGGGTTTCAATCGTTTCAATACTATCCCAATCAGGATAGTATAGTTGACAATCACCTTTGTATAACATCCCTTTGTATAACATGTTTTGATAAAAATGTAATCAGAAATAAAAATAGGAATGAAATAAAACATTGCTGAATTTGTTTACTGAATAGAAAGAAAACAATATTTTATTTTGCTAACAAATATTTAAAATGTTTTTGCAGAAAATTCAATGTTGCGGTTTGTTTTTGAACAATGAACCCTGTAATGGAATTTGTGGCATTCTTTCAAGCACACCCTATCATTCAAAATTATTTTATTTTAGTATATTTTAGATTAATATTTTGATGAACCTATACATTATTTTGTTTTTCAATCCACCAATGCCCAATACAAATCAAAATAAATTAGAGCACCAAATATTTACAGTACAACTACAAAAGCACAAAAAGTAACAAATGTAACTTCTATAATAATGTTAAATAGATTGACTCTGTAGATACAATTAAGTGGTTAGACATTTCATTAGTTCATACCAATCTTACCTGGGTCTGCGTTTTATCCGTAAGATACTCGCTGGTAAACTAAACTCCAAAAATCATCAATAAAATAACACAAGCATCATGAATAGTCTGCATATATGTGATCTTACTTCTGTGTCTACACACTTGAATGGCTAGAACCTTGTTCTAATGTAATAGCACCATGCATCTATTTATAACACGCCACAAGGCTTTCAAGCAATTAACTATCATGTGACTTTTAACTCTTTTTCTGCCCAACCAGAAGACTTTCACAACAATCTCTCATTTTGGCCTCTGGCTGCCCTAAAAAAAGTAATTGCAGATTGTTGCATTGTTGTTCATAGTAGACATCCTATCCTGGACATTGGGTGAATCCATTTATTGGAAAAGGGAGATGAGTCATTTTGAGTAAGATAGCAGCCCAAATTGGTTTTCAAGGGGGGGGGGGGGAGGGGACTGGGGCACTATGGCATAGGGGGTTCTTTAGTGGAAGTAAAATGTGAATCCTTTGTTTTCCTAAGATGATTTGAAGTTAAGGGTACTGCCTTTCTCTCCTAAGCAACTGAGAAAATAGGGGAGTCATCTATGCTGTCTTTTAAATAGCCTCTCTTCTAAAAGCTACTGTAAATTACTTTCCTTAACTAACTTTGATTCCTCAGATGAGTTTATATAAAAACCTTTTGTTCTTAAATGTTAAATTCCAAGTTACCATAGATTCACATAAGGCTCTTGTAAAGCTTTTGTGTTTTCTCTTTATAATAAGTTGTATACTGATGTTTCTCATCACACTTTCTAATACTTCTAGACCATAGGCCTAAGTGATGAATTGGTTTGTGTAGATTCTGGTTAGTTTGGAAATGAAAGATTTGCCTTTTGTTTAATATATTCAAGTAATTAATGTAAATTTTTTTTTTTTTTCAGGACTATGTACGTATGTGAAGTCATTTGCACTTTTGTCGTTAACAACACAACAAACAACGCTGACAATTTCACAGGTTGGTTTATTTACGTTTCGTGATTTTGTATGAATGGATGCATTCGCAGAATTATTTTGTTTAAATTTGTGTGTGTGTGTGTCATTCTACTCCATTTATCCACATATAACCAAACTTTCTCAGGTTGGTTTCTATACATATCTCTTGATTTTTGTATAAATGGATGCTTTTTGAATTCCATCAAGAACATGTGTTTTCAAAATTCATGTTAGATTTTAGATTATATTGTCTCTAAAATGAGAGCACATGAGACATAATGATATCCCAGGCTGTTTGTTATTATCTATACAACAAATAAGCATTCAGTTGATTCAATTACCAATAGTGTATGGAGTGTTAAATTTCAGAAATTATACAGTACTATTGCAACAGTGATCCCTCGCCCCATTTGTTTGATAGTACAGAGCCCCCGTTTGATGCACTGTATGGCTGCTCAGGCATTCTAATCACATGACAAATACATCTCTTTTATTTGTATTTCTTAACTGACTTTTGACAATGATTCTGATTTTATATGTTGTTAGCAAATTGCATAAGGTACTGTGTTACCTTGACAACTACTGATTTGTCAAAACTATGGAGAATGCAGTGCCTTCCAAGCCAAATTGTTTTAAGTCTTATAACATTTTTATACAATAATATAATTAAGTTTTGTACATTTACAGTTAGCAATAAACTGTCTAAAAAACCATAGACTTCCCTCAAGCCGTTTGAGTTATTTTGTTTTTCAAATAACCTCATAACTGACTGATAATTTCAAAGTGTTTGTTTAAGTCAGTCGAATAAGGTTTATTGACTTAAAGAAGGCTCAGAAGATGGCTTATGACTAAGTCATGAGCAATGTTATTTGGATTTCCTTTGGTAATATTTATTTTCTGAAATTGCTGCCTCAAGTTATTGACCCTGTGAGAATCTGTGCTCGGGTGACGACTTCAAAGAAAAATATTATTCATTATGATCAGAATAAGACTAAAGGGTTTATTTTCATATGTGTTACATACTGCTGAATACATATCAGGAATCTTAGCAAGTTTATTGAGAACTGATCTGATATTGTCTATTTGTTGGCATGTCTGTTGTTAAAATATCTGTATGTCTGTTTTATTATTTAAATTTTTCTTATTGACTGTTTTTTGTTAAATATCAGGAGTGTGATTTGACAAAAGTAAAAAATCCTGAAAAATGGGTATCAGGCCCGGGTCTTCCTTTGGTCTAGACTCTCCACATCCCCACAAACACGAAACTAGAGGTTTGGACACAATGCAGGATACTTTTACTTTCCTTGGTGGCTAATTCTCTTCTTTCAAGACAATTCTGAGGCAAAGGGAGATTTGTAAAAAATCCTGAGAAATCACTGGCCTGAAATATAACTTTGTTGACCTGAAATACAATCTTATTGTATGTATGTTTAGGATGGTTGTTTGACAGTCAGTTGGTTGGTAGGTATGTCTGTTTGTTTGCATGTTAATCATTTAGCTCTATTTATAACCTTTATTTATGTAATTAATGAATGTATTATTTTATTTAAATAGAGAATTAGTTGTTGCAAACTGCTTACCAACCTAAAGGACCTGTACTATAAAAGAGAATTAGTTGTTGCAAACTGCTTACCAACCTAAAGGACCTGTACTATAAATAGAGAATTAGCTGTTGCAAACTGCTTACCAACCTAAAGGACCTGTACTATAAATAGAGAATTAGCTGTTGCAAACTGCTTACCAACCTAAAGGACCTGTAGTATAAATAGAGAATTAGCTGTTACAAACTGCTTACCAACCTAAAGGACATGTAGTATAAATAGAGAATTAGCTGTTGCAAACTGCTTACCAACCTAAAGGACCTGTACTATAAATAGAGAATTAGCTGTTGCAAACTGCTTACCAACCTAAAGGACCTGTACTATAAATAGAGAATTAGCTGTTGCAAACTGCTTACCAACCTAAAGGACCTGTAGTATAAATAGAGAATTAGCTGTTGCAAACTGCTTACCAACCTAAAGGACCTGTACTATAAATAGAGAATTAGCTGTTGCAAACTGCTTACCAACCTAAAGGACCTGTACTATAAATAGAGAATTAGCTGTTGCAAACTGCTTACCAACCTAAAGGACCTGTAGTATAAATAGAGAATTAGCTGTTTGCAAACTGCTTACCAACCTAAAGGACCTGTACTATAAATAGAGAATTAGCTGTTGCAAACTGCTTACCAACCTAAAGGACCTGTACTATAAATAGAGAATTAGCTGTTGCAAACTGCTTACCAACCTAAAGGACCTGTACTATAAATAGAGAATTAGCTGTTGCAAACTGCTTACCAACCTAAAGGACCTGTAGTATAAATAGAGAATTAGCTGTTTGCAAACTGCTTACCAACCTAAAGGACCTGTAGTATAAATAGAGAATTAGTTGTTGCAAACTGCTTACCAACCTAAAGGACCTGTACTATAAATAGAGAATTAGCTGTTGCAAACTGCTTACCAACCTAAAGGACCTGTAGTATAAATAGAGAATTAGTTGTTGCAAACTGCTTACCAACCTAAAGGACCTGTACTATAAATAGAGAATTAGTTGCTGCAAACTGCTTACCAACATAAGCAAAATATTGGTTATTGTCTGTATGTTTCCAACCTTATTTTATTTTGTTTATTAATTTTCAAAGCTCTTTGATTCCTATTTAATACAATTGAATTCTTAAAATTTTAATGTGTTTAATTTTTTTTTTATTATTATGCACAGTTGAAAAATAATGTATGCAAAAAATGTGTAAATTTCAAAGGATGATGCTAAATTCCAATTCTAAACATTGTCCTAACCCTTCCCAGGGGCCGATTTCACAAAGCACTAAGACGCGTCTTATCTCGAGTTAGGAAGAGTAACTCGTCTTAACTTGTGACGCGTCCTAAGAACGATTTCACAAAAGATAAGAAGGGTTTAACGGGTCCTAACTACCTTGACAACGGGGAAGAACCCTTCTTAACTTAAGATCGGTGTGTGGGTCGTCTTAGCTGATGCATTTGTGTTATATTTGTACGTACGTTGCTGACCGCTTGATGCAATAATGGCGCTGCTACATGTTGGCCGACCACGAAGCCAGACGGGCGTTAAGAAGAGAACGACTCTTTCGTGACAGACGGAATCCGTTAGATAGTTTGAACGACGAGGAAATTGTCCGTATATAATGATTCACAGGGCAGGGGATAATACAACTGCCAGACAGGGTTGGTGAACAAATACAACATGAAAAACGGGTAATTAGAATATAATAAACGGACGTTAGTAATTTATTTCTTATTGTTCTAACGACCGTCAATTATTAATGCCATACAGCATACCACCCGCAAGCGTTTTGTTTTAATTTTGTTTAGCGCCACCATTAGTCATTGTGTTGATATGTGTACATATATTGCGTAACCACGCTACAGATCATTATATCCGTCATTTGGTCATTTCATGCACTACAGTTTGCAGACGACATTTCCCAAAATCATGAAAATGTTTGGAGCCAAAAAGTTGTACGTCAACTCGCCAATCAGTCATCTTGAATCGTGTTGAGCGCATGACGTCCCGACGGCCGTTTCATTAGAGTAGTAAAATAAATATAAAATAGCCGTCGCATGAGCAAATTTAGCCTCGTTCAATAAATAGCTTACGGCTTTATTATATTTTCGATGCGTCTTGCTTAAGACGTGTTTTGTGAAATCGATCTTAGGATTAATCTTAGGTAAGATCGATCTTACAGCTGGGACTCTTCTTAAATCCTAGGATCGATCCTAAGATAAGAAGAGTTTTGTGAAATCGGCCCCAGGCCACCCAACAACCTTTACCTGAGCAAAACATAAATATTATTCGGGTTCGAAACATTAATTTGTATAAAAAAACTAAAACATTATTTTGAAAGATTTGAGAAATTTCAAACCATTTTTGAATAATGTTGAATAATTTTTGGAACATGAGATACTAGCCCATATATCTCGAATATTTTTTCATTTAATTTTGAACCTTGACATATGTATAAGGTTTTCTTTTTTCGTTTGAATTTTGTAAGTGACTCGTGACTTGGACTCGGACTCGACCCAAATGACTCGGGACTCCCACTCGGACTCGACACTGGGGACTCTGACTTGGACCATAGAGCAAGGACCAGACTCAGACTCGAGGTTTGAGGACTCGACTACAAGTCTGACATTATCGCAAAACCTGCCAATGAATACAAAAGGTCATCTAACAGGCTTGATTTCAAGACAACACATGTAGCTCCTTTAAGGTTTACACATGAGACCACAGTGGGGAGGAACGAGGAATGAGGACTGATTAAATCAATCCAATTATAAGACAATAAATCTGTGTAGCTCAAGGCTGTACTTATTGGCTGTCATTAGTCTTAGGTGACTTCTTCAAATGTGATTATTCCAGTACTTGGCCTGAAGGATTTCACCTCCTACTGAGATGGGCCTACTCCTTCATCAAATCAAACCACTATTTTATATCAGCAAACAGTCAGGTTTCTTTTCCAACATTTGTCTTTCTTTAATCCAAATATTTATTTATGTAAAAAGTCGATCTCCCTTGTGGGTTAATTATTATGGTTAATAATTGATTTGCTATGATGCCTAGAGGTCTGTAGTGTACCGTCTAGTTGTCTTGTCCAGACTCACTGATTCTAAACAATCTTTAGCAACATTATCAAAATGGTTGTTTGATTTTGTTAATATAATTTCTTTGTATGTTACAATGCACCATACAATAAGAAGCCATAACTCAACAGGTTTCATTAAGATCCTTCCTAAACTGCGTTACAAAGGATTTATTTGCAAGCCGTTAATTGGTCCTTTCAGTTTTTTTCTTCATCCATTTATTTTTCAGGCCATTAATATTAAGTGTTTATTTAGGAAAGGAAAAGGCAACCCCGAAAGTTTTTAAATTTATTTTTCGAATGTAAACAAATTAAAACATTCTCATTTTAAACATTCCTAAAATTATGGAGGTTTTAGGAGCTTTGTTTGTTGGACAATAACCAAAGGCTCAAAATGGACGGCTCCTAGATCACACAAATACTCACTCTCTAATTGCTTGATCAATCCATAACAAATACCCTCAAATCAACCATTGTATGGTTCTTGGCAACTTTCTCAAGATACCAGTCTATAAATATGTTGCAACTTGTTTGAATACTTGTCTTCAATTTAGGCAAATATCACCTTATGTTACATCACTTGATTGATGCAAGAATTCAATCATTCAAATTTCTTCCATCATAATAAGAATTGAACATCATAAGAATTGAAAACATTTATAGTAGTTGCCATGGTAACCCACTGGAGCTCACACAAATACAAATGCCTCATTACTCATGTAACAAAAAGAAAGAACTATTTACAACTTAAATTACTGCCAGTACCCCGACACCAAAATGGTTCATATCGATGGCTAAATGCTGAGTAGACTAATGCTGAGCACGACAAAGTTATCACTACAGTTGAATGGGATAACATTTCATTGGTATATCAAGCAATAAAATGTAGATCTCTAAAACTAGATCAATATCACTACTTACAACTTAATTACTATATCAATCACACTGCATTTCATTTTCAAACTTATTTGGGAGTTTTCCCGCTATGTTTGGCAGAAATATTTGCCCTCTTTTGAAGTGATAATAATTGCTGCTAATGGTAACCTATAACACACCAATACAGATATTACTATATTTATATCCCAACCTTAAGGACAGGTCATACTTCCCTGAATGCAAAACGAATTTCATGACATCAAAAATGGTGAAATAAGCACAATTTCATTGTTAACTTCACAGTAATTCGCTTTTCTTTCAAATACACATGAAATATGAACCAGCCTTTGGAAATGCTGAAAAAGTAGGTCAAGTAGGTGCTTGACCGACATAGTAACTGTTGTCATATGGCAAGGCTTAACCCTAATGGCTAATCCATGCTGTTTGATTAACAGGCTAGATTGGTGTATTTTACAATGATTGGATCCAGTGTCATACCTGTGTGGTGATAGGTGAAAGCATAGCCTGGGAAACTCACCAAATATGACTGTTTTATCTGTTTTATTCAAGCATGATACATAGCATCTGCATTTCAGGCTAGGAAAAAATCAGCATATGTGCATGAAAAACATGGCAGTAAGTGACAGTAATTCCATTCCAATTCAAGATGACATTTATAAACACGGCTACACTGCGTAGAAAAAACAATATTACTGCTAAAGTATAATGCTATTTACACCATGGTAGCTAGGTGGGACAAGCAACCATCTATTAGGTGTTATGGAAGTCCAGATTTAAGTATAACTAAACCTTGAGTGTCCCTGATTGATAAGACAATTATCAGGCATATACTTGATTGTTCTTACCGGCTATAATCTCTGTAAGGTTCCCTGTATGGATCTTGGTATGGTTCTCTTGGTTCACCTATACTATCTGCTCTTCCTTGTCTGAGGGTTCCATAGTTAGGATCATCATTACTGTTACGGTATGGATGATCTAGAGGTGTGTCCTCTTCAGATAGTAGTGGCTGGGTGCCTTCATTGTCTGGGATAGAACTGTGATTGTGATCAGGATGAGTTAGGGTTATAAGAAAGATAAAAAGTCAGCAGGTCCTTATAGATGATGTGACATTTGACCTCACTAGTTTACAATAGAGCCTCCAAGGTCTAACTGTGTCAGGCAAACGCTACACAGTCGTCTATGATAGATACAATACAATATTTTGATAAGATGCCAGCAGAAAAAATATATTTTAGTCATTTCAAGTAAGACTATAGATGAAGGGGTCATTGTTACCTAGGGTACTCCCAATGGTACCCAGGTAATCATAAAAACCTGCATAGGATATCTCAACTGTGTATTCATCTGATAAGATTTTTATGTAGAGATTCAAGTACAATAAGTAAAAACTACACATATAAACATACACACAGTAACCAAACTACACATATAAACATACACACAGTAACCAAACTACACATATAAACATACACACAGTAACCAAACTACACATATAAACATACACACAGTAACCAAACTACACATATAAACATACACACAGTAACCAAACTACACATATAAACATACACACAGTAACCAAACTACACATATAAACATACACACAGTAACCAAACTACACATATAAACATACACACAGTAACCAAACTACACATATAAACATACACACAGTAACCTGTCAAAACATGTGACAAGGTCATTTCAGAACATCTGACAAGGTCATTTCAGAACATGTGACAAGATCATTTTAGAACATCTGACAAGGTCATTTCAGAACATCTGACAAGATCATTTCAGAACATCCGACAAGGTCATTTTAGAACATGTGACAAGCTTAGTTCAGAACATGTGACAATAACATCTGACAAGGTCATTTCAGAACATCTGACAAGGTCATTTCAGAACATTCAATTGAAGGAATGGTATAACTGTGGTTATTACCAGATTAACAAACTGTTATCTAAAAACTTAATTGGTGTCAAGTTGGTACACATAATCAATAATCCTGAGAAATTTGTCTGCAGTGATTTCATTTTAGAGAAAACAGGAATGGTTATGTCGAATTAACAAGTTTCCGTACATTATTATTTTTTTTAATAAAAAAAACAACATTTTTTGTTGTTTTCTCAAACTGAGTTTATTGTGATGCAACTTCTACAGGTTAATTTAATGATATATTTCTATATATAAAAGTAGAGGGTTAAAATGAATGTATGTTACCAAATAATTGTGTCAGTGCAACAACGCTGTATCTCCGAGTTACGACGTTTTTGCGCAAAACCAGTTTGTGTAAGTGCAAACAGGTCCTATGTAACAAGTTCCAGGATGAATGCACAAAAACAATGGCTGGGATACGACGTTGTTGCACAAACATTTTTTAATGTATGTAAATTCATGCAGATTGACGACGCGCTGTCAATCTGCATAAATGACAGGGGGATTGCCCGAGGACACCACTTGACATAGTAATATACAGAAAGGAAATAATTGGATGAGCATCTGAAATCAACTCACCCGTGCCGATGATTCCTACCAGCCATGTTGTTGGGTGAGTACCGCTGAGAACCAACTGGTGAAAACCCAGTTGAGTTTGGTGAAGATACATGTAATGAGTTACCAGTAGGTGACCGACCTCCCCTGAAAGAACCTCCTCCTGGTGATACACTGTATGGGGACCTGCTCCTTGGAGTGTAACTGTAGCTATTTAAGGAGTTTGCTGGAGACAGTTTTCGATGTGTACTGGACGGAGAGACTTGGAGATTGTTTGAAAGGGGGATATTTGGAGGGTGGGCGTTGGCCATGGGGGCAGATTGACGTCTATTGTGATACATGTGAAGCATGTTACCAAAGAGAGAGTGACTCCTCTGTAAAGAAATAGTTATAACATCAATCAACAGTATAAGTCTAACATCACATCTTGAAAAATATATATAATATCAATAAGCGATATACATCTAACATCACATCTTGAGTGACTCGATCCTCTGCAAGGAAATAGTTATAACAGCAATCAACAGTATACATCTAATATCACATCTTGAGAAATATTTATAATATCAATTAACGATACACATCTAACTTCAAATCTTGAGTTCAAACACACAAAAACCATCATGATGATTTGCTCAACATCACATCACAACTGATTCCTTCAATCATAACCAGTGATTATCAACAGGGCAACAATATATTGCATCACATTTAGCATATTGCTTGCAGTTGATTGGCATAAACGTACTCACTTATCCAGAAATCATTTGCTGTTAGAAGTACATACGCGTAGTACCATTACAAATGGATATAAAGTGTGTGCATGTAGGGGAGTGGAATTCTCCCGTACTGTAAACAGTAAATATAAACAAATAAAATCATGAAAGGTTTTTTTTGACTCAGAGACTGGGCCAGTCTAATACTGAGCCAGTACTAAAATTATCAAAAACAAACTGAACTACTGAGGGCAATTTTGGCCCCCTCTGTTACTTAATCTAAAGTAAAGGAAAACATAACATCAAAACAAGGTAATTTGAGTCCATCCTAGCTCCATCCAAGAAGACTATTATAAACAAACTCTAGCCAGTGTGCACTTATAAGCCCCCAGAGCATTGAGTTAACTACTTTACCATAAGCCTTATCGCTAATAGCAGCTGCAAGGAACTGTGGGATGTCTGTGGGCGCAACAGCGCCACTGCATGCCGCGCGGACAAACAAAATATTATTGACGTCACAAAAGCTGCGCCAAACAGATGCCCCTTTTTGTATCCCTGTATGCTTTGCGGCAGTTGCTTCAGTGCTATTAGTGATAAACCTTATATGGCCAAAGGAATGTCCACACAGCTACTTTGTCTTGGTGACCATGAGACAGAGGTGCCCTATGTCTTCAATACATATGGTGCAAATGGCACACTTAAGAAATTGAACCTACAATCAACTTTTCCCTTCAAAATACACTAAGTTAAGAAAAGTCTGTGTAGGGGGGTGGAATTCTCCTGTACTTATACTTATTTTTGCTGGTGGATTTTATTTTTCCCCTAAGTAAAATGGGAAGTTCCCCCTGTCATTTATATATAATTGTTTTCTTATCTCCTTATGTTATAAGAGTGGTTCCCCTAAGTGGCCCCCTGACTAAATTTGGTTTACTTTATAGTTCATTGTTTAAGTGTACCAGACCATTCACCTGTGTGTTCCCATGACTTAAATTGGCTTAGTCTAGTAAAGGTATGTTATCCTGGCACTGACCTGGTCAGTGAGCAGTTAGCCAGCAAACAGAAAGCACATGCTTTTAAGATTATGGACACTAGCTGCCTTGTTTCCCATTTGCTGCTCAATAATCTGGTGAGTATTTTTTTCCTTTAACATTGTCTTTAGTTATTTGTTTTATACAGATTTATTAATGACTCTTCATTACATAATGTTATTACCTCAAGATGTTTAGATTACTGTATTTACTTGGTTTTTAGGGATGTTAAGACTTTTGTTTGAGTTTGAATCTTTATATAATTAGGGCTAATAAAACCTTTCAGATATTGGAAATATAACCTCATTTTAAAATGTGAATTTGTACTTTCATTATAGAGTACTGATGTTTTGTTAAGATTTATGAAGTTAAGGTTTGCCAAGAGAGAGACTTTTTTTTGTGAAAACATTTTCCACAAGTATCTTCTTGATTGAAACCCTTCTACTGCATTGAAAACTTGGCTTGCCATAAATCTTTGGACTCGTAGTCGTATATCTTTTTAACCAGTTCGCTTCGGATGCCGTGTATACACGCAATTTTTTTTTGTACAGCAGATCGGAGAGCGTCTAAACACGCATTCCGATTTTTGTGTGTGTCACCAGGAGACTTGTCAACACGCCACACGTGGCGTGCCGTCGTGGCGGCTGACGTGTACACGCAATCGTTTCTCTGAGTCCATGGGGTCACGGTTCGGTGGCCCCGGACAAAATGCACTGCAAATACTGAACGAGTTCACTCTTTTTGTTGATTTTTGCCTAATCCCTTTATCCAAGACCTGTTCCTTTGACGTACCAGCCAAGCATTTGTAAAGATGGATTTATATCCATTGTTTACGAGGCATTCGATCTCTCTCCAGGTATGCTGTCTTTTCGACCAGGCACTGGTCGCTAATACTAGTAATAGGCCGTTGCATCGGAGCTTGCCAACGGTCTAATTGTGCTGAACAAACACAACCGTAATTAAAAAACTAGCCATTTAATTCTCGAAATGTCAATGAGTAAAGGTGTTTATTTGGTTGTCCGAACTTAGTTTCATTGACAAAAAAAATTATTAATGGCTAGAAATTTTTCAGATTTTTCACTGAAAATAAACCCGCACGGGGGACCGGAAAAAAATAAATATTCCCGACGTCAACTGGTTAAGGATCAATTTGTATTTCACATTTGTTTTCTAGAACTTTTATGCTTGTAGACCTACATATGTGAGTTGTTTATTGAGACTGAGCTTCCACTGACCATGCCATGTGCATGTACTGTAGCTTCCTTTGTTCTCAATATAAGTAGGAGGATTTGCATATTTAATGAGCTCCATAGGGTTGTATGCACACAGGCAACTCATTGGGTTAGTACTACTAGGGGTATAATCTTATTTAAATTTGTAAGAGTTAGCCATCATAAGTCATTTAGTTATTTTTTTTGTTCCTTCATATTTTGATTCATGTACTGCATCTTTAATCATTTTTTTTGGTATCTTTCTTTGTATTTACAGGTTAATGTCTGAATGTACTTAAGAGTAATTCACTATTAGCGCTGTGTTGGTTTTTTAATTTAAAAAATTTTTTTTTTTTTTTAGTTTGAGTTTTAGTTTGAATTTTAGTTTAAACTTCAGTTTGCATTTCAGTTCGAATTTCAGTTTTAATTTCAGTTTTAATTTTAGATTTAAGTTGATTTTTTTAGTACTTTTTAATTTGGTTTTAATTGTGATTTTAAAGGTTTTTCTTTCTTTAATTTAATTTGCCGAAATCTTTTTGTTCAAGTTGAATTAATTTACTTTGGATCGGAAGAATTAGTTTTTTTTATTATCGCGCTTGAATATTACGGAGTTAAGAGTAAAGTGATTTCCTACTTGTTTACTCGTTAGAGGAATCTTAATAAATTCACAATTCATTTTTTTTTTGTTTTTTTAAGAAAGAAATATTATTTACTTGTCCCAATTTATTTAAGGAAAATTTGCGACCCTATCATTAGATCTATGTTTCTCTCTCACTGTAGCTATCCCTGTCCTTACCCTGGTGAACCATTTTTCCAGGTTACATGCGCCATGCTTACTTGACGCAAAGTATCTAATGTGGCCAATTTCACAGATATGCTATGCACATAAATGCTGAGCACAGAAATATTTTGCTCAACAAATATCAGTCAAATTGTCACGTAATGTATATTGCCTCTAGTAGCTTATCAATTTGCTTAATAAAGGGGAGGACAGAAGAGAACTGACAGCTTAAACCTTGATGAGATTTTGGAAAGTTAAGATATGTTTTTTTGAAATTTTTTGTTCAAAATCACATTGTTTAAGTAAACATAACCCCTGAATGCCAAAATCAATGTCATAGACTTGATGACCATAAAATGATGACAGCTTTATGATGTAAGTTTTGAGGCTTTGCATGGTGGAATATCGATATCGTTTCGGTTTGCGGTAACACCATGTGTTTATCTCAACTAACGTGAAGCTGAGATACAGGTTCTGAAAAGAACCGTATCGCACAACTCGTATCTCAACCTTCGTTAAGTGAGAAAGGTTCAAGGGAGAACCAATTTCGGGCAACTCGTTTTTCTCTACTGTCGCTAAGTGAGAAATATGGTTCAGGGAGAACCATGGGGACTTCACGGGTTAATATGGTTCAGGGAGAACCATAGGGACTTCACGGGTTATTCTCTACGTTTCGATTAGCCTGCTCTAATCTTCTTCAGGAGAATGAAGAGGTTTGCCGATGCAACTCCTTAAGTAGTATTTGCTGGGATTATGTGTAGAATGGGAAGTGTTCCGATTGGTGCTACTGTTGTGTGATGTGTTGTGATTGGTTGCCACCGTGGCATTGTTCTTGTTGTGTGTGTTTCCGCCTGCTGTGTGTGAGTTGCCTGCTCGTTGAGGCGTATCAGTTGACAGTGGGGTGTGGGTGTTGGTGGATGGTAGGATTGAATGCCAAATGTTGCTGATGAAATAGCCGATGTCCTGGGGGACAGTGTCATGTTTATGAATCTCAATAGCCTCTCTGATACGACGGGTGTACCAGTGCTTTTCCGGGGCTATGATCTTTGCATTCTGCCAGTCAATGATATGGTCCAAATCGGTGGAGTGTTTGATGATCGCAGATTTGTCACATTCCCCTCTGCGGCCGTGGGCCTTGTGTTCCTTTATGATGGCTTTATGATGGTTATATGATGTGACATGATTATGAAATGATGGTATCACTGATGAAATGACAATGACATAATGGAACAATGACATGACTAAAGTGAAAGGACAGTGACAAAATATTGGTGACATTGACACTGACACAGTAGCGTTGAAATTATGAGTGATATGTTGGTGACAGTGACAGAATGACAGTGACACTGACATCATGACAATTATTAATTACCCGATGTGTTGGTTCATCTAGCTCTAGTGCTTCACTTGCTTCATCATCCATTTCCTCCAAGTTGCCTGAGATTGCTCTCTTAATCTGAGGTCCTATTTCTTGAAGTGTTCTCAGACCAGCCTGCAATACAAATGGGTCTTATCTCTTCATCTGACTTCTGTGAGTTTCATTGTAAACTTTGTTGGTGAAGATCTTATTAGGACAAACACTCTCATTGAATATTCTTGTTTTTTTTAACTTGCATACAGAGTTTAAGTTTAGATTGAAGAAATTCTTGTGTTAGGTTATAAACGAATCCTGCCTGAGTCGCCTGTGGATTTTTTTCATAGACCTTCAGAAAGCACATTAGTATTAGAGCATACAGTGCTTCATGCATTGGTGTAAGGGCAATAATCAAATCCGTTGAGTTCAAGTTTCTTCTGAAAATAGTATAATTCACCATGTTTATTTTAAATACAAGTCGGAATAATTTCTTTTAAAAAAATGTTGCATAGTGCTGGTGAAATTCTTGTGTCGGGAACTTGAACAGCAGATACCACAAATTACATTTGAACAATGACTTGTAATTGTTTTGGTGAGATCACAATTAAATCAATGTATTTGATTTTCTCCTCTTTTTCTCCCTGGTAGATAAGAACTAAGGAATATTACCTGGAGTGCCACGGTGCCCTGCTCATGCCCTTGCATCTTAAGCATGTCGTGCTTTCGTTTCTTGAAACGACGAAAGTAATCCTGAATCAGAAATGTTGCATAGAATTTGCCCACAGTTACATCATCATCCGCTGCAAGACAACAAAATCAATAAATTAATGTTAAAGAAATCAATTTAAAAAGTGAAATTACGAATAGTATCAAGAAATGTGTTTTCCATCCGAGTTGGCCCTTTGGAAAAAAAACATCCTGCAGGTTTCTGTCAGAGCAATATTAACTGTTTAACTGTCCAGGATGTTTACATGTCTTTACAGTTGTGTATATAATATATAAATAGGAGATACTTGAAGGAGATAACATACCTCCAGCTGGTGGTACTACTTGATCCAGCAGTTTAGTACTGGTTCTCTTCCATATCTTCCTAATCACTTGTCTCAACTCTTCATTTGCTTTGTCGATATTACCTGAAATCAAGACAATAGGAGACTCATCATCATGGTGATCAAGAAAAAACTAGTTTAAAGGCCCTTTCACACGAGACCGTTTTAACAAGGAACCTTGACTAAAAATCGCATCCATGTTAAAAAATAGCAAATACGAGTCGTGTGAAAGCTATCCTTGTTAAATAATTACCACGGACCCTCGTTATTTATAAGAGATATCGAGACCACCTCCAAAAAATTGCAACGATGTTAAAATCGCCACGATATGTCATGTGAAACGCTTCGTGCGCCCAAACAGGGGACCCTTGCTTTGGCAGTATCATTTCGCATGCACAGAATGCGTCACTAAATCAGCTTGCAATAATCCCGGATGTGTGTTGGTAAACAACTTGAATTGTACGTCCCCATCACGCGTCGCGTTGATCAGTGAATGAAACGGTTTCAGTGTAACTCCAAGAGACTTTCTTGGCCCGTACACATTTATTTTTCTTGTTGGATGGCCTTACGTTAGAAATCTGGCTCTGTGAATCTATTGGAATTGTTGCAAGTATACTTGATTCGATATCCATAATAAAACGAGAATAAAATTGTCGGGAAATGGGAAGGAAATGAAAATAAAAGGTGGTAGAAAGTAACGTTTGACTTCGCACAATGCGTCTATCTTCGCGGGAAAACCACTGGTAATGTAGAAGAAAACGTTCAGTGAATAAGCTCTGCGCGCGGTACCAGTGAAATATTGGATTGCACAATCATGACCTTTGACCCTCCATGGAAAACGAGGGATGTTAGTTTTGGCGTGAGTGGAAGTCGTGTGAAAGTTTGTTAAAAAATCGCAAGCGACCGAGGCGACAGACAACTGGCGCCCATTACCAAGGACCTTTGTTATCGGTGCTCGTGTGAAAAGGGCTTAAGACAACTTTAATTGATGGTTGGCCAAACCGGACAATGTGTCCTATATTAACAGCTGTTACATCACTTCTTTTACATAAACTGAAAGTATACCCTACCACACACCAACCACTCCCAAACCCCGTCCCTAGAATTAACAGAATCATCACTCTTTACAGATGAACAAGAAACAAGACAACTGATTGGTGTAAGACACATTCAATTTCAAAAGAAATGTTAAGCCCCAAATATGAGGCCCCAAAATGTGGGTGGGGTTCAGGGGGGGGGGTTGCGTGCCCTGTCTTAGGCCACCAAAACTAAAGAGGGTGCCCTCCATCTAACCCATTGGTCAAATCCTTGATCTACCTATGAATTTTTTCTTAATTATGCAATCTCTGTAGTTGGCCAGTGTTTTACTTACCCTCTGTTTTGATTTTCAACGATGTTCGGATCAAAGCAAAGAGTGTTGCATTGAACATGACTGTACCATCTATATTGAGAGGCATGTTCATGGAGACTAGTCTCTGTACAAGGATAATATAAAGCACTCGTACATTAATTAACTGGATTGGTGTATATCTTGAGACTACGTCAGTCCCGCTCATACTTCATTCAAGACTAGTCTCTGTACAAGGATAATATAAAGCACTCCTACATTAATTAACTGGATTGGTGTATATCTTGAGACTACGTCAGTCCCGCTCATACTTCATTCAAGACTAGTCTCTGTACAAGGATAATATAAAGCATTCATACATTAATTAACTGGATTGGTGTATATCTTGAGACTGTCAGCCCTGCTCATACTTCATTCAAGAATTACTGTGA
Organism: Zoroaster sp. YZ-2022; assembly: GCA_029582265.1. Lineage (NCBI taxonomy): Eukaryota > Metazoa > Echinodermata > Asteroidea > Forcipulatida > Zoroasteridae > Zoroaster > Zoroaster sp. YZ-2022. The sequence goes on from CM055820.1 coordinate 14,803,548, forward strand.
TGTTGACAATAAAATGAGCCTCTTTGACCATTATTGACATCATGAAATTTGCTTCGTATTTGCATTCACATAAAGTATGAAAATGAAAGTCTTGAGACTAGAAGATTAGAATTGCTACTAAATATAAAATATATATTTACCGTATTTTTCGCATTTTTAACAGTACCTTTTTTTATCAGAACATTGCTATTTCACTTGAGTAAAGGATAATTATTATTATTATTATACATTTCTGGTAATGAAACCAAGGATGCCTCGACACTTAAACACTGTAGCTCAGAAGCCTGAGGAAACCTGTAAACCGTATAACCCGCCTTCTCATACTCTTAGGGTCCTGACTGTCACGTATAACCCTTCTCATACTTTAGGGTCCTGACTGTCACGGTATAACCCTTCTCATACTCTAGGGTCCTGACTGTCACCGTATAACCCTTCTCATACTCTAGGGTCCTGACTGTCACCGTATAACCCTTCTCATACTCTAGGGTCCTGACTGTCACCGTATAACCCTTTACCTTGCATGCTATTCTGTACGGACATAGCTTTCCAAATCCTAGCGGAGGAGAGATCTGTCGCAGCAATGCTACCACATCGAGATGTTTTATCTTGCCACTGTAATGAAGTAACAGAAATCAAATATTATCATCAAAAGACCTGGGAATATATATTTTATAAATTGACAGGAATGAAAACAGCTTACAAAGCTTTGTAAACATTTATTTACACAATTTCTAATCTATTAAAAATGCTTATCATTTCTGATTTTATTGATTACAGATATATTGACCTCGGAATATATTGACCAGTAAGAACGAAAAGAGCTTACGTAGCCTCTGGGTCATATTCTGCCCAATTACGGACAAACTCGTCTAGGTGATGAGGGCCCAGAATGGACCAATCACGAGTTAGATAGTCAAAATTGTCCATGATGACCGCAACGAATAAGTTGATGATCTGTGAAAAGGACAGAAAGGAAGAAATGAACTTTTGGATCTGTCAGTAATAAGTTCCAATAATGTAGGGAAGATCATTGGTAAACTGTTTCTACAAGTATAGCTCTATTTTCATTCAATCAAGTTTCATGCATTTATAAATAACCAACCTGTTAAAATTTAATCTTATTACGTTAGTAAATAGTGAAAAGGCATTAAGATTTTATGTACTAATTCTAACATAGAAATTTAGACAAAGTACTCTTTCCTAAATACGAAATGGAAAATTTAACTTTTCTTAAAAATTGCAGCACCTCACATTAAAAAAAAAATATAGTAAAGATTAATATTGTCATCATAAGCTTTGTACTGCATCTCTTTGGAATTCCTTGCCTGGTGCATGTTTCCCTTCAATCCTGTTTCAAGCGGAATCTCAATTCCCACATTCAGCTCCTAGGAGTATTATTTACTATTTTTTTCTATTGTAGCCCTGAGTGGCATTTAGCTTTCTTCAGGGTGAATATGCATTAAAAAACAAACAAAAAACTAATGACAACAATTTAACCATTTGGTTATTGATGAATTACCAAATTCTATACCTAACCTTTATCGGAGATGCTTTAAAAACAGCTGAAAAACAGATGATCAGTCCCACTCATAGAAATACCACTATTACAAACAAATTATACTGAATATAACCTCCTTCATTATTCTGTCCCAAAAATCAATACTCGATAAATACTCCCCCATACCATTGGAAATAACACACTGAGTGGTCATTCAACTGGGATAGTTTAATTTTAAGTTCACCCTGAAAGTCAGTGCAACACACATGTATGCCTTGCCTGAAGGGTCCCCAATAGGGGTTGTTCTTAAACCCCCTCGACCCCCATGACGTACGTGCACTCAGAATCATATCGTATCCCAAATCGGAATCTGTGTTTGAATACGGCCCCAATTAGAATGCCCGCTGCACTCCCGTACTACTGAACGTGAACAAACGGAGCTCCGGAGGATCGAATGGACAGCAAGAGTCACATATTCTGTGACATAATTATAATTCAATAATTATGTTTTGCTAAAATGTTGACAGACAAAATAGTTGGGATTTGTTTCCACGTCCATTCGGGGCTGTGCGCGCATGCCAGTTTGTGAGGTAATGCTTATTGACCAATCAGGATGCCGGATAGCCATGCGGCCGTCTTGGAAGCGATATCCTCAATTCTACGACCGTAATGAGTTGTAGGAAGAACGTTGCCAAAAACTGCGCCCTCGCCCAACTAGCAAAAATTCGACATAAGTATGCAATTTTTTGATAGAATATGAAATTATCTACTCGGGAATGGTATAATTTGGCTTGTGGCAGCATTATAATTTCGTTGATTTCGCGACGACAGGTCGTCATGCAGCAACAGGCTAGCGAGCTAGCCATTTTCGAACTCGGGCCGTAAACAGGTTCCCATTTGGGATACAATTTGATTCTGGCGCAGGCCTGCCAGCCATGCGACATGCTTGCACATGGGCATTGCGAAATACATACATTCGTACTGCACTGGTGGTAGTGAATTCCGTGAGTACGTGTGCTTCGTTTATATGAACGTATGTCGTGGGCGTCGAGAGGGTTTAAAAACAACCCTCCCAAATCCCAATAGGTTTGTGTAGATTTTGGCTTAGTGTCATGGGTTACAAAGGTTGGCAGTATGCACTGATAATAATCATCAATCAGTCCATGGCCAGGCCACTGCTAGTCATGACAAAACCTTTTGTGAGTGTTGTTTGACATGTATGTGCTATTTTGGACATCAGAATTCCAGGTTGTGTTTGTGGGATGGAAGAATTGAGGGTGGCATTCTCAGTAATAGTAAGAACCTGGATGGCAGCTGGCTTTTTTGACTGTGGAAAAGGGCCAATACCATCTATAGGGATTAGTTTCAATACTATTTTTAGCCAGCATTTTTTTCTTTGGGTAGGAGGGCAGGAGTTACCACAGAGTCACTAGTAACTTTATTCTGTTTCTTTTGCTAAGACTGGGTAGGAGTTTTGTTTTTCTTGTGATTTTTCGTACACAGACGTGACCTAATCTGACCTTACTTCCTGTCCAAACTGGAAGTCAAAGTTTAATATTTAAAAAAATCATATCTCAACAACCACAAGAGGTAAATTCACAGTTTTTGCACCATTGTACAGATCGTTAATTATCAAAAATATTTACAAAAACGTGACCCCAATTTGACCTTTACTTCCTGTCCAAACCGGAAGTCAAAGTTTAATATTAAAAAAATATTTTCAAAATCGTACATTAATTAGCGAGGACGACGGTTTCGTCAAAATCACAATTCGTATCTGGAAATACACGAAAACGGGTTGTAAAAACTCTCAAAGAATTTCGGTACCAAAATTGACCCTTATGTAGCAGAACAGTTGTTTTTCACATTTGAACTGTTTTTTTCAAGAATAAATAATGTGATTAAGTTCAAATCATTGAAATGGACTTCAAACAAATCATCGTTGGTAACCACATCATATTTTACAAGGTACTCTTTAATATGAAAAAAAAATAATAATGCAAAGTTTCTTTAAAATACATTCTGACGTCATCATCACTGCCCTGACAAAACTCGAACACCTATGTGTTTGTAATATCAGAAACACTTCCATCTAGTTGATAATAGTATGGTTATTCTTATCAAGTGTTCACCAGCAATTGATATGTGATCATTCCTATTCCTGATTCCATTAAGCAACCACTAGGAATAACAACCAGTTTTATTGTCCTCAAAGTACTTTGAGTACTTGTGATTTTCCAATAACTAGTCCTTATTAAAGTGTGAAAAAATTACCAAACAAAATAGTCTCTAACCTCACGTTAAAGTGATGTAAAATGTCATTTTATTTGATAACCTTCCTGTGTGAAATTTGTTAACATCCAAAGACAACAGTGACGTCACATTTCAAATAAATGGATCTCTACATTTTTGTACGGTGAATTTGCAGTTCATTCCTGAATCTCCATAATATTTGATCAAATCGGCATTGAAATTGACTTTTTTGTCTTTTTGACAAACAAAAAATTCCTGTATGGAATGTTACAGACTCATTTACCGTAAGAAAATAGTGACATCATGTTTCAAATATCGCTCTGAAAGGGTATCAAATAAAATGATGTTACACCACTTTAAAGTGAAGTTAGAGACTTGTAATTTTTTTCACACTTTAACCCTAACTCCCTAGACAACAAAGCCAGTTTGAGGATTTTGAAGGATTTTTATTGTTTTAGTACAATGCCTAGGGAGTTAGGGTTAATAAGGACTCTATTGGAAAATGAGTGCATCACAAAACTGAATTTGACCTTAGAGTGCCTCTTTAACTTTCTTGATCATAATGTCAATAACAAAGTAGCCTAATAGACTTGTATTTTAGTTACCTATTAGTTTCATCCATTGCTCTTTACATAATTTCTTATTCTTCACCATTTGACCGATTCTTATTATCTTTAATTTATCTAGTGAAGAGTTGTTTTTTTGATGATATTTTCTATTATTATATTGACACTTAATATTCTTATATTATTTGAATGATGAATAGACTGAGTCAAGTCTGTGATTTATTAACTTCACATTGATAGAGGTCATTCAATTACACTTGTGCTATACATAGTTATTTGTTTCTTTATTTGACTTTGCAAGTTAAAGCATTCCTTGTATTTTCTTATAGGACAAAAACTTAACTTTTGAGTTAAAGTACACTGTGTAAGTAGAGTTCACATTTATTATTATTTTTATTAGTTTTTTTTCCAATTCATTATATTTATACAGGAATTGTATTTTGTATCTTTTCAGGGTTTTTGATTAAATGCAGTCACACCATTAAAAGGACAAGACCGCTTACACCATCCGTGTCGTGATATATTCATTTTGAGCTGTCACATTCTTTTGTGATCAATCTTCAAAACCCTTGTGCCCCACCATATCACTTCATTCTTCCAAGATGGCTTCATCGAGGTTAACGGCATATGATGCTCAGCAAGGCATTTTCCAAGATGATTCTGATATAAGTACTGATTCGTCTGACGACAATACATCAGAAACAAGCGAATATATATTTTCGGAGACTAGTTTTGATGAAGAAAGTGAGGATGAGGAGAGCGAAAACAGTGAATTTGATGTCTCGCCACCTAAGAAAAGACCAGCGCATATTTCTCCGAAGGGACCATCCAACCCAGCCCAGCCGTCCACCTCTGCCCAGCCAACAGCTCATTGTCATGCCGATCAGGCCACCCCAGCCCAGCCACAGCCGGTCAGACAAACTGTTGCTCCAGATGGTACCATCTGGACTGATCGAGTGCCCAAAAGAATAAAGACTGAAGCAACAAACATTCTCAAAGACGCACCGTGCCCGAAAAACGTGAGTAGGGACTCATCAATATTAGATCTATTCGAGCTGTTCATTCCCATCACCATGATGCAACTCATCCTTGACCACAGTAATGCATATGGGCTATCAAAGCGAGGGCGGCAGTGGACAAATATTGCCATGATGGAACTGCGGTCAGCAATCGGGCTACTGATATATCTTGGACTTTCGAAGTCTGGACATGTAAACGTCAAATCATTCTGGAGGTCAGGAATGTTTTCTAGGCCAACATGCCAAGCTACCATGTCTTGTACAAGGTTCCAGGACATACTCACTATGCTCAGTTTCGATGATCGGACAACACGACGACAACGGAGGAAGGATGACAAGTTTACACCGATCAGGGAAGTTTTTGAGATATTCACCGCTGCATGTCGGCGCTATTTCAGCCCCGGTGAATGTCTAACTGTCGACGAACAACTGGTGGCATTTAGGGGTAGATGTTCATTCAGACAATATATGCCTAAGAAACCTGCCAGGTACGGGCTCAAATTTTGGGCATGCGTCGACAGTGAAAGCCGCTATGTTTGCAACATGCAGCCGTATATTGGTAAGGAGGACAACAGGCGAGAGACTGAACTTGGAGCCCGAGTTGTCAAGGACCTAGTACAGCCCTATTTCGGAACTGGACGCAATGTCACTGCAGACAATTTCTTTGTCAGCAAGGGTTTGGCCGAGTACCTACTGACCAAAGGATTGACAATTGTTGGAACCATCAAGAGCAACAGACGTGAAGTTCCCAAAGAAATGCGAAAGGAGAATGTAAAAAGCAGGGCGGAGCATTCATCGAAATTTCTCTTTACTGGAATGATGACACTTGTTTCATACATCCCTAAGAAAAATAGGGATGTAATCTTGCTTTCAACCATGCACCGGGATAACGCAGTCAACCAAAGAACAGGCAAACCTGACATTATTCATTACTACAATGATACCAAGTCTGGTGTGGACACAGTAGATCAAATGTGCAGTCTGTATAATTGCTCCCGAATAACCAAACGATGGCCCTTGACAGCATTTTTCCACATTATCAACTGTGCAGCCATCAATGCATATGTCTTATTTCTTCAATTGAACCCACAGTGGCATTCAGGGACAAATAGCCGTCGCCACGCATTCCTCAAGGAGCTCATCAAGTCCTTGGTGGAACCACAGATTGAGATGCGGGCAGCCAATCCAGTAGGCTTGAGGAGGCACACTACAATGGCGATGACCTACCTGGGATACAAGGTAGCTCATCATCTCCATCTGCCACAAGACCCCAACAGTAATGCCCCAGCACAGCAAGGCACGTGCCATATCTGTCCACGAGGACAGCGACGAAGAACGTCAAGGATATGCGACGAATGCCACCGCTTTGCTTGCGTACAGCACTCCGACAGCAGAAGAACGACCACTACCTCCTGCGTCAGTTGCATTATGGCTGTGTGAATTCATTTGTAAATTCAATGAACTGAACATTTCATTCATTTTTTTCATATTGTTTTTCTTCAATTTATTATTTTACTTATTTTTCTTGTGATTTCTTTCAGTTACATGTGACTATATTGGTTTTCAGTTTTTAGTTCATTGAGTTCAATACAATAACTTTTGACTTCCTTGTACTGTTTTTCTGTTTGACATCCTAAAAACATCCTAGGAGCTCTTAAAGATATTGAGTTAAAAAAAAATGTGCAACAAGGAATTACCCAGGTAAATAACAATTTTAAAAACCTACTGTAAAAAAACATTAAAAATGTACATTTTTGTAGGGAATGTGAGTGCAACCTCATTGTTCATTTATATGTACGGTGACTTTTTTATGTATACTAGCCACAAAAAGAAACTGTGCATAGGAAGAAAGTTAATAAAATTTAAATCAATGGACTGATATTAGTCAATGTAGATTGACATGATGAAGGACCACTATCCCATAACAGGACTTTCATTGGAAATTTTCAAAATGCAAAGTTAGGCTATACCATTGTTTGAAAACAAAGAAATGGGTCCTGTATGGAGTTCCGTAATAGGCAAGAGTACATAAGGCCTACATTTGGAGAGCAAATGGTACACTCCTGGGAAAAACACACTGGGCACAACTTCAAGCAGGCGGTGCACAACGGGTACCATGCCAAGATTGAGTCTTGCTGAACGCCGTCAGGCTGTTGGAATGTTGGAGGCTGGCATGAGCCACCAAGACGTCACAAGAAGATTTCATTGTCATCGAAACACCATATCTGCTCTCCTCAGACGCCAGACAGCACAATGACATCAGTGACCGCCCCCGTTCTGGACGCCCACGCGTCACAACGCCGCGTCAAGACAGATGGATAGAGATGACACACATGCGGAATCGACGGCAAACTGCTGTAGAAACAGCTCGATCGATATGGTTACGTACAGTAATACCGGCCCATACCATGACAGAACCACCACCATAACGGTCCCTTTCCACCACACAGCATTGTGCATAGCGTTCACCTTGACGGCGATACACACGTACATGTCCATCTGAGTGTGAAACGTTGAATCTTGATTCATCTGTGAACATGACATCATTCCACCATCGTAATGGATGCCGCATATGATGTCTACACCACTCCAACCTTGCCATATGGTGACGTTGCGTCAAAATTTGCCGAATGGCTGGTCTTCTCAGACATAGCCCTACTTGACGCAGTCGATTCCGGACAGTGTTTGGGTGGACTCACCTGAGGTCTGGTATCGATCGAGCTGTTTCTACAGCAGTTTGCTGTCTATTACGCATGTGTGTCATCTCTATCCATCTGTCTTGACGCGGCGTTGTGACGTGTGGGCATCCAGAACGGGGGCGGTCACTGATGTCATTGTGCTGTCTATGGCGTCTGAAGAGAGCAGATATGGTGTTTCGATGACAATGAAATCTTCTTGCGACGTCTTGCTGGCTCATGCCAGCCTCCAACATTCCAACAGCCTGATGGCGTTCAGCAAGACTCAGTCTTGGCATGGTACCCGTTGTGCACCGCCTGCTTGAAGTTGTGCTCAGTGTGTTTTTCCAGGAGAGTGTACCATTTGCTCTCCAAATGTAGGCCTTATGTACTCTTGCCTATTACGTAACTCCATACAGGACCCATTTCTTTGTTTTCAAACAATGGGATTGCCTAACTTTGCATTATGAAAATTTCCAATGAAAGTCCTGTTATGGGATAGTCTACATGGTCCTTCATCATGTCAATCTACATTGACTAATATCAGTCCATTGATTTAAATTTTATTAACTTTCTTCCTATGCACAGTTTCTTTTTGTGGCTAGTATATTTGCATATTCTTAGAGTTACAGAGTTTGTGTGTTGACCTCTGTGCTTCCCACGCAAGGACTGTTTGCATGTAGTGTACTGTATTTAAATAAGTAGTTCTAAGGTTTCTTGATTCATAAATGGTATCTGTGTTTCATATTATTTATTAATTTTACAATGTAATAACTAATCATTATGTTGTCTGGTTATGGTGAACTATTCACTGGCATAGTAGATGGACAGCTTTGGTGACACGCACAGTTGCCGACTTGTTTTCGGCCTTTTTCTGAGAAGTTCATTGACACAGACACACTCCTGTATTTTCCTCTCAATTTCTATTTTGTTTAACCAATGAACACAGCTTCGCCATGATTTTAATGTAGGAGAGCATCATCCAAGGAACCCCCAGTGAGTATTTCTTGGTTGTTATATTCACGATTTGTTTGAGGAATTCGTTTTCTTTTGTGATTGCCGTTGTCTAACTTCACATACAAAGTCATGAAACTGTACATGTACACATTCATGGACTGCGTATAATGCTTTACATGCGTATATTGTTAGCTAGTATGTGCTCATGTAACCAATGTTGCTGTATGTGTATTTACTTGCGTTTACTATTATGTATCATTCTACATGGGTTTCTATACTTGAGTTTCTACATGGAGTTTGGTCAACAGTAATGTATAACTCAGTACTGATTATTCTCCATGGATTGTGTTAATTACCTGGATTATCAAAGAATAAACTGATTGTTAAGTTTATAATTGTCTTCAAGTACTACATTTTGTTACTGTACTTTTCCACATTCATTTGGGGACTAATCCTCCATGATATACCGTAATGGTATCCCGACAATAAAAATGTAAGGATGAAAGACTCATATCAGTAAATAGTGAAAAGGCATTAAGATTTTATGTATTAATTCTAACACAGAAATTTGGAAACGGTACTCTTTTGTAAATACGAAATGGAAAATTTAACTTTTCTTAAAAATTGCAGCACCTCGCATAAAAAAAAATTACAGTAAAGATTAATGTTATCATCATAAGCTTTGTACTGCATCTCTTTGGAATTCCTTGCCTGGTGCATGTTCCCTTCATCCCACGATATATCCTGTTTCAAGCGGAATCTCAATTCCCACATTACTATTTTTCTTCTGTTGTAGCCCTGAGTGGCATTTAGCTTTCTTCAGGGTGAATATGCACTAATGACAACAATTTAACCATTTGGTTATTGATGAATTACCAAATTCTATACCGAACCTTTATCGGAGATGCTTTAATAACAGCTGAAAAACAGATGATCAGTCCCACTCATAGAAACACCACTATTACAAACATTTATACTGAATATAACCATGATATAACCTCCTTCATTATTCTGTCCCAAAAATCAATACTCAATAAATACTCCCCCACACCATTGGAAATAACACACTGAGAGGTCATTCAACTGGGATAGTTTAATTTTAAGTTCACCCTGAAAGTCAGTGCAACACACATGTATGCCTTGCCTGAAGGGTCCCAATAGGTTTGTGTAGATTTTGGCTTAGTAATAATCAGTCCATGGCCAGGCCAATGGTAGTCATGACTAGGCTTGGGCGATGACACGATAATATCGAATATCGCAATATTTTTTTACTCGATTATGATATCGAGAACTTTTTAAATCATCGAGATATCGGCAGATCGCAATGAAAAAAAATTACATAGAAAAAAAAACTTTGGGAAGTCTTTTCTGCTTTCGTGAGAAACAAAATCGAAATACTTCTGTAGCAAACCGACTGTCAGATCAGAAAGAAGCCACCTGATAGACAGGGTGTTGTTTAATAACCCACCGCCACTCAAAGAAATCTATTCAGACTGATTATTAAGTGTTTGGGGTTGAGTGGTGTATTTGATCCAACAATGTGTAGACAATGTTTACGTCTCACTCTCTATCCATGGTGCCGGTGGTCTGTGACTCTGACTGGCGCACCACACAGGTGAGTATAGTACATTATATCATACATAAGCAGAATATGGGCGTTACCTTAAAAATCTACATAAGTCATGAATTAAATCAAAGCATGGATCGGCAGCGGGATTATGACACTATTCTATTATACCATACTGGGACTCTTGTCTAGACAAAACACATACGTACTCTTGATAAACCATGTGACGTTCATTTAAAATAGTGTGACTAAAATCCACATTTTCTGAAGTGCAAATGAAGTTCACATGGTTTTATTCTCCACGGTACTATATGCAGGAATAAACCTAGTCACGTGTTTATACTATGACCCAGTCACATGGAACGCGAATCATGTGAACTCGGGCTGATGATTTGATTGGGACTCACGACACAGTAACCGTCCCACATAATTATTATGCAAACGATTTGCCAATAGCGATGGTGCATTTTTGCGATTGTAACCAGCAACATGTTTGGGCTTTGGTCATTGGTTAAGCGTTTTTGCAAGTTCGGTTGTGCTGCGATGACTTTGTGATCGGTTACGCTTAGTTTCAAGATGGCGCATTGTTAAAAGTGTTAAAACATGATTAAATGATTGTTCGTATACCAGTATATCTTTCAAGTTACTAGCACTCACGAGTAAGTTCTATTTTGAGAAACATTGATGATTGAACATGTCACAAACTGAAAACAATTTTCTGGTTACGTTGGTATTTTCGCGTAGCTGTGCCGTTTTGTTTCTGGTAAGGGTAGCGAAAACCCGCCCCATATGTTGCACTCGTGAACGGCGCAATTGCACGTGTCTCTCAGGTAAGCACTGGCAATTTATTGTGACGCTTGTAGATATGGGTACATCCCTGTCATTCAGCGGCGTAGCCAGGACTTTTTCAGTAGGGGGGGGGGGGGCCCAGGGGGTATGGGTTTTTTCCCTTTTCTGTTTTTGGGGCACTGAGGATTTTTCGTGGGGGCACCTTGGGACACGTCCCCCAGGCCCCGTGGCTACGCCGCTACTGTCATTACCGGCTCTAAAGCACTCATGCGTGAACAACTAAAAAATTTAATCACGATATTATCGAATATCGCGATATATGTTTGACGATATATCGTGGATGGAAAAAAATCGATATCGCCCAAGCCTACTTATGACAAAACCTTTTGTGAGTGTTGTTTGACATGTCTGTGGTATTTTGGTCATAACAATTCCAGGTTGTGTTTGTGGGATGGAAGAATTGAGGGTGGCATTCTCAGTACTAATAGTAAGAACCTGGATGGCAGCTGGCTTTTAATGACTCTGTGGAAAAGGGCCAATACCATCTATAGGGGTTAGTTTCAATACTATTTTAGCCAGCATTTTTTTCTTTGGGTAGGAGGGCAGGAGTTATTCTGTTTCTTTTGCTAAGACTGGGTAGGAGTTTTGTTTTTCTTGTGACAGGTAGAACTGACATACCCTATTTTATATATTGCGCCCTCGCTTGACCCTTAAAAATTTGATACCATCTATAACAAGTTGCTTTGTCTTGTGGTCACAAAGATCGTATAGCGCCGCAAGGCGCAAAGATCGTATAGCGCCGCAAGGCGCAAGATGGTTCACTGACGCAAAAACATGAAGTATCCAATGGGCGCGTTTGGCCGCCATTTTAGTAAGCAGCGACACGACAACAGTATGCATGCACCGCGCGCAAACCAAGTTACACTCGCTGCTGCTCAAATCGTCAGTAAATGACCCGACCTTTCATTCTTCACGTTTCCAAAGAACAAGGAAAGGTAGGATACAATGCTATTTTTATTACGTATTCAGGCCACCAATGTTCGTTTAAATTGTTTATTTTCTTAAACATTTGTTAAATTGATGTTAAAATTGGGGGCGCCACTCGTAAATAAGTTAGCCTACATTGTAACGTTATTTTGTTGACTCTGCTGACTCGAGTCTGACTTCTGACTGTATTTGTGGCATTATGCATTGTCAGTCAGTGATTTACAAATTCAACAAAGGAATTTGATTCAGTAGCTAGCAGCACGCCAGCAGCAAGCCATGTCGGCATCGCTGTCATTCTTGTTTAAATGTTTGGTTTTTATCCCATTTAAAATTTAGGGCAAATTAGGCTATTCATTGTTGGACGTTGGACGTTGTAGCAAACCAGTACTCCATCATGGCGTTAAGTTCTACATCATCTGCTCACTGTTCTTCAATAAATTGCTCAAATCGTCAAAGTAACCGACCCGATCTTTCATTCTTCAGGTTTCCAAAGAACAAGGAGAGGTAGGATAGAACATTATTTTTATTAGTAATATTACTTATTACTATTAGGCCAAAATTGTTTAACGTAACCAAAAATTAGTGTTAAACTTGGTGTAATGATTGATGATGTTTTAAAATTAGTGGCACCGATCGTTAAACATTTACGTTGCAAAGTTTTGTATTGCTTACCCTCTGCATAATGGTCTGATCCGGTGACATTAAGCAGCAAGATAGCAGCCAATAGTACCGTACTCAATCCATAAAAGCAATTTTTGCGATCAAAACAACATACATGTATTTTCCTGTAAGTTTTAACAGTGCAATGCTGTCCAAGGCACTTTAAGTACAGAGTTTCTGTTACATCCTGAGTTTATTTTTGTGTTAGGTAATTGTCGGCGGATGAAAGGGTTGCCAGTGGGTTGTCAGCTTTTAGTATGACCCATAATGTTAGTTCTGATTTCCTTTTTAACATACATTTTTACCCATTTTTTCTTTGCAGATGTCAGCAGTGGGTCCAAAACACTCGTCGCGTTGATCTGCTGAACAGAACTCCTCTGTATTTGTCAACAAACTGCCGTTTGTGCTCAGAACACTTTGAACTTGAACAGTTCTCCAACAAACGGACTAAAAATAGACTGAACTGGAATGCAGTTCCAACTATATTCAAGGTGCCAAATCCACCCAAACTTCTGTCCACCCCACGTAGGCCACTTAAGAGGAAGAGTGACGACATCTCCACACCAAAAGCTCCAAAGCAGCAAGAAGGTATAAATAATATAGAATAATTTTTTTCTTCTTTTGTACATGTTCATACATCGTAGTGTTGTAGTTGAGTCCTTTTCCGAGTCCGACACAAATGCTGAAATATGAGGTGGCACAGTTAGAATCAAGTAACAAGACTGTGAGGTCCGAGCACATTGACTTTCAAGAAGGAATAGCAGTACAAGTGTTTGGAAAGACAAGTGTGCTGTAAATAGACAAAGGAAAGAACAGCAAACTGCTCAAGAAAGAGCGCCTTCGAACATTTAGACTGAAGAAAATGGTGCAACAGCTGAAAAGGTCAATGGACAAAGTGAGCAGAGAGTCGCAATCAATCAGTGATTTAATCAAAGGAGCAAGTGCTTTTTTAGAAGAGCCAGCATTGACCTTCTTTGCATCTCAATTGCGGAATTCATCACAGCGTTGCAAGGCTAAAGGCAGGAGATGGACTTACAAAGACAAAGTAATAGCGCTTTCCCTTTATCACCAGAGTCCTCGTGCTTACCAATTCTGTCTACGTATTTTCACACTTCCATCTGTGTCATCCCTGCGAAAATGGTTGAGTAATGTGGAAGTAAGGCCTGGCTTTCCTCCCAAGGTATTTGAACTGTTGAGAGACAAAGTAGCTGGCATGACGGAAAAGAATAAGTTATGTCTCATCACATTTGACGAAATGAGTCTACGTGCAGGCCTGTCATACAATATCACAGAAGATGCGGTGGAGGGATTTGAAGACTTTGGCTCATTGGGTAAAACATCAAAGCCTGCAAATCATGCTCTTGTGTTCATGGTTAGGAGTTTGATTGGCAAGTGGAAACAGCCCATTGGCTATTTTTTGTCAAGAGATGCCACACGTGCTGAAAACCTGAAGAAATTGCTCAACGAATGCATTCAGAATGTAAAAGACACTGGACTGCAACCTAAGGCTGTTGTATGTGACCAAGGGTCCAGCAATGTTCGACTCTATAAACTCCTTTCAGTAACAGAAAAGCAGCCTTTCTTCATCCATGGGAAGACAAAATCTTCTGTTTGCATGACCCGCCACACTTGTTAAAAAACACAAGATCTAACTTGGAGAAATATATCTTCCATATCAATGGAAAAGATGGTGGCAAACACATCAGGTGGACACATATTCGTAATTTCTATGAATTTGATTCACAATTGGCAATCAGAAAAGCGCTTGAAGGAAACCACTGATGTCCGATTTCTGCTAACATCTCGTCTTAACCAGGATATTGTAGAAAATATGTTTTCTACCATTCGACGAAAAGGTGGCTTTAGAGATAATCCATCGGCTAAGGAATTTCGTTGCGCCTTCAGGATGGTAATGGTAGCTGCGCTTATCAAGCCAGTTGCTGGTTCCAACTGCTTACCTGACTCGGACAAATTTGTCCTGACACTGCGCTCTCTAACAAGCAATACAGGAAGAACTAGAGCTCAATTGTATTCGTGAACGAATACCCAGCTGTTTCGCTATTTTTTATCACATTAACTTCCACTTTTGCTGTATCGGCGCCCTCCCCCCAATAACTGTAAATGTACACCGGCCATGATGTTGGCACTCCTGCAAATGAACACCATACGTATATGGTGACTTTAATCTCTTATCTTTCACCCTGTTTTTTTCGTGCAATTCCTCTGATAAACCATGAAAAAAGTGGTTTTCCTTTAGCTGAACGAAACCACCCGTACTAAAATTAATATATAACAATAATTCTGGTGTCAAATTAAAGCTAAACTTTGGGAGTTAACATAAGCAGTATTTGTCTGAACTAGGCTGGTCCCTTTTGTAACGGTTTACCATATACTTTACCCCCAACCCCATTAGAAACATGCACACGGTTTACCATTTGGTAAACCGTCTCAAATAAAGGTCTGATAATCTTTAATCTTTATTACTGTCAAAATGGTAAACCGTCAACCTTTACCGTTTGTTTTCGCGTAACCCTGGTGACATCCAATCACCGTAAAGCGCTCGTATCGTGCACTCAGGAATGTTTGAATATTTACAAGCATCCACTATAATGACAGATGTTTCACATTGAAGGTCTTTTCTTTGAGAGAATGGAAGACTTGTGAGACTTATGTAAGACTGTTAGGACAATAAAGGAAGGCATGCATTGGAGAGTCATTGTGTCAGGCCTTATAAAAACAGGGACATTCTAACTACGACTGAATCATTACAGCTCATCCGCTCACCCACGGAGGTCACCGGCCGGCAGTGGGAAGCATTTGTTTGTTGGGCTTCGGCCCTATTACGATCCGTTGGCTTCGGTCAATAGTTGGACTTCGGTCCTAGTGTGGTCTGACGGGTCGACCGTACCCCCCGCGCCCCCAGCTCAATGTTGTAGAGGATTGCGTGTATGTTTAGGCTGTCTATTCCTACCTCCATGGTCTGTGCGTACAAAGTGGGACTGCATGCAATCACTCAACATTGAGCTGGGGGGGTGGGGGGGGGGTACAATACTTCTCTGAAAAAGAAATAACTTCACACAGTCAAAGTAGAAAGTTGCTTCAAATGTATGTAATTAAATTTCATCTTCCCATATGTGCACTTTAACAAAAAGGCAATTCCATGCAAAACAGGACTTACTTCTGATGATGTACATTTTGTAAAAATCAAAAGTGTAACTGAGTTATGATATTTTTAAATATAAAATTTAAAGGGGGACTGACATCCTTTATTGTGTGTGTACTTAAGGCGTTTGTAATAAAATATTGTTTTTGAGACCCACCTGTGTCTATTTAATCATTGATTTCTGAGTACAAGTATTTTAAAACAATGTTTGAAGTATTTGGGAGGAAATCCCGCCCCATGGTGGAAGGAGCCATTTGCATAAGATATGTGACGTAAGGTCAGGAAGATCCGATGTGTACATGATGTCCATATACATACAAACGTTTCACACGTAGCGTCGATTTCATTTATTCCGTGATTTTTGTTTCCGGAACTAATAAAATGCCGGGAAGATGTGTTTCTGCAGGATGCAGCAACACCACCAAAGACAGTGTTAGCCTTCATCTGTTCCCAATGACGAACACCATTAGAACTCGATCTTCAACCAGAAGAGGGCGCTATTTCATGCAAAACTCGGAGCCGTGTGTAATTGTTTTCTCTGCAGCACACGGTATCTGTAGAGCTCTAACAACGTTGCTATAATTGAACTTTTGTTTTCGACCGGAAGCAAACGTCACAATAAGGTCATATTTGCACGAATTGTCAAGTTGGTAACGACCTACAATATGGCTCAAAGATCATAATTATAGCTATTGTGGTTCAAAAGTTATAATTTTTTAATAGTTTTCAATATTAATCTTTAACTTAGGGTAACTTGACACCTGATGATGTCATAATGACGTAATTTGTTTTGATATTTAAGTTGATTCCTATGCTACAATATGACATATCATTTGTGGTAATGTGACATTGGCAAGTGTACAATTGTAAATAACGTCTTTTTAAACCTGTCGCTAGAGGGCGCTCTTGCATATGATGACGTCATCAAACCTACTATCCAAAAGAGTACACCCTACTGATGATTACATACACAGAAATCATAGCATTATTTTTTATCATATTGGCTGTAGAGCTCTTTAAACTTGAACTTCCGGTTTGGACCGGAAGCTAAGGACAAAATGGGGTCATATCTGTGCACGAAATACGGAGTGGGTAACGACCTACAATATGCCACATAGATGAAATTGATAGCATATGTGGTTCAGGAGTTATTAATTTTTTAATGTTTTTCATTATTAATCTTTGATTTAGTGTAACTTGACACCTGCTGACGTAATTATGACGTCATTGCAATATGCACACTATTGCACTATTGCCTTTGGTCCCCTTAAGTTTCATTGCAATCGCATTTATGGAACACTGCAAAAAGGCGTTCAGAATGAAACATGTGTTATTGCAATGCACTTCCGGTACGGAAAGCGCTGAAAAATTAAAATAAAAAAAAAAAAAAAAGGAAAAAAAAAAACTTTAACAAAAACAACAGCTGTTTCGCTGCGCTTCGCTGCGAAACAGCTAATAAAACAATCTCAACGTGTCACATGTATCAACAGCGCACGAAAAGCCATCGCAGTCAACAATATTCCAATTGACCTCCCTGAACAGAACACGCTTGCATACATCGCTGGGTATCTGTGTCGCAAAGTTATCACCGGACACGAAGTATTCTCATCATGCCAGACCTGCAGAGAAGCTCTGCTGAAAGGCAATGCAGAATTAGACAACCCAGCGCTACTATTCATACATAACAAAGCCTATGACACATCCATATCTGACTTTGGATCGTTAATGGTCCCCTCAGAGTGCTTCCTAGCTTTCTGTGCTGAATGTGAGAAGTTGTTTCGCACTGAATTTAATGACATAAAGATGACAAGGAGCAACATCTCCCACCTGCTCAATCGAGCGATGCAGGATCTAGATTTGTACAAGAAGATGCATGTGTGCAGTGAGAGAATAAAAGCCAGAATTGTAGCTATATTTGTAAATGTTCGAATACATTATGCACTGAAGTTTAAAAACAGAGAACTACATGTACATGATGTCACTCTCAAGAGGAAATGTAGGAAAGCTCAGAAAGTGGAACATAAATAAAGTTATAATAACCGTAAATAATTGGGGTAATGGTGTTTTTGTTAAAAATAAGTGGTGAGTTTAATTTCAAAATTTGTATTTGTTTTGACACAGTGACAATGAACATAATGTAAACATTATTAAATGCAATTTTGGTTTATAAAATAAAGTTTCCATATTTTAAGGCTACAAAACCTCTCAAAAATTTTTCGAATTAAGGAACCGAAGGCCCTAGGCCCAATTTTTGTACACTGTTGCTAGGGAGCAGAAGAAACATGTATGTTTCCAACGTATTTTTAAAAATAGATTACAAAAATAACCGTTAAATTGCAAGTCTGATGGTAGAAACATGTGATCACAGTTTCACAATTCAATTCAATTCATTTTATTCATCATGTGACACACATGATATTTGTTATCCTTTGTACAGCAGTAAAAATTTCTTTAAAATATCAATAAAATACACACATTGCACAATAGTAATAAAAACAGAAAACAGAAATGTTTTCTAAATTTACAAAACTTAATAAAAAGATTTTATCACCCCGACTAAACTAAATGGAATAGGCAAATGATACAAATTTCAGGAGCCAGATAGACAAAGTATACAAAAATACAGAAACAATGATAAATGGCGAAGGAAAAACAAAAGTACAATAAAAAACAACCCATGCGCTACATGGCCCCCCCCCCCGAAGGAAAACAAAAGTACAATAAAAACAACACATTAGCTACATGCCCCCCCCCCCCGCCATAAAACAGACCTAGGTGCACTAGGCAACCAAACTATTATGTGTCTGCCTGAGGTATAATCATTTACGTAAAAAAAATAATATTTACCAGATGATTTGTCATCTCAGAAAAATCAGAATTCATCATTAGAATGACATGACAACTCTGAATTATAGTTGTATTTACATACACATTCCCATTACTTCATTAGAAAAAAATTATTTTAATTTAATTGGAAAATGTTTATTTGTTGATTTGTCATTTAAATGTTGATTTGCTAAAGTAAATGTCCCATTGTGGTTTTTGCTAAGTATTTTTATTTGAGGCCCTTTTTATTGTTCAAAGCTTATAGATACCTGTAATTTCTGTATTTTATTGAATATTAAATTTAAAAGTACTGTGCAATTCAGCCTTTTGGCTGTGCAAAGTGTTTTTTAATAAACCAATAATGCTAATAATAATAATATTGTTTCCCAATGTTCAAAAATACTTTAACTTTTTCCCTGAAGAATTTTCAGTTAATTAGGCATAATATTTCAGAGTAAAAAATTTGCTCAGGGTGGTGGTGTAAGACAGGATGAAGTTCCCTGACCAAATGTGAAAGAAAAATTTTGATAATTCCGATTTTCAAGACATGAATTTTATGTCAAGATATACGCCAACAATTAATGATTGAAGTCTACGTGTTCTCTTATTTAATTTTTTTAACTTGTAGTTTCAATAAGTTCACTGTCGTAGTCCCGTGGAATGTTTTTCTTGGCTAGGATGAATGAGGAAAATTTCTATAAATGGACAGAATTTCTCAAGAAATTGTTGAAAAAGAAATTTGTTGAAATTAACATTTTATAGAAATTGACAATCTTATAAAAAAAAACAGGCCGGGCCCAGCATCAGCTAGTACACTGCGGAATACGTTTTATTAGAACTGAAAATTCTAATTATTATTAACCCCGACACCCCCCCCCCCCCCCTCAAAATTATGTTTTTTCGTTTACACGGAAAAGCCTGATTTCTGGCTATTGTCCTAAATCTGGCATTTATAATGCATCCAACAAGTCGAGCATTGCATGCATCGTACATCATGAACATTATTGCGCGCGCAAAACTGATTGTGCTTCCTAAAATGGCGGCCGTTCCAGATCCACTCCAGTGCGTACTTCAATCATTTACGTGCGTTTGCGCGTCAGTTGCCTATCTTGCGCCTTGCGGCGCTATACGATCTTGCGGCGCTGTACGATCTTTGGTCATAACCACCACAGCTTCTGTCTGGACCACATCATCAAGATATTGTGCTGTCCATATGTATACAGTGTACACTTAATATTCAAGTTCTTCGTTACACGTCGTAAGGGCTTCACACTGGTTAGATTGGGGTGAGTGTACTTTCATTTAACTTGTTCTTTTATCACACTTATTAAGTTGTTAATAAATTAGTGTTTTTTGAGTATTACTTTGACTAGAGATCAAACAGTTTGAATTACTCAGTTCAGTCGGTGGAAAGTGAACTATTTGTTTAACTGATTTGCTAAAAGGTTTAACCCCTTGCGTACAGCGCAATATTATGGACGGCTGGACGGTTCGCCGGTATTATTTTTTACCAAGTGAGGACAGTGCAGCCAACCAAGAAACATCTGTGGGGCCGGGGAGCACCGGGTCGAACCCGGCCGTGGATAGGGTGCTGGTATACAGAGATTTTACAACTCGGTGAACATGTGCACGACGGCCTGTGTTTTACATGGGGAGCACTGGGTCGAACCCAGCTATGGATAGGGTGCTGGTAATTGTATATACAGAGATTTTACAACTACGAGTATGTGCATGACGACCCGTGTTTTATATTTTACTTATTGTATATTGTACTTATAAGTTATATTGAAAAGTAGTAGAGCTTCTGTCCCCTGGACATGGTGTACAATATATAGTTATTTTCTAATAACCTCCCCTGGATACTATCAATTTTTTGTTTGTTTGTAAAAAACAGAAGTCTCGCTATTGGCACATTTATGTCAGAATCACAGGCACTACTTTCAATATCTGAAGTTTGTTCAGAAAAAGTTTCAAAATCTGAACCACTGGTTGCCGTGAGAGCATCTTTGTCTTCACTCGAAGCCATCGTGTATGGAAGTGACAGCACTGTGCATAATTACACCACGCTGTTCAGCTATGTGTATATTATATATACCCTATTCACTACGCACATAGTGTAATTAAAAGGGCTGTGTTCAGAAAGCTCTTGAAAGCCCAATCTATTATATAACACTCCCATTCAAGAACAATATGGTTCACCAAACTATAGGCCTTCTTGAAGATTTATATTCAAGGCGAAAACCCCAGTAAATGCAGCTGGAAAATCACTTAATTCTGTATGTGCTATACGCGTCCACGGGCCCAGTGGCATCTGCACAAGCTGCGGCTATGAAGTACTTTTTTGTTATTATTCTCCTAAGTTACTTTGAATAAGTTTGTCTTCATATATACATTTTAGGAGTATTTGTTCACTTTCTTTAGTTTCTGTAATTTAGTTAATCACTTTGTATGAGTATGCTCCTTTAAGGATGAATGCAGTGTTATATTATCTGATCTATTTTAGAATATTCACCATAGTTATTTAAGTATCTTATACAGTAATTTTAGTATGGAAGCATTCATAAATGTAGTGCTGTGATCAAACTGCTTGCCTTTTGTTTAACCTTGGACTAACACTTATATACATGTATATTGTACATGTTTCAACTATAGGAGTGACCTAGCCAGTAGCCATAATAACATGTGGTTGTCCTTAGCTGCAAGTGAAAGGTTGAATGTCTTTGGTACATGGTAGTAGTGCAAGAAACCTTGATTTATTATGGAATGCTTATTTTGTTTCTGGAGTATCAAGTCCCTAGACTATTAGATGAGTGTTTCTAGAGTATATCTGATTATCCATTGCCTGTAGGTCTGCACACAATTCCATCCATCGATATTGCTTTGTTATTAGGTGTTCGAGCTGTAGCGCGAACACCTTGTTATTGTTCGTTTTTTTGCTTTTTCTTCTCCTCCTTCTTCTTGAAACATATCCAGAGCCAACAACATAGTTGCGGAGTTCACAGAACCTAAAAACTTAACACATAGTTAGACCTTAACATGTAGTTGCACCTTAAGTTGTGACGTCATAATGAGGTCATCAGATATCGAATTACACTCAATCAAAATTTAATATTTCAAAAAAGTATATCTCATGAACCACATAAGATATTTTCACAATATTTACACCATGTTATAGATCTTGAATTATGTGATTTTTCGTACACAGACGTGACCCCAATCTGACCTTACTTCCTGTCCAAACTGGAAGTCAAAGTTTAATATTTAAAAAATCATATCTCAACAACCACAATGGGTAAATTCACAATCTTTCCACCATTGTATAGATTGTTAATGATTGTCGAAAAATATTTACACAAAAGTGACCCCAATTTTACCTTACTTCCTGTCCCAACCGGCAGTCAAAGTTTAATATTGAAAAAAAATCATATCTCAACAACCACAATAGGTAAACTCAGTTTTTTGCACCAATGTACAGATTGTTAATTTTCAAAAATATTTACAAAAACATGACCCCAATTTGACCTTTACTTCCTGTTCAAACCGGAAGTCAAAGTTTATTATTTAAAAAAAAATCATATCTCAACAACCACAAGGGGTAAATTCACAATCTTTCCACCATTGTTTAGATTGTTAATTGTCAATAAATATTTACACAAAGGTGACCCCAATTTGACCTTTACTTCCTGTCCAAACCGGAAGTCAAAGTTTAATATTAAAAAAATATTTTCAAAATCGTACATTATTAGCGAGGACGACGGTTTCGTCAAAATCACAATTCGTATCTGGAACTACACGAAAACGGGTTGTAAAAACTCGCCAAAGAAATAAATGCCTTCTCTCAAAGAATTTCGGTACCAAAATTGACCCTTATGTAGCAGAACAGTTGCTTTTCACATTTGAACTGTTTTTTCAAGAATAAATAATGTGATTAAGTTCAAATCATTGAAATGGACTTCAAACAAATCATCGTTGGTAACCACATCATATTTTACAGGGTACTCTTTAATATGAAAAAAAATAATAATGCAAAGTTTCTTTAAAAAATATTCTGACATCATCATCACTGCCCTGACAAAACTCGAACACCTATGTGTTTGTAATATCACAAACACTTCCATCTAGTTGATAATAGTATGGTTATACTTATCAAGTGTTCTCCAGCAATTGATATGTGATCATTCCTATTCCTGATTCCATTAAGCAACCACAAGGAATAGTTTTATTGTCCTTTTGAGTACTTAAAGTACTTTGAGTACTTGTGATTTTCCAATAACTAGAGTCCTTATTAAAGTGTGAAAAGATTACTAAAAAAATTAGTCTCTAACCTCACGTTAAAGTGATGTAAAATGTCATTTTATTTGATAACCTTCCTGTGTGAAATT
This sequence comes from Zoroaster sp. YZ-2022, assembly GCA_029582265.1. Lineage (NCBI taxonomy): Eukaryota > Metazoa > Echinodermata > Asteroidea > Forcipulatida > Zoroasteridae > Zoroaster > Zoroaster sp. YZ-2022. The sequence continues at coordinate 14,826,890 of CM055820.1, forward strand.
TGTTAACATCCAAAGACAACAGTGACGTCACATTTCAAATAAATGGATCTCTACATTTTTGTACGGTGAATTTGCAGTTCATTCCTGAATCTCCACAATATTTGATCAAATCGGCGTTGAAATTGACTTTTTTGTCTTTTTCACAAACAACAAATTCCTGTATGGAATGTTACAGATTCATTTACCGTTAGAAAATAGTGACGTCATGTTTCAAATATCGCTCTGAAAGGGTATCAAATAAAATGATGTTACACCACTTTAAAGTGAAGTTAGAGACTTGTAATTTTTTTCACACTTTAATAAGGACTCTATCTATTGGAAAATGAGTGCCTCTTTAACTTTCTTGATCATAATGTCAATAACAAAGTAGCCTAATAGACTTGTATTTTAGTTACCTATTAGTTTCATCCATTGCTCTTTACATAATTTCTTATTATCTTTATTTATCTAGTGAATAGTTTTTTTGATATTTTCTATTATTATATTCACACTTAATATTAGGTAAAACTTGTAGCTTTGCATGGTGAGGATGATAAGACTAATTGTGGTGACACCATGTGGAATCTCAATTGAGTAGTAATTAGTTCTGAAAAGAACTGGGGGTACAACACGACGTTTCGATCAGTATGCTCTGATCGTCCTCTCCCCCAACCCCTAGGATCCTAGTCTCATAGTTTCCCGCCTGCGCGCCTCAACGAACTAATCCTCCAGCAGTCTACTTAAGCAGCAGCATTTTCCAGAGTCCGGCATTCTCCTGAGGACGATCAGAGCATACTGATCGAAACATCGAGTTGTACCCCCAGTTCTTTTCAGAACTAATTACTACTCAATTGAGATTCCACATGGTGTCACCGCAATTAGTCTTACTTACACTTAATATTCTTATATTATTTGAATGATGAATAGACTGGGTCAAGTCTGTGATTTATTAGCTTCACATTGATAGAGGTCATTCAATTACACTTGTGCTATACATAGTTATTTGTTTCTTTATTTGACTTTGCAAGTTAAAGCATTCCTTGTATTTTCTTATAGGACAAAAACTTAACTTTTGAGTTAAAGTACACTGTGTAAGTAGAGTTCACATTTATTATTTTTATTAGTTTTTTTTCCAATTCATTATATTTATACAGGAATTGTATTTTGTATCTTTTCAGGGTTTTTGATTAAATGCAGTCACACCATTAAAAGGACAAGACCGCTTACACCATCCGTGTCGTGATATATTCATTTTGAGCTGTCACATTCTTTTGTGATCAATCTTCAAAACTCTTGTGCCCCACCATATCACTTCATTCTTCCAAGATGGCTTCATCGAGGTTAACGGCATATGATGCTCAGCAAGGCGTTTTCCAAGATAATTCTGATATAAGTACTTATTCGTCTGACGACAATACATCAGAGACAAGCGAATATATATTTTCGGAGACTAGTTTTGATGAAGAAAGTGAGGATGAGGAGAACGAAAACAGTGAATTTGATGTCCTGCCACCTAAGAAAAGACCAGCGCATATTTCTTCGAAGAGACCACCCAACCCAGCCCAGCCGTCCACCTCTGCCCAGCCAACAGCTCATTGTCATGCCGATCAGGCCACCCCAGCCCAGCCACAGCCGGTCAGACAAACTGTTGCTCCAGATGGTACCATCTGGACTGATCAAGTACCCAAAAGAACAAAGACTGCAGCGGCAAACATCATCAAAGAAGCACCGGGCCCGAAAAACGTGAGTAGGGACTCATCAATATTAGATCTATTTGAGCTGTTCATTCCCGTCACCATGATGCAACTCATCCTTGACCACACTAATGCATATGGGCTATCAAAGCGAGGGCGGCAGTGGACAAATATCGCCATGATGGAACTGCGGTCAGCAATCGGGCTACTGATATATCTTGGACTTTCGAAGTCTGGACATGAAAACGTCCGATCATTCTGGAGGTCAGGAATGTTTTCTAGGCCAACATGCCAAGCTACCATGTCTTGTACAAGGTTCCAGGACATACTCACTATGCTCGGTTTCGATGATCGGACAACACGACGACAACGGAGGAAGGATGACAAGTTTGCGCCGATCAGGGAAATTTTTGAGATATTCACCGCTGCATGTCGGCGCTATTTCAGCCCCGGTGAATGTCTAACTGTCGACGAACAATTGGTGGCATTTAGGGGTAGATGTTCATTCAGACAATATATGCCTAAGAAACCTGCCAAGTACGGGCTCAAATTTTGGGCTTGCGTCGACAGTGAAAGCCGCTATGTTTGCAACATGCAGCCGTATATTGGTAAGGAGGACAACAGGCGAGAGACTGAACTTGGAGCCCGAGTTGTCAAGGACCTAGTACAGCCCTATTTCAGAACTGGACGAAATGTCACTGCAGACAGTTTCTTTGTCAGCAAGGGTTTGGCCGAGTACCTATTGACCCAAAGATTGACAATTGTTGGAACCATCAAGAGCAACAGACGTGAAGTTCCCAAAGAAATGCGAAAGGCGAATGTAAAAAGCAGGGCGGAGCATTCATCGAAATTTCTCTTTACTGGAATGATGACAATTGTTTCATACATCCCTAAGAAAAATAGAGATGTAATCTTGCTTTCAACCATGCACCGGGATAACGCAGTCAACCAAAGAACAGGCAAACCTGACATTATTCATTACTACAATGATACCAAGTCTGGTGTGGACACAGTAGATCAAATGTGCAGTCTGTATAATTGCTCCCGAATAACCAAACGATGGCCCTTGACAGCATTTTTCCACATCATCAACTGTGCAGCCATCAATGCATATGTCTTATTTCTTCAATTGAACCCACAGTGGCATTCAGGGACAAGTAGCCGTCGCCACGCATTCCTCAATGAGCTCATCAAGTCCTTGGTGAAACCACAGATTGAGATGCGGGCAGCCAATCCAGTAGGCTTTAGGAGGCACACTACAATGGCGATGACCTACCTGGGATACAAGGTAGCTCATCGTCTCCATCTGCCACAAGACTCCAACAGTAATGCAAGGCAGCAAGGCACGTGCCATATCTGTCCACGAGGACAGCGACGAAGAACGTCAAGGATATGCGACGAATGCCACCGCTTTGCTTGCGTAAATCACTCCGACAGCAGAAGAACGACCACTACCTCCTGCGTCAGTTGCATTATGGCTGTGTGAATTCATTTGTAAATTCAACGAACTGAACATTTCATTCATTTTTTTCATATTGTTTTTCTTCAATTTATTATTTTACTTATTTTTCTTGTGATTTCTTTCAGTTACATGTGACTATATTGGTTTTCAGTTCATTGAGTTCAATACAATAATTTTTGACTTCCTTGTACTGTTTTTCTCTTTGACTAACAAACTAATTAACAATTGATAAAAACATCCAAGGAGCTCTTAAAGATATTGAGGTTTTAAAAATGTGCAACAAGGAATTACCCAGGTAAATAACAATTTTAGAAACCTACTGTAAAAAACATTAAAAATGTACATTTTTGTAGGGAATGTGAGTGCAACCTCATTGTTCATTTATATGTACGGTGACTTTTTTTAAATGTATTTCCATATTCTTACAGAGTTACAAAGTTTGTGTGTTGACCTCTGTGCTTCCCACACAAGGACAGTTTGCATGTAGTGTAATGTATTTAAATAAGTAGTTCTAAGGTTTCTTGATTCATAAATGGTATCTGTGTTTCATATTATTTATTAATTTTACAATGTAATAACTAATCATTATATCGTCTGGATGGATGGTTATGGTGAACTATTCACTGGCATAGTAATATGTAGATGGACAGCTTTGGTGACACGCACAGTTGCCGACTTGTTTTCGGTCTTTTTCTGAGAAGTTCATTGACACAGACACACTCCTGTATTTTCCTCTCGATTTCTATTTTGTTTAACCCGTGAACATAGCTTTGCCATGATTTTAATGTAGGAGAGCATCATCCAAGGAACCCCCAGTGAGTATTTCTTGTTATATTCACGATTTGTTTGAGGAATTCTAGTTTTCTTTTGTGATTGTCGTTGTCTAACTTCACATACAAAGTCATGAACTGTACATGTACACATTCATGGACTGCGTATAATGCTTTACATGCGTATATTGTTAGCTAGTATGTGCTCATGTAACCAATGTTGCTGTCTGTGTATTTACTTGCGTTTACTATTATGTATCATTCTACATGGATTTCTATACTTCTGTTTCTACATGGAGTTTGGTCAACAGTAATGTATAACTCAGTATTGATTATTCTCAATGGATTCTGTTAATTACCTGGATTATCAAAGAATAAACTGTGATTGTTAAGCTTATAATTGTCTTCAAGTACTACATTTTGTTACTGTACTCTTCCACATTCATTTGGGGACTAATCCTCTATGATATACCATAATGGTATCCCTACAATAAAAATGTAGGGATGAAAGACTCATGTCAGTAAATAGTGAAAAGGCATTAAGATTTATGTATTCTAACAGAAATTTGGAAAAAGTACTCTTTCGCAAATACGAAATGGAAAATTTAACTTTTCTTAAAAATTGCAGCACCTAGCATAAAAAAAATTTCAGTAAAGATTAATATTGTCATCATAAGCTTTGTACTGCATCTCTTTGGAATTCCTTGCCTGGTGCATGTTTCCCTTCATCCCACGATCTATCCTGTTTCAAGCGGAATCTCAATTACCACATTCAGCTCCTACGAGTATATTCAGTGGCGCACCCAGGATTTGATTGGGGGGGGGGGGGGAGCTCAAAATATTTTTATTTGGAATCCAATATGGGGGAGAGACATGGCTGACCCAAACCATAACCGCTGGCGCGGCTGCAGCCATGTCCCTAGTCGTGCTCGTCAGTGAACCTACGGCACATGTTAAATGTTTCCTGGTGGTTTCTAGTCATAAAAAGAAGACATTATGGCATGATTCGGACTCGTAGGGTTTTACCTTCCATATAATTTCCTCCTCTTGATGTAAAGAACTTGAGCTTGTTTCGTCTGCACGATTTCTATAGTTAAATACTTTCATTGCGTGGACGTAAAGTTTGTGATCATTCCGGGCGGAGCTAAATTTTTTCAAACACGAATTTGGCGGCAAAACCAAATCCCAATATTATCCAATCGGTGTTTGCTAAAAGAGTGTCACATAATCTTTGTAAATTAAAACCCAATCCTGGGCCATTGTGTACAAACTGGAAAGGAGTTGATTATAATGCGGGCGTGTTTAAATTTTACGCGTAACCTCAACGACAGTCAACGACCTCAACAAGAGAAACGGACAACAGAAAATGAAAATAAAATTAAGTAAAGCTGCTCCCTGATCAGGGTGCACCATGGCAGGGGTTGGGGTGGGGGGAGAATGTGTAAAAATGCTTGTTATATATACTGGTGGCCCTTCAAGCTTACATGCACATGCATACGCAACGCCGTAAAATATAATAGTGAGTGGAATAAATGGAAAACTTTGAGGGGAGCTTGAGTCCCCATCCCTTATACCACTGCCCTATACTCCTTGCCGAACTCCTCTGTAGACAAGACTTGGGCTCAGATTTTGCTCTTTCCTGGCTCCTTCTTTAAAAAAATAATAAAACATCAGCGGGCCCTGGGGGGGGGGGGGCTCGAGCCCCCCAAGCCCCCCCCCCCTTGGGTGCGCCACTGAGTATATTTACTATTTTTCTTCTGTTGTAGCCCTGAGTGGCTTTTAGCTTTCTTTAGGGTGAATATGCATTAAAAAACAAACAAAAAACTAATGACAACAATTTAACCATTTGGTTATTGATGAATTACCAAATTCTATACCTAACCTTTATCGGAGATGCTTTAATAACAGCTGAAAAACAGATGATCAGTCCCACTCATAGAAACACCACTATTACAAACATTTATACTGAATATAACCATGATATAACCTCCTTCATTAATTTGTCCCAAAAATCAATACTCCCCCACACCATTGGAAATAACACACTGAGAGGTCATTCAACTGGGATGGTTTAATTTTAAGTTCACCCTGAAAGTCAGTGCAACATATGCCTTGCCTGAAGGGTCGCAATATAGGTTTGTGTAGATTTTGGCTTAGTGTCAAGGGTCACAAAGGTTGGCAGTCTGGGCTGATAATAATCATCAATCAGTCCATGGCCAGGCCAATGGTAGTCATGACAGAACCTTTTGTGAGTGTTGTTTGACATGTCTGTGCTATTTTGGACATAAGAATTCCAGGTTGTGTTTGTGGGATGGAAGCATTGAGGGTGGCATTCTCAGTAATAGTAAGAACCTGGATGGCAGCTGGCTTTTAATGACTCTGTGGAAAAGGGCCAATACCATCTATAGGGGTTAGTTTCAATACTATTTTTAGCCAGCATTTTCTTCTTTGGGTAGGAGGGCAGGAGTTACCAGAGTCACAAGTAACTTTATTCTGTTTCTTTTGCTATTAAGACTGGGGTAGAAGTTTTGTTTTTCTTGTGACAGGTAGAATTAACATACCCTATTTTATATATTGCGCCCTCGCTTATTCTAAGAAGTTGCTTTGTCTTGTGGTCATAACCACCACAGCTTCTGTCTGGACCACATCAAGATATTGTGCTGGCCATATGTATACAGTATACACTTAATATTCAAGTTCTTCGTTACACGTCATAAAGGCTTCACACTGGTTAGATTGGGGTGAGTGTACTTTCATTTAACTTGTTCTTTTATCACACTTATTAAGTTGTTAATTAGTGTTTTCTGAATATTACTTTGACTAGAGATTACTCAGTAGTTCAGTCGGTGGAAAGTGAACTATTTGTTTAACTGATTTGCTGAAAGGTTTAACCCCTTGCGTACAGCGCGATATTATGGACGGCTGGACGGTTCGCCGGTATTATTTTTTACCAAGTGATGAGGGTGGTGCGGCCAACCAAGAAACATCTGTGGGGCCGGGGAGCACTGGGTCGAACCTGGCCGTGGATAGGGTGCTAGTACACAGAGATATTACAACTAAGTGTACATGTGCACGACGGCCTGTGTTTTACATGGGGAGCATCGGGTCGAACCCAGCCAAACCCGGCCGTGGATAGGGTGCTGGTATGCAGAGATTTTACAACAACGTGTACTGTACATGTGCACGATGACCTGTGTTTTACGTGTGGAGAGCCGGGACGACCTCGGCCGTGGATAGGGTGCTGGTATACAGAGATTTTATAACTCTGTGTACATGTACATGTGCACGACCATCCATGTTTTATATTGTACTTATTAGGTGTTCGGCTTTTCAGCCGAACAACTATTGTTATTGTTCCGTTTTTTTTGTTTTTTTACTTCTTCTTCTCCTTAACTTTTCTCTACATCGAAAGTACAAGTTAACAATTTCACACAACCTTGAAACTTCACACATATAAAGACCTTATCATGTAGATGAATCTAGAAGTTGTTACGTAACGTCATCAGGTATCAAATTACAAGCCATTTAAGTTTTAAAAATGACTATTTGCTATCGACTGTATATCAAAATATACTAAAGCTATGATGTTCATAATCTGGGATCTGATAGATCAAGGCTTAGGCAACATTTGAAAAGTTAACGTCAAAATCGTCTGACATTTGCTTCCGGTCGTACCGGAAGGTCAAATTTTGATTTGTTTTTTTTCTTCAAAATTCCTTTTCTGGGCCAAAATCCCATTGACTTAACACACACCAGACACTCGTGGTTCTGGGGCCCATTGTTTACAAACCGCAGAGACTGAGATCGTTATCTACTGGAAAACAGCTGGCGGTCTTCACGGGGACGTTTGCGGTGTCACAGGATAAAGCTCTTGCAGGATAAAATATATTTTATGTGTGGTTGGGTGTTTAAGCCAATAACGGATGCGCTACAATATTTCTAAAACCATAGATCATATTAACTTAATACTGCAGTGTCATTTTTGTACGAATGGAAAGGGCTGTTGAAAAAGCCAATACCGAAAAGCTATTTCTTTGAAATGAGTAAGGCAACTTACTTTTGAAAACAATCTTAAGTCACATTTTAACAATGATCCCAATTGATGAGGACATCAATTACCGTCACTTCCGAACACCTTGAGTTTGTTCACAAACTCGGAATTTCTAGTTGTATATTGTACTTATATCGATAAGTATTAGAGCTTCTGTCCCCTGGACATGGTGTACAATACTGTTATTTTCTAATAACATCCCCTGGATACTATCAAATATTTTTTTATTTTGTAAAAACAGAAGTCTCGCTATCGGCACATTTATGTCAAAATCACTGGCACTACTTTCAATATCTGAAGTTTGTTCAGAAAAAGTTTCAAAATCTGAACCACTGGTTGCCGTGAGGGTATCTCTGTCTTCACTCGAAGCCATCAGTTATGGAAGTGACAACACTGTGCATAATTACAGTGTATAGACCTGGCAAGCTAAATCAGGCATACCCACTACGCACATAGTTTAATTAAAAGGGTGTTCAGAAAGCTCTTGAATGCCCAATCTATATAACACTCCCATTTAAGAACAATATGGTTCACCAAACTATCAAATGCAGCTGGAAAAACAATTAATTCTGTATGTGCTGGAATGTGGCTATATGTGTCCACCAGCACAGTGGCATCTCCCCAAGCTGGGGCTATGAAGTACTTTTTTGTTATTATTCTCCTAAGTTACTTTGAATAAGTTTGTCTTCATATATACATTTTAGGAGTATTTGTTCACTTTCTTTAGTTTCTGTAATTTACTTAATCACTTTGTATGAGTATACTCCTTTAAGGATGAATGCAGTGTTATATTATCTGATCTATTCTAGAATATTCACCATAGTTATTTAAGTATCTTATACAGTAATTTTAGTTTGGAAGCATTCATAAATTTAGTGCTGTGATAAAACTGCTTGCCTTTTCCAGAGATGCCAGTGCGTTGGCAAAAAAAATACGGAAATTTATTATCATTGTGACAAATAGCCGCGGAGCGAACGTCGCAAGCGTAACGTGTATCGACCGGGGTGCAGCTCATGAATTTTAGCCTTTCTAGGCCTTATGGAAGGCTCTCCTGTCAACTACTACACAGAATAAATGTTACATTTATTTTTAACCTTCGCCTCAATTGTCTTCAAACTGTCCGTTCTTTGCAGAACCTTGAATTTTTCCATCTTTGAATTGTCCCGAAGAGAATGGCCTCACTCTTCCTCCATGCTTTGACAGAATTTACGAAAACCAAGTTTCAATGCGTATCGCTTCAGCATACATGTACATGTGTTAGACAACTCGTCCTGCCTAGTCTCAGATGGCCATGTGACAAGGACTTGGTTGGTACCCGGCGAGTAATGTAGGAGTATTTGATATGAAGACTGCGATCGGACACCACCGACGCATGAAATCATAGACTTGATTTCAAGGCTGTGTGTGATAACTTCGCTTACCACTACAGCATACATACGAAGACGAACCAGGTTCATCGTGCGCTCGTTACATACATACACGTAGTCGGCAGGCGTTCGCGGGATAAGCCTCGAAATCAAGGCTACTGAAATTACTGCTGCGCTGCTGTCGTACGTCGAGCTCTCGAGACGCGAAAAAAAAAATAATAAAAAATTTCCGTTTCCTTTTTTTTCCTCCGGTCTTTTTATGAATGGACGGCCGGAAAAAAACGGATTTTGGGGAGATTTTTAAAAAAACCGGAATTGCGGTTTAAACCGGAAAAGTGGCATCTCTGCTTTTCTTTAACCTTGGACTACCACTTATATACATGTATATTGTACATGTTTCAACTATAGGAGTGACCTAGCCAGTAGCCATAATAACATGTGGTTGTCCTTAGCTGCAAGTGAAAGGTTGAAGGTCTTTGGTACTTGGTACTAGTAGTGCAAGAAACCTTGATTTATTATGGAATGCTTATTTTGTTTCTGGAGTATCAAGTCCCTAGACTAGATGAGTGTTTCTAGAGTATATCTGATTATCCATTGCCTGTAGGTCTGCACACAATTCCATCCATCGATATTGCTTTGTTATTAGGTGTTCGAGCGACAGCGCGAACACCTCTTGCAGGGTTTTCCCTTAACCTTTTTTTTCACTCGCCGGCCGGGCTAGTAAACCAAACTTTTCACAAGCCCACAAGCCTTTTCACTCGCCCGTATGTTTTTTTTAATACTTTTTAATCAAATCACTGTTTTTAGTAATTTAGGCATTTTGCATCAGAACGTGCATTATAAACAACAGTTGTTAGTTACCTTATTATTATATGTGCATATTTGTTTCTGAGGCAATACTAATGTTTCTTTAATTAATAACGGATTTTATTCTAATAACAGAGGAAAAGATCAGGCACATTAGTGTACAGTAATGCTTTTGCTTTAATTCTGAAATGAAGAAGGCTCATTTCATATTTTATTTCTAACCAACTGAACACAACAATAATGAAAACATTAAAAAAAATCAGGGCACCAAGGCAATTTTTAAGATTTTGAAAGGGCATCACGGCAATGATAAAAAACGTAAAGGGCACCAAGGCAATCTTTAAAAAATTAAAATAAAAAACACAATGAAAAATTAACACACTCCAATTCATTTCAGCACATGCCAATAAGACTAAAGTTTCCTTTATCTGTCTCCGTTTGGGTTTTATTAGTATTACATGTAGGCCTACATGAAAACAGTATTGCAACACTTACAGTTTATGTCACCAATTTAAAAAAAATAAAAATAAAAAAAATGTTAACCCGAAAAAAACATCAAGTTTTATGCATTTGGATGTGGCAGTATTCAGTTCACTCTTTTTTTTATTTGCTAGTCGACCCTTTGACAGCATGTTGACGACCACCAAAAGCCCTGGCCACATACGTACGGTACAGCGACGCGACACGATGATCGATGCGTCGATGCTGTATCCGATGCACGCGCACACGCTGCATGCATGTCTAGGTACAGATTCGGCATGTATTATTTACGTTGCATGCGCCCCAACGCCGCGCCATGCTATTTTTAGCTGGTACCCGCGAATGCTTGGCGTAGTGTTTATGTTGTGGGTACTGTTGACACCAACCAAAGTATTAGCAAGGGCCAAGTTCGTACAACGACCAAGCGGCCGATATTGCCTGGTAACCGCTATATCATTTTGGTCATGTGCACCAGGTAATTTTGACTATTAGTATTTTGTTCCCAAATGGTCGTTACGTGAACTTGGTCTTAGCAGCGCAGCCACCGGTCGCGCAACGGCGATATATTTTTTCCGTGAGAATATGTAGGCCTAGGTACGTAGTATATAAATACTATGTGTAAACAGTGGGCACAACGGCAATGCAGGGAAAAAGCACAGCAACTCGTTGCCGTGAAAAGTGGCATTTTTAAAGGGCATCACGGCGGTCGATTCACAACTCAGTGCGCCGCCAGCGGCAAGCCGGGAAAGGCCAATTTCAAACTTTCAGGGTCGACATCGCGTCTATCGCGTTGTATTAGATGGTGGTCAGTACAGCAGTATGGATTTCGCGCGAATGCGAGTGGATGAGTTAAATCAATTTTTGACTAATCGGGGAATACCTTGTGCGGGAAAGAAGAGAAGAGTTGATAGATTTAGCGGAGAAGGGGTGTAAGAAGTACGGTCGATGCATTGGCGATACCCGCTTCCGGTTTTGTGATGTCGACTTTTTCCCATGATGCACTGCGTAATTTGGCCTTTTCCCGGCTTGCCGCTGGCGGCGCCCTTGTTGTGAATCGATGCCGTCGTGTAATTTCAGGGCTGATATGATATAGGCCAATCGGTGACAATATTTTGACTCGCCCAGCGGGCTACTGAAGGAAGGGTTTTGACTCGCCCACCGCCGTTAAGGTCGAACCCTTCTTCTTCTTCTTAAAAGCTTAAAACTTAACATATAGTTAGACCTTAACATGTAGTTGTACCTTAAGTTGTGACGTCGTGAGGTCATCAGATATCGAATTATAATTCAAAAAATGGAACTCCTGATATGGATGATTTTTTAGCCGTGCTATTTGTACACGTTGTATAGGGCGAGTTGAACCTACAACAATATTATCCATATTGCGGATTCACCTGGCGCAATACGTTGCTGTACAATACGAGCTGGTTAAAAAACCATTCATATCGGAGGTTCACCCGGCGCAATACTTTGCTGTACAATACAAGCTGGTTAAGAGTTTTCCAATGCGCCCTTGACAAAAGGTTTTCAGGCACTGGAGTTAATTTAAATACAAAATCAATTAATTTTGATTTTGAGACAAGAGATCCAGATCTTCTTTTAACTTGTGTTTTTTTATTTATTTTCTTTTTATTATTTTATCAATTTAATTAGGTGTTCGAGCCACAGCGCGAACACCTCTTGATATTGTTCGGTTTTTACTTTTTCTTCTCCTTCTTTTCGGTGAATATCCAGAGCAAAAATCATAGTTGCAGAGTTCACAGAACCTTAAAACTTCACACAGTTATACCTTAACATTTAGTTGTATCTTAAGTCGTGACGTCATAGTGAGGTCATCAGATATCGAATTACACTCAATCAGATTGTTAATTGTCAAAAATATTTTCAAAAACATAACCCCAATTTGACCTTTGCTTCCTGTCCAAACCAGAAGTCAAAGTTTAATATTAAAAATATCATATCTCAACAACCACAAGGGGTAAATTCACAATCTTTCCACCACTGTATAGATTGTTAATAATTGTCGAAAAATATTTACACAAAGGTGACCCCAATTTGACCTTACTTCCTGTCCAAACCGGAAGTCAAAGTTTAATATTGAAAAAAATCATATCTCAACAACCACAAGAGGTAAATTCAGTTTGTGTACCATTGTACAGATTGTTAATTGTCAAAAATATTTACAAAAACATGACCCCAATTTGACCTTTACTTCCTGTCCAAACCGGAAGTCAAAGTTTAATATTAAAAATATCATATCTCAACAACCACAAGGGGTAAATTCACAATCTTTCCACCATTGTTTAGATTGTTAATTGTCAATAAATATTTACACAAAGGTGACCCCAATTTGACCTTTACTTCCTGTCCAAACCGGAAGTCAAAGTTTAATATTAAAAAAATATTTTCAAAATCGTACATTATTAGCGAGGACGACGGTTTCGTCAAAATCACAATTCGTATCTGGAACTACACGAAAACGGGTTGTAAAAACTCGCCAAAGAAATAAATGCCTTCTCTCAAAGAATGTCGGTACCAAAATTGACCCTTATGTAGCAGAACAGTTGTTTTTCACATTAAGTTCAAATCATTGAAATGGACTTCAAACAAATCATCGTTGGTAACCACATAATATTTTACAGGGTACTCTTTAATATGAAAAAAATAATAATAATGCAAAGTTTCTTTAAAAAACATTCTGACGTCATCATCACTGCCCTGACAAAACTCGAACACCTATGTGTTTGTAATATCACAAACACTTCCATCTAGTTGATAATAGTATGGTTATACTTATCAAGTGTTCTCCAGCAATTGATATGTGATCATTCCTATTCCTGATTCCATTAAGCAACCACAAGGAATAGTTTTATTGTCCTCTTGAGTACTTAAAGTACTTTGAGTTTCAGTGAAACATCTCCAGAGACAAAAACATAGTTGCGGAGTACACAGAACCTTAAAACTTCACACATAGTTAGACCTTAACATGTAGTTATACCTTAAGTTGTGACGTCATAGTGAGGTCATCAGATATCGAATTACATTCAATCAAAGTTAATATTTAAAAAAAATTATATCTCATGAACCACAAAAGATATTTTCACAATCTTTGCACCATGTTATAGATCTCGAATTATGTGAATTTTCGTACACAGACGTGACCCCAATCTGACCTTACTTCCTGTCCAAACCGGAAGTCAAAGTTTAATATTTTAAAAAAACTAGACGGCAGTGTTTGTGATATTACAAACACGGGTGTTCGAGTTTTGTCAGGGCAGTGATGACGTCAGATTTTTAAAAAGAAACTTTGCATTATTATTTTTTTCATATTAAAGAGTACCCTGTAAAATATGATGTGGTTACCAACGATGATTTGTTTGAAGTCCATTTCAATGATTTGAACTTAATCACATTAGGCCCTACACCAAATTCAAACTTCATTTCAAATGCAATGGTATAATAAAAGAATGATAATGATCGAATAAAACTTCTCTTCAGACTACACCTAGAAGATCCTCAACAAGGTTACAAGGGAATTTCAAGACCAACAGATGTTAATTACACTGAAATTTCAAAATAAATTCTGATTATTATTTTTTTAAACTGGCCATGGAATCTTTATTGTTCACCGGATGGTTTTACATACATCGATCATTACTCTTCCAAAACAGAAACAACCAAAATCGGAACAGTTCAGTGCTAGTTATTTTAACTGACATGTTTATCACAAAATCGAAACAACATCCTGATAATTCTGTGGTGAAACCCAAGCATGGAATACCCACCTTGTCTCAGTCAATCAGACTAATGAAATCTGCAATGACCCCCCATTCAAAAAACATCTTGCGCAACAATGCGCAGTTACTTGAGCAAAAACAAAAACATGTACCATAACCAAAAATGTATCAACTTTCAGAAAATCGTTGTTTTGTATAGGTTTTTTATTTTTAAATTTTTACTGCTTTTTATGAACTGTTGGGTAAAAAATAGGTGCTAATTTGGACACTAATTTAAACCAACTGTAAAAATGACAAAATCCACCAAATCGGACCGAATTTTGTATCTATTCAGCAGACCTTTCTCTGTACAAAATATCAACAAATGACGCATGTCTATGAGATATTTTTGCTAAAGATATTTTTGCAAAAGTCCCGAAGGTTGTCAAATAAAAAGTGGCCGTTTCATTTACCAAGACGTGTTTTCAACTCATTAGTGTACCAATGAAATCTCGTTTATTCTTGAAAAACAGTTCAAATGTGAAAAACAACTATTCTGCTACATAAGGGTAAATTTTGGTAGCGAAATTCTTTGAGAGAAGGCATTTCTTTGGCGAGTTTTTACAAACCGTTTTCGTGTAGTTCCAGATACGAATTGTGATTTTGACGAAACCGTCGTCCTCGCTAATAATGAACGGTTTTGAAAATATTGACTTCCGGTTTGGACAAATAAGGTCAAATTGGAGTCACCTTTGTGTAAATATTTTTTGACAATTAACAATGGTCGAAAGATTGTGAATTTACCCCTTGTGGTTGTTGAGATATGATTTTTTTAAATATTAAACTTTGACTTCCGGTTTGGACAGGAAGTAAAGGTCAAATTGGGGTCATGTTTTTGTAAATATTGTTGACAATTAACCATCTGTACAATGGTGCAAAAACTGTGAATTTACCTCTTGTGGTTGTTGAGATATGATTTTTTTTAATATTAAACTTTGACTTCCGGTTTGGACAGGAAGTAAGGTCAAATTGGGGTCACCTTTGTGTAAATATTTTTCGACAATTAACAATCTATACAATGGTGGAAAGATTGTGAATTTACCTCTTGTGGTTAATATTAAAAAAATATTTTCAAAATCGTACATTATTAGCGAGGACGACGGTTTCGTCAAAATCACAATTCGTATCTGGAACCACACGAAAACGGGTTGTAAAAACTCGCCAAAGAAATAAATGCCTTCTCTCAAAGAATTTCGGTACCACATTTGAACTGTTTTTTCAAGAATAAATAATGTGATTAAGTTCAAATCATTGAAATGGACTTCAAACAAATCATCGTTGGTAACCACATCATGTTTTACAGGGTACTCTTTAATATGAACAAAAAATAATAATGCAAAGTTCTGACAAAACTCGACCACCTATGTGTTTGTAATATCACAAACACTTCCATCTAGTTTTTACTTTTTCTTCTCCTTCTTCTTTTCGGTGAATATCCACAGCAAAAATCATAGTTGCAGAGTTCACAGAACCTTAAAACTTCACACATAGTTAGACCTTATAATGTGTGACGTCATAATGAGGTCATCAGATATCGAACTACACTCAATCAAAGTTTAAAATTTCAAAAAATTATATCTCATGAACCACATAAGATATTTTCACAATATTTACACCATGTTATAGATCTTGAATTATGTGATTTTTCGTACACAGACGTGACCCCAATCTGGCCTTACTTCCTGTCCAAACCGGAAGTCAAAGTTTAATGTTTAAAAAAATCATATCTCAACAACCACAAGAGGTAAATTCAGTTTTTGCACCATTGTACAGATTGTTAATTGTCAAAAATATTTACAAAAACATGATCCCAATTTGACCTTTACTTCCTGTCCAAACCGGAAGTCAAAGTGTAATATTAAAAAAATATTTTCAAAATCGTACATTATTAGCGAGGACGACGGTTTCGTCAAAATCACAATTCGTATCTGGAACTACACGAAAACGGGTTGTAAAAACTCGCCAAAGAAATAAATGCCTTCTCTCAAAGAATTTCGGTACCAAAATTGACCCTTATGTAGCAGAACAGTTGTTTTTCACAGTTGAACTGTTTTTTCAAGAATAAATAATGTGATTAAGTTCAAATCATTGAAATGGACTTCAAACAAATCATCGTTGGTAACCACATATTTTACAGGGTACTCTTTAATATGAAAAAAAAATAATAATGCAGTTTCTTTAAAAAACATTCTGACGTCATCATCACTGCTCTGACAAAACTCGAACACCCGTGTTTGTAATATCACAAACACTTCCATCTAGTTGATAATAGTATGGTTGTTCTTATCAAGTGTTCTCCAGCAATTGATATGTGATCATTCCTATTCCTGATTCCATTAAGCAACCACAAGGAATAACCACCAGTTTTATTGTCCTCTTGAGTACTTAAAGAGGGGCTCTAAGGTCAAATTTAGTTTTGTGATTTTCCAATAACTAGAGTCCTTATTAAAGTGTGAAAAAATTACAAACAAAATTAGTCTCTAACCTCACGTTAAAGTGATGTAAAATGTCATTTTATTTGATAACCTTCCTGTGTGAAATTTGTTAACATCCAAAGACAACAGTGACGTCACATTTCAAATAAATGGATCTCTACATTTTTGTACGGTGAATTTGCAGTTCATTCCTGAATCTCCACAATATTTGATCAAATCGGCGTTGAAATTGACTTTTTTGTCTTTTTGACAAACAAAAAATTCCTGTATGGAATGTTACAGACTCATTCACCGTAAGAAAATAGTGACGTCATGTTTCAAATATCGCTCTGAAAGGGTATCAAATAAAATGATATGTTACACCACTTTAAAGTGAAGTTAGAGACTTGTAATTTTTTTCACACTTTAATAAGGACTCTATCTATTGGAAAATGAGTGCATCACAAAACTGAATTTGACCTTAGAGTGCCTCTTTAACTTTCTTGATCATAATGTCAATAACAAAGTAGCCTAATAGACTTGTATTTTAGTTACCTATTAGTTTCATCCATTGCTCTTTACATAATTTCTTATTCTTCACCATTTGACCGATTCTTATTATCTTTAATTTATCTAGTGAATAGTTGTTTTTTTAATGATATTTTCCATTATTATATTCACACTTAATATTCTTATATTATTTGAATGATGAATAGACTGGGTCAAGTCTGTGATTTATTAGCTTCACATTGATAGAGGTCATTCAATTACACTTGTGCTATACATAGTTATTTGTTTCTTTATTTGACTTTGCAAGTTAAAGTACACTGTGTAAGTAGAGTTCACATTTATTATTATTTTTATTAGTTTTTTCCAATTCATTATATTTATACAGGAATTGTATTTTGTATCTTTTCAGGGTTTTTGATTAAATGTAGTCACACCATTAAAAGGACAAGACCGCTTACACCATCTGTGTCGTGATATATTAATTTTGAGCTGTCACATTCTTTTGTGATCAATCTTCAAAACCCTTGTGCCCCACCATATCACTTCATTCTTCCAAGATGGCTTCATCGAGGTTAACGGCATATGATGCTCAGCAAGGCGTTTTCCAAGATGATTCTGATATAAGTACTTATTCGTCTGACGACAATACATCAGAGACAAGCGAATATATATTTTCGGAGACGAGTTTTGATGAAGAAAGTGAGGATGGGGAGAGCGAAAACAGTGAATTTGACGTCCCGCCACCTAAGAAAAGACCAGCGCATATTTCTCTGAAGGGACCACCCAGCCCAGCCCAGCCGTCCACCTCTGCCCAGCCAACAGCTCATTGTCATGCCGATCAGGCCACCCCAGCCCAGCCGGTCAGACAAACTGTTGCTCCAGATGGTACCATCTGGACTGATCAAGTACCCAAAAGAACAAAGACTGCAGCGGCAAACATCATCAAAGAAGCACCGGGCCCGAAAAACGTGAGTAGGGACTCATCAATATTAGATCTATTCGAGCTGTTCATTCCCATCACCATGATGCAACTCATCCTTGACCACACTAATGCATATGGGCTATCAAAGCGAGGGCGGCAGTGGACAAATATCGCCATGATGGAACTGCGGTCAGCAATCGGGCTACTGATATATCTTGGACTTTCGAAGTCTGGACATGTAAACGTCAAATCATTCTGGAGGTCAGGAATGTTTTCTAGGCCAACATGCCAAGCTACCATGTCTTGTACAAGGTTCCAGGACATACTCACTATGCTCGGTTTCGATGATCGGACAACACGACGACAACGGATGAAGGATGACAAGTTTGCGCCGATCAGGGAAGTTTTTGAGATATTCACCGCTGCATGTCGGCGCTATTTCAGCCCCGGTGAATGTCTAACTGTCGACGAACAATTGGTGGCATTTAGGGGTAGATGTTCATTCAGACAATATATGCCTAAGAAACCTGCCAAGTACGGGCTCAAATTTTGGGCTTGCGTCGACAGTGAAAGCCGCTATGTTTGCAACATGCAGCCGTATATTGGTAAGGAGGACAACAGGCGAGAGACTGAAATTGGAGCCCGAGTTGTCAAGGACCTAGTACAGCCCTATTTCAGAACTGGACGAAATGTCACTGCAGACAATTTCTTTGTCAGCAAGGGTTTGGCCGAGTACCTACTGACCCAAAGATTGACAATTGTTGGAACCATCAAGAGCAACAGACGTGAAGTTCCCAAAGAAATGCGAAAGGAGAATGTAAAAAGCAGGGCGGAGCATTCATCAAAATTTCTCTTTACTGGAATGATGACAATTGTTTCATACATCCCTAAGAAAAATAGAGATGTAATCTTGCTTTCAACCATGCACCGGGATAATGCAGTCAACCAAAGAACAGGCAAACCTGACATTATTCATTACTACAATGATACCAAGTCTGGTGTGGACACAGTAGATCAAATGTGCAGTCTGTATAATTGCTCCCGAATAACCAAACGATGGCCCTTGACAGCATTTTTCCACATCATCAACTGTACAGCCATCAATGCATATGTCTTATTTCTTCAATTGAACCCACAGTGGCATTCAGGGACAAATAGCCGTCGCCACGCATTCCTCAATGAGCTCATCAAGTCCTTGGTGGAACCACAGATTGAGATGCGGGCAGCCAATCCAGTAGGTATGAGGAGGGAAACTAAAATGGCGATGACCTACCTGGGATACAAGGTAGCTCATCATCTCCATCTGCCACAAGACCCCAACAGTAATGCCCCAGCACAGCAAGGCAGGTGCCATATCTGTCCACGAGGACAGCGACGAAGAACGTCAAGGATATGCGACGAATGCCACCGCTTTGCTTGCGTACAGCACTCCGACAGCAGGAGGACGACCACTACCTCCTGCGTCAGTTGCATTATGGCTGTGTGAATTCATTTGTAAATTCAACGAACTGAACATTTCATTTATTTTTTTCATAGTTTTTCTTCAATTTATTCTCTTAATTATTTTTCTTGTGATTACTTTCAGTTACATGTGACTGTATTGGTGCTGGTTTTTAGTTTTTAGTTCATTGAGTTCAATACAATATGTTTTGACTCAGATATTTGACTTCCTTGTACTGTTTTTCTGTTTGACTAACAAACTAATTAACAATTGATAAAAACATCATAGGAGCTCTTAAAGATAAACAAGGAATTACCCAGGTAAATAACAATTTTAGAAACCTACTGTAAAAAAACATAACAAAAATGTACATTTTTGTAGGGAATGTGAGTGCAACCTCATTGTTCATTTATATGCACGGTGACGTTTTTTATGGATCTGCATATTCTTATAGAGTTACAAAGTTTGTGTGTTGACCTGTGCTTTCTGCACAAGGACGGTTTGCATGTAGTGTACTGTATTTAAATAAGTAGTTCTAAGGTTTCTTGATTCATAAATGGTATCTGTGTTTCATATTATTTATTAATTTTACAATGTAATAACTAATCATTATATTGTCTGGATGGATGGTTATGGTGAACTATTCACTGGCATAGTAATATGTAGATGGACGGCTTTGGTGATACGCACAGTTGCCGACTTGTTTTCAATCTTTTTCCAAGAAGTTGATTGACACTGACACACAAGTATTTTCCTCTTGATTTCTTTTTTGTTTAACCCGTGGACATGGCTTCACTATGATTTTAATGTTCCCTACATAGGAGAATATCATCCAAGGAATCCCCAGTGAGTATTTCTTGGTTGTTATATTCACGATTTGTTTGAGGAATTCTAGTTTTCTTTTGTGGTTGTCGTTGTCTAACCTCACATACAAAGTCATGAACTGTACATGTACACATTCATGGACTGCGTATAATGCTTTACATGCGTATATTGTTAGCTAGTATGTGCTCATGTAACCAATGTTGCTGTCTGTGTATTTACTTGCGTTTACTATTATGTATCATTCTACAAGTGTTTCTATACTTGAGTTTCTACATCGAGTTTGGTCAACAGTGATGTATAACTTAGTGCTGATTATTCTCTGTGGATTCTGTTAATTACCTGGATTATCAAAGAATAAACTGTGATTGTTAAGTTTATAATTGTCTTCAAGTACTACATTTTGTTACTGTACTTTTCCACATTCATTTGGGGACTAATCCTCCATGATATACCTTAATGGTATCCCGACAATAAAAATGTAGGGATGAAAGACTCATGTTAAGCTTTTAAAAATTGGGGAATTAGTTAATTAACCTAGGTAAATAACGATTTTACCGGCCAACTGTTAAAAAAAAAAAAAGTCTCCTGGGACAGTGATTTTTTTTTGTTTTTACCTAACGCCTTGCGTGGTGTATCTGATGCTCCAAATTAATTTATTAGTTTTGATGTTAGAAATTATTAATCTAGAATTGATTGGCATAAAGACCCTTTCATTCATGACATCGTGGACATGCACAACCCCTGAGACACAACTCTATCGACTAAATTTAAAAGAAGAATAATAATTATGAAAGGAAATTACAAAAAATTGATTCTTACCAGAAATGAGCAGAGACTGTAGAATGTCAAGAAATAGAAATAGGAAAAATCGTTGCCACAGATTTCATCTTCCTCACTCTCGTCTTTTTTATAGCAGAGTGATTTTTCTGAGTTGGAACAAGCGAGCATAATATCCTGCCAAGCCTCTCCCGTTGCTGACCTACAGATTATAAAGAACAACAAAATAATGTTAGGTAGAACTGGTTCAAGATGTATCCCCTTTTTATTTCATTTTCTTTACCGACAATTTCCAAAAGATTTGGTTTGTAAAATTTCTTTTATACAAAGGAAAACCATTATTTTGAAATATTGTCAGAAGATAAATTTGAAAAGTAATGAGTGCCCAAAAGTCATACCTGAAGAGAACTAAGAGTGCTGCAACGAATGTCTGGAAGTTATTGTTTCTGTTGAGGGGTCCGGATCTGGTAGTCTGAATCTTACCAAACATCTGCACAGATAAAAACAATTGAAATACATTTTCACTATCTTTTCATTAACAACACAATGAAATAAGCTGAAATTTTCACAGGTTGGGTTTTATATATATGTATATATCTTGATTCTTATAAAGTATGGATGCATTTACAGACATTGGTTGGTTTGTGTACATATCTCTTGATTCTTATAAAGTATGGATGCATTTACAGACATTGGTTGGTTTGTGTACATATCTCTTGATTCTTATAAAGTATGGATGCATTTACAGACATTGGTTGGTTTCTGTACATATTTATTGATTCTTATAAAGTATGGATGCATTTACAGACATTGGTTGGTTTGTGTACATATCTCTTGATTCTTATAAAGTATGGATGCATTTACAGACATTGGTTGGTTTCTGTACATATCTCTTGATTCTTATAAAGTATGGATGCATTTACAGACATTGGTTGGTTTCTGTACATATCTCTTGATTCTTATAAAGTATGGATGCATTTACAGACATTGGTTGGTTTCTATGTATCATATATCTTGATTCTTATAAAGTATGGATGCATTTACAGACATTGGTTGGTTTCTGTACATATCTCTTGATTCTTATAAAGTATGGATGCATTTACATACATTGGTTGGTTTGTGTACATATCTCTTGATTCTTATAAAGTATTGATGCATTTACAGACATTGGTTGGTTTGTGTACATATCTCTTGATTCTTATAAAGTATTGATGCATTTACAGACATTGGTTGGTTTGTGTACATATCTCTTGATTCTTATAAAGTATTGATGCATTTACAGACATTGGTTGGTTTCTGTACATATCTCTTGATTCTTATAAAGTATTGATGCATTTACAGACATTGGTTGGTTTGTGTACATATCTCTTGATTCTTATAAAGTATTGATGCATTTACAGACATTGGTTGGTTTGTGTACATATCTCTTGATTCTTATAAAGTATTGATGCATTTACAGACATTGGTTGGTTTGTGTACATATCTCTTGATTCTTATAAAGTATGGATGCATTTACAGACATTGGTTGGTTTCTGTACATATCTCTTGATTCTTGTAAAGTATGGATGCATTTACAGATATTTTACCCAAAATGTACAATGCCTTAAACAGAATAGCAGCACTTCTAGATTTCCTGAGGACGTCATTCTCCTGAGGACGTCATTCTCCTGAGGACGATCAGAGCATACTGATCGAAACGTCGAGTTGTACCCCCAGTTCTTTTCAGAACTAATTACTACTCAATTGAGATTCCACATGGTGTCACCGCAATTAGTCTTACTTATCATCCTCACCATGCAAAGCTACAAGTTTTAACTTCTAGATTTAATAAACAAACTTGATGGGCAATTCCATGGTAACTCATATTACATTTTTGAGGTATTGGATCCACTCTTAATGCCATAATTTCCTTACTTACAAATCTCACTCATCGTTTTGTTCACAGTAGTTGCAATATACCCAGACTGTACTCGGCACAAAAATAATAACTTAAGAAATATTTTGTATGAATGCTATAATTAAAACAGAAAAATGCTGGTTACTCACGTTACAGTTTTAGAATGTGCATATAATACATTTATGAAATTATTTTGTGTTGAGTAAGGTCTAGGTGTAATGCAAATGGTATAAATGCAAAAAGTGATGAGTGAAATATATATTATGGCATTAAGAGCACACTAAAAACCTCAGAAATGTAACGTGAGTAACCATGAAATTACCCTGATGTATTACAAAGATACCTTACCTGCATACCAATAACAGCGTAGATGAAGAACAGCATGACAATCAATAGGGCCACATAGGGAAGTGCCTGCAGAAATCAAAGGAACAAGTCAACTTTTACCCTCTACCTTATTGCCCATAACCCTCACAGTGAAAGACTTGATAAATGTCCACAACAAGGTTCGAATACCCTCTCCCTAACTCTCACCTGGAAGGACTTGATAAATGTCCACAACAAGGTTCGAATACCCTCTCCCTTGCTCAGCAACTTGACCAGTCTCATCACTCGGAACAATCGAAAAAAGTTGATACTGAATCGATTTTCAGATCCCTGCAAAACACAAAACACAAAACAAGCCAAAAATATGACCCTTATGAGAAAAATCTTATTTATACTGCATACACAGTCATTAAACACAATAAAAATATGAAATAAAAGATGAGTGAATAACCTGATCCAATACAGAGTCCCTCTATGGAAGCAATAGAATTTACCAAAAAACAGAATACAATGATTTCACTCTGTTAAAACAATGTTGTATGGTAATGATGTGAGAAGCTGCCACAAAGCATCATCTCAACCAAATTTTTCTTCTTCTTTTACTAAAAATATCTAAACTTTAAAAGTATAAAGAAAAAATGTTCAAAAGGCATGACCGTATTTTTTAGAAACTATTACATTTTTGATAGATTCTGATTGGTTCATGATGTTAAATTTGATTCAAATAATCGGGTTGAACCCTAGCGCCAACGTCT
This sequence comes from Zoroaster sp. YZ-2022, assembly GCA_029582265.1. NCBI lineage: Eukaryota > Metazoa > Echinodermata > Asteroidea > Forcipulatida > Zoroasteridae > Zoroaster > Zoroaster sp. YZ-2022. Next base: position 14,851,141 of record CM055820.1, read on the forward strand.
ACACATTTCAACGAATTGACATAAAAAGGTGAAAATAAAAAATAAAAAATCATGCTGAATTGAAAAAAAAATATGACTGAAGAAATAAAGACATGAAAAAGACAAGATTGTGTAAAGCCAGAGTTCATTTACATGAGATAAAAGAACACACATATGTGAAAACAAATAGTGGAAAAAGTGTAAAATACAATAATGTAATGACATCCACTTTTGTGCCCTTTTCTTTGGTCATGTGTTCTATTTATTCTGTGTCAGTCCATGATTTGAGCAAGGAATAAAAGAGGATTGTAAGAAAAGTTTATGGTCTGCAATATCTATGCAAATCATGTGTGTAGTGCCAGCAATCTGTAAACAAGAAAGTGTGATCCTATTTGCATGGTTTAAGCTTGGATCTTATATGTTCCTAAATAGACCACATTAATGATGAAATTCACCATGCTTTTTAAAATTTGAGTTTATTTATTTTAAAAGTTAATATTGTGCAATTATCAAGCTGCATATGTTCCTAAATGAGTGTAAGGGCAGAATCAAATCAATTCTCCTGAAGACAATCGGAGCATACTGATCGAAATGTTGAGTTGCAACCTCCAGTTTTTTCAGAACTAATTACTACTCAATTGAGAATTTCACATGGTGTCACTGCAAACAGTCTTTACTTATCCTCTTATGATTGTATATAATGCTTTTTGTAAACAGTGTATATTTGTATTTCCCTGTTTACCTGAGAATAAAATGAAATAAAAAAGAAAATCTAAAAGAAATTGTGCTTGCCGTACAACTTTGATAACTTTAAGTTTGATATAACTATAAACTGAGACATCCATTAGACTTTGCGTGCATTCACATAAAAAAAATTCTTTAAAAATACTAAAATGATTAAAATGTAATGAAAAAAGAAAAATACAATGAATACAATGTTCACCAAAAGACAATATTCAAAAATGGAGATTTTACCATCTGTGAAGCCTGTTTACCAGTAAGCAAAGGTTTAGCAATAAAGAAAAGAAAAGAAGTAATGAAAGATACCAATTTTAAGTTTGAAAATAGTTGTGAATGGTGATTGAAAAGTTGACAGAAAAATGTCCAGTAAATTTGAATCCTTCAAGCTGATTGGCCAATAGCTTGGCATGAACAGACATGAATGTACAGATGTTCAGTCATGTAATCACAATTATATTAACAAGATACTGTTTAATATATATATTTTTTGAAAATAAAAAATATGTTTCACCTTTAAATTAAGTAATTTGAATGTTCAGGTTTATCATTTTGATGAGTGAAATCATTTGAAATTCACAAAAATTTAAAGGGCTTTAAGAAAATCCAAGTTTACTGGATAAAAAAACCAAAGTGTTGATGTGTATAGGTTCATGTGTATAGAGAGTGAGCATTCAGTTTACGTAACAAGTTAGTATGATAGCATACAAATCTATTATAGTATCTGGTATTTAAGGGAAGGTACAACATTAGTAATGTTGGCAAAACTGCTTCTACAAGTATGATAACTCTCTATGAATCAAGATATACCTTAAACAACCAGTCTTTGAAAGTTTTAGCTTATAGTGATGTTTCATTAACGAGAAAATATTGATAACGTATTAAGATTTGTTGTATTCATTTTAACGCAACATTTAGGAAAGAGTACCTTAAATCAACATTTGGGAGTTACAAGAACTGATAATAATAATGTGTGGACTTATATAGCGCACGTATCCACCAACTGTGTGGTGCTCAAGGCGCATTATATTATTACTCCTGCTCATAAGGCTCATAAGGCTGTTTAAACAATTATCTAGTTGCTAACTAGATAATTGTTTAAACAAGTGCCATGGTCGAGCGGTTCAGTGCATTGGATTTGTGTTCTGATGGCCGAGTCATTAGAATGTGGGTTTGAATCCCAACCACGACTGGGGTACTTGTGTCCTTGAGCAAGCCCATATGCACTGTAATGGCAGCAATTGAGCTGTACTCCCCAGGGAGCTGAGATGGTTTCAGGAATGATTTATGAGCCTGATGAGCAGGGGTAATAATATAATGCGCCTTGAGCACCAGTTTGGTGGATACGTGGGCCATATATGTCTACATTATTATTATTATTATTAATACATACACCTTTGTAACGGAACAAATTTTTGTTAAAAGTAAACACGACAAGTTTAACAAGAACATAACAATCAGGAACAAACATCGAAAGATATACACAGCTTCACAACAAAATTTAACAACTCTTTATCATTTGTGAATCTAAATGAATAAAATTCTACTCTTCAGTCATCCACATCATGTTGATATCTATGAATATTGATTATTTCATGCATTATTGATTTTAGAAGCACAGGATTAGCTTTTAAAGTACATTATCAATAACTGATTATTTTCAATAAATGATTATTCTCATTCTGCACAAAAAAGTAAATAATTGTTGATTCTCTGAAATATTGCAATATGCAAAGTGAACAAACTATACAACTGAGACAGATGAGAAAATAATAACAGCGAAACTTAACTTTGTTTCATATTAGCAATCAAATTCAATAACAAACAAATTAGGGTCATGAAGTAGTATGTAATTCTAAATTGAAAAGAACAACATGTAAGGCAACTCAATATTACAATAAATCTTTATCATTTGTGAATCTAAATGAACAAAATTCTACTTTTCAGTCATCCAAATCATGTTGATTTTTTGTATGTATCATTGATATTAGAAGCACAAATAAAGCATTAGGGGTACATTATCATTTACTGTATTATTCAAAAAGATGTACTTTGATAAATTAATTAAACAAAAGTGTTTTTTTGGAAAGAACAACATGTTAGGCAACTCAATATTACAACCACACTAACAAAAACAAGTAGCAGAAGAAATGATATTTGTTATGATAACATGTACAGGATAGGACTGCAATGAACAGAAGGTAATAACTAATTAGCTAGGTATGATAGGTTATGATCAGTGGACTAGGACAAGGGATGGAGGAGTTCCTTTCCTAAGGGGCACCATCATTTGGAGAAATAACAGTGGGTGTTGTGCTGCAGATCAAGGTGTGATTTGACTCATTTCATGTGAAATAAACATTTGAGTATTCTTAAGATGGACACTAGTTGTGTAGCCAAAGGGAGGGGGTGGACGGGGGTAAGCAAAATAGTGTCTGTCAGTAAATTAACAGACTTGCTGACATAATTTGTTGGTTCAATTTTGTTTTGTGTCGAAATTTTACCCCAACAAAATGTTTCCCCCACCCTGACAATTCTGGCTACACCACTGATGGACACCATGTAACATGCCTGGAATTTCACAAAGGACATGGCCTCTGTTTCCTTGGTACCCCCTACAAATTACCTTACCCCTACTATGTGGGGCTTACCCCTACAATGTGGGGCTTACCCCTACAATGTAGGGCTTACCCCTACAATGTAGGGCTTACCCCTACAAGAAACCTAGTGTTGTACAGATGTGATATATGCTATAAATACGATCGTCTTCACCCCCATGCAAGTTAACGGTGATTATTTGGTGTAAGCCAAGTGGAAATGTTGCATAAAGAACACATCATTCTCATGGAAATCACTGTTCTAATGGAATGGTGGATGTTCAAATTGAACAATTCCACAAGAACATTATGAATCATGCAGTTTATCTGATAGCACAATTCTAATGCACAATTCATATTGGATCATTCCAATGGCAACAGTGAGTGTTCCTACTGGAACTGCTTTCAGAAGAACAGTCTAACCAGTATGACTTTTGAAATGCTCTAAACAGTCAGTGTATATGTGGAACAGTCGGAGATTGTTACTGTAGTGCATGTGGTTTCAATAAAACTAGAATTAGTGATTCTCATTAGTGGATGGGAAAATCATGTCTTGGGAAAGAGGAATTGATTAGGAATGTTGGAAAAACTGAACACAAATTACAAGGCTGTAACTGATAGGCCGAAACAAAACAGGAGAATGATCTATGCAATGGGTAATGAATATGCATAGATCTCATTAACCCTCCTACACATGGAGGCCACTCCGATCCACTAAATTCTGTTCTTGAGCAACCTTCAGTACATACATGTACAAGCCTGCTGTCCTTTCCAAGTAATCTTACAAAATCAACTGTGTGCCACCCAAGGCCACTGTAAATGTTTGAACATATTAGTATGGCCTGCAATGTATCAATGGGAGACCACTTTACCCTGTAATCTCAGTGGTGTGACAGTACACAGAAGGGTAACCATATGAGGCCACTTGCAACAGCTAATGGTTTGGAGTGGCCTGAGTGGGTTGTTTCAAAAATTGCACTGATTGTAGGAGGGTTAATATACATTAATACATATAACACATTTGACTAACCCCTCCCAGAATATTCATAAGGTACATCATGGTGTGCAATTCAAGCAAGAAGTTTATGAAGCAAAAGAATAAACAAACACATAGAGAAATGGATTAGATTAACAGCTGAAGATGAACGATAAATTAATGCACATAAGAGAATGGAATGAAGGAAATGTTAAATGCCTGGTGAGAAGTAAATGTGTAATAGTAAGAGTAGATTAGGTAGATTATTGAATGGTACTGAACAGCAAATACTTCTCTTAGGAGCACCCAGTGGCGATACAATCTGAAAGGCTCCATCAAAATCTATAGAAAATGCTCTATATGGTGACATGAAAATTCGTCCCTCAAACTGGTCCCTGGGGTCAGTTTTTTACTTTTTCATGGCCGTTACACATTATGGTAAATGCCGAGAAGTTTGGAGGTTTGCCAGAGCGGGTCACATATAATTCTTCCTCATTAGCGACCTCCGTTTTGAGCATTCCAGGCAAGCTCTTTAAGATTTAGCTGAAATCTTCACAGGTCCAGCTTTGACTTCTGCCTAAACTCATAAATCAATCTGTCTTGTGATTCTATGCCTTTGTATAAGAGATCACGTTTGATCAGTGGCATGTGACTAGGCTGTTTTATCACAGCCTATAGAAGCAAGTAATGTACACATGTACATGATCAAATGCCTGCTATATTCAGCTTGGTAAGTCAAATAATCTAATAATCACCAAAAATGTTAAAAATGCATTTATAATGTCTGTACCACATGGTGAATGGAATACTGTTGCTATTCAATAATCTTGTTTAACCCTAACCCCCTAGGTATTCTGGCTAGGAACCTTCCTGAACCCTAACCCCCTATAGGTATTCTGGCTAGGAACCTTCCTGAATCCTCCAAAATCCATCAGTGCACTTTTGGAAACCTGCCAGTATCTTCAAAATGCACCATGCATTTTCATTGATCTTTCATATTCAGCACTTATGGCCTGTACTTCTTGCCAGGTAGTAATTTTGCCCCATTTGAAGAGGTGAAAGTACCAGTTTCCAACAGTGCTGAATTTTTCCAATAAAGTCCCCCTTGGAGGATTTTGATGGATTTGGGGTGGTTAGGGTTAAATTAATCTACTCTTGATTATAGTAATGGTCATTTACTATATCAATGAATTATGTTTGAATGAGGCACATAGCTCTTGTGAATGATATGCAAAATCATCAAACCTGTTGCTAGTTAAAATTGTGATACAAAACTGTCATGTAAACATAATTTGTATCATAAAGAGCCATCTAGAAAATAACCCACAGGTTAAACTTTAAACTTGAAAGATTTCTACACCTTTTATGATATAGTTCAATAAATTTTCTATGATAACTGTTCCATGAACAGATGTAAGAATTTCACAACTGTTCCATGAACAAATAGAAGAATTCCATGACTTTTTCCTAAAACCAATTTGGCAACTAAATGATTTCCTGTGTAACATGATATGATAAGCAAATATCAACTTAAAGGACAATATTGTCATGATCAACAGGGCATGGAATCGGAGTGCTAGTATTAGATTAACTCAGTGACTGAAAAAATACCCCACATGATAAGGTCATATTACCATTACCGCTGCATAAATGAGCTGGTAATTTTCAGTCACTGTATTCATCTTGAACTAGGACACCAATTCCATGCCCTGTTGAAAGTTTGCTCTGATCGTGACAATACTGTCCCTTTAATGGTTAACAGTGTATTTCAGCAATCTTCACTTGATCACTTTCACAAAACGTTAAAGGGAAGGTACAACATTGGTAATGTTGACAAAACTGCTTCCACGAGTATGCTTACTCTCTTTGAATCAAGATATCCATTGAAGGGAAGGTACAACATTGGTAATCTTGGCAAAACTGCTTCCACGAGTATGCTTACTCTCTTTAAATCAAGATATACATAAGGGAAGGTACAACATCGGTGATGTTGACAAAACTGCTTCCACGAGATGCTTACTCTCTTTGAATCAAGATATACATTGAAGGGAAGGTACAACATCGGTGATGTTGGCAAAACTGCTTCCACGAGATGCTTACTCTCTTTGAATCAAGATATACATAAGGGAAGGTACAACATCGGTCATGTTGGCAAAACTGCTTCCACGAGATGCTTACTCTCTTTGAATCAAGATATACATTGAAGGGAAGGTACAACATCGGTGATGTTGGCAAAACTGCTTCCACGAGTATGCTTACTCTCTTTGAATCAAGATATACATTGAAGGGAAGGTACAACATCGGTGATGTTCGCAAAACTGCTTCGAGGAGTATGCTTACTCTCTTTGAATCAAGATATACATAAGGGAAGGTACAACATCGGTCATGATGGCAAAACTGCTTCTATGAGTATGCTTACTCTCTTTGAATCAAGATATACATTGAAGGGAAAGTACAACATCGGTCATGTTGGCAAAACTGCTTCGAGGAGTATGCTTAATCTCTTTGAATCAAGATATACATTGAAGGAAGGTACAACATTGGTAATGTTGGCAAAACTGCTTCTATGAGTATGCTTACTCTCTTTGAATCAATATATACATTGAAGGGAAGGTACAACATCGGTCATGTTGGCAAAACTGCTTCCACGAGTATGCTTACTCTCTTTGAATCAAGATATACATTGAAGGGAAGGTACGTATAACATTGGTCATGTTGACAAAACTGCTTCTATGAGTATGCTTACTCTCCTTGAATCAAGATATATACATTGAAGGGAAGGTACAACATTGGTAATGTTGACAAAACTGCTTCCATGAGTATGCTTACTCTCTTCGAATCAAGATATACATTGAAGGGAAGGTATAACATCAGTGATGTTCGTAAAACTGCTTCGAGGAGTATGCTTACTCTCTTTGAATCAAGATATACGTTGAAGGGAAGGTACAGCATCGGTAACATAATAAAATTCTTTAAAAATACTAAAATGAGTAAAATGTAATGAAAAAAGAAAAATACATTAAATACAATGTTCACCAAAAGACAATATTCAAAAATGGAGATTTTACCATCTGTGAACCCTCAAAACTTATAGCCTCAAAACTTATATCTGTGAACCCTGTTTACCAGTAAGCAAATATTTAGCAATAAAGAAAAGAAAAGAAGTAATGAAAGATACCAAGTTTAAGTTTGAAAATAGTTGTGAATGGTGATTGAAAAGTTGACAGAAAAATGTACTATGAAACCATTTATTGACCAATCGATAACCACTATCCAGCAAATTTGAATCCTTCAAGCTGATTGGCCAATAGCTTGGCATGAACAGACATGAATGTACAGATGTTCAGTAATGTGATACTGTTTAATATACCGGTATATTTTTTGAAAATTAAGTAATTTGAATGTTCAGGTTTATCATTTTGATGAGTGAAATCATTTGAAATTCACAAAAGTGTAAAGGGCTTTAAGAAAATCCAAGTTTACTGGATAAAAAACCAGGAAGGGAAGGTACAACATTGGTCATATTGGCTAAACTGCTTCTACGAGTACGCTTATTCTCTTTGAATCAAGATATAAATTGAAGGGAAGGTTGAGCATTGGTCATGTTGGCTAAACTGCTTCTACGAGTACGTTTACTCTCTTTGAATCATGATATACATTGAAGGGAAGGTACAGCATTGGTCATGTTGGCAAAACTGCTTCTATGAGTATGCTTACTCTCTTTGAATCTGCTTATTATGTTATGTAGTTCACAAGAAAATAGTAAAAATGGATTCAGATTGTTTGTATTCATTATATTATGTAGAATTCAGAAAAAAAAACTTTTTCCTACTCGACTTTGAAATTATTATTGAAATGATAACACCTCAGTCAAAATCATTTCTAATGAAGATTAATACCATCATCAGCTTTACAAAAAGTAAGTTTTACATTGACATTTTACCATTTGGTTCTTTGTTTAATTACCAATCCTATACTGTACCGTTATAATAGGAGTTTACGGTAAAACTATTTCAAGAATTTTAGGCAGTAATACTTGATAACATAATCCTGCAATGATCTCTTGCAAGAGATGTCAAGAAAGAAGATATCGTCATGTGCCCGGAAGAAGGTCGTAAGGCTCTACGACCTTCTTCCGGGCACACAAAGTACAACTTTTTGTCCCAGCAGAAAGTCGTAAGCAATAAAATGGCTCCTTTGAAAAAAAGTAGGGCATAACTGTTATATATTTGTTGCTAGAATTACTCCCAAGACATGTTTTTCCATTCCCATGCGGAATTTAACTTTCCTACAATGAATTATAAATGGCAGAAAAACGACCAAACTTTCACACTCAGTTTTCTTGAAACACAATTTTGCACATTAATTGCTTACAACAGTTTGCCGGTCACACTTTCGTTACATCCTTCTTCCGGGCACACAACAATATATCAGTTTATGACTCCCTGGATATGTCATAGGAACATAAAACAAATAATCAGAATAATTAGTAAAGAGTACTTACGTTTACTTCTGAAATAATGATATCTATGATGCTACCCACGACAATCACAAAATCAAATGAGTTCCATAAATCTCTAAAATAATTCTGCAAGAAAAAGAAAACATGAGGTTAAAGTTCACAACCCTAATAAACAAAGATTTTTCCAAATTGACTTATTGTGAAATCCTTATGCAAACATATGGGAAATCTTCATAAACATTAATGTGACCTTTGGTATAATTCGGTTGGGTCATTGACAGATATGGAACGGTGACAAGTTCTATCATCTGTTGTTTTATACTGAAATGATATGAAGATGAAAACATGTTAATTATACCGGTCTGGATTTGGTCACTGTCCCTGCCTTCACTAACAACTAGGTTAACACTTAGACTCATATCAAGATGTCTGGAAGCAAAATATGTTTTCACTTGAATTTGTGTATATACAGCATGATGTAAATACAGGTGTACATTTGGGGGTGGGAGCAACTTTATGTAAATATGTGATTACTTATTGTTATTTGAAAGGTTTTATACTTTTGTTTGGTTGGTTCACAAGGAGTGATCTGATCCCGGACTCACCTTTGGCTTGAAGGCAATTATCTTGAGTATACATTCCACTAAGAATATGGCGGTGAATATAATGTTGACTTTATCTAGCACTTCAGTATATATTTCTGACTGATTGTAGTACTGCACAAAAAAAATCACAATTCATATTTCAAACTTAATATCAACAAGTTAAATTCTTTAGAATTTGTGTAAAATACTACTATTTGAGTATTAAATATTACTACTCAAAAGAGATTTTGTTTTCACATGGTGTCACCGCAAACAGTCTTGACTTAAAAATGAATTAATTATGAACTTCTTTCTTATCTTCATTCTTAAGATTCATTTTGAGAGATGAGAAATAAAGTTAGAATTCTTGATTATAGCTTACCTTCATGGCTAGGACAATGGTGTTGAGCATGATAAGTACAAAAATCAAATATTCGAACATTCTTGAAGTCACTATTTTCCACACTTTCAACTGCTTTGAATTCTTTGGAATGTACTTGCGGATTGGCTTGGCTTTCAGAGCAAATTCTAGGCACTGACGCTGTCAATCAAATATTAAATAAACATCAATGCATAAGAATTAACGCTATGTTTTTGTCTTAAATCTTTAACATATGGGGGGGGGGGAATATTTATGAATTTATATTAATATACATAAGCATTGGCAAACCAAATACATGTATTTAGTTTGATAATTTCTATTTTAATCGATGTTATTAAAACTAAGAACTTGAACTGTCTGTGGATTGTCTATGATCAACGATAGTGGTCTTTAAATAAAGCTATGTATGTATGTTTATATAAGCTTGTACCCCCCCCCATAAAAATAAATAAATAGATTGATAAATAAATAAATAAATAAATAAATAAATAATAAATAAATACAAGTAAATATACTCATATATAAAGTACACCACATGGCATAAAACAGGGAACCAATTGCATAGCTTCATCAAATGGGTCACAAGTATCGAGTGGTCAGTCAAGACCTAAATGACGATGACGACAATGATGACAATGAAGTACCTGATTCTTGTCCAGCTCACAATTCTTGAACTCTTGCTCTCCTTCATTCTGAAAGGTGACAATGACGAAACCAACGAAGATATTGACCATGAAGAATGCGATGACAATGATGTAGATAAAGAAAAAGATGGCCACGCCTAGTTGGTTGTTTCTGATTGGACCTCTACCTGGTTTACTGGCATCTATTGCTACATATAATAACCTATAATGGATATGGAGAAAGAATAATCAGTGTTAATTAACTCAGAATATTTGAAGAATCTACAAGAATTGAATGGTATTAAACTGGTGTTGGCCACATAATGTTAGCCAGAGGGGTTTCTGGGTATCTTTTACTTCTTGTAAATTCCACATAATAATTCCTGTTTTGTGTATAAAAAAAAAATTAAAAAAAAAAGAGCTTCAGGAAAATAATTTCTCAGGGTGATTGATACCAACTTTACACAAAGTAACTTCATTAACCCTAACCCCTAGATATTCTGGCTAGGAACCTCCAGTGCACTTTTGGAAACATGCCCGTTTCTTCAAAATACACCATGCATTTTCATTGATCTTTCATATTCAGCACTTATGGCCTGTACTTCTTGCCAGGTAGTAATTTTGCCCCATTCAGAAAAGTGAAAATACCAGTTTCCAACAGTGCTGAATTTTTCCCAAAAAGTGCCCCTTGGAGGATTTTGATGGATTTGGGGTCGTCGTCGTCGTCATCGTCGTCGTCATCATCATCATCATCATTGGTAGCCTGTTGTGTCCCACTGCTGGGCGAAGGCCTCTACACGCCGCTTCCATTCATCTCTATCCCTTGCATGCCTCGTCCATCCAGGTGTCCCCAGTGCCTCAGCAATTTCGTCCAGCCATCTTGCCCTTGGTCTGCCTTGTTTTCTTTTATCATAGAGTGGTTGCCATTCAGTTGTGGGGTGGTTAGGGTTAATTTGATAACCTGATATTAACCAAAGTAGTTCCTTCACTTTGAGTTTCACCATTACTGATATACTGATATATGAAACAGGCAACAATGAGTGAATAAAAAGAAATGTCTAGATACTTACTTTGGCCATCCTTCAAATGTTGAGATGGTGAAGAGAGCTAACATACCGCTAGCCACGTTATTGAAGTTAAACTCAAACAAATTCCACTCTCTATCTTCTACAATGGGATGTAAGTAGTCACCATCCTTGTACACAATGAATTGACCTCTTTATAAAGAAAATAATAATAATAATAATTAAATATGTACGAGTAAGGTTTGCAGTAGCACAATCTCACTTTGGCATTGAGAAGAATCGATTCCAACCTGGAATTGAACAAAGCAGGGGGGAAGCTGATTTGTTGACTGACTTAACCAAAAACAAAACAAGAAATAATGAAGCACCCCCTCCGCCTGTTAGTGATTTTAATGATGTTCATATCTTTACTTTTAAACACCTTGTTATCAGAAGTGTAGAGAGTCTGTATAAATATAAACTTTAAGTGCATCGTGCATTGGATTTTTGTTCAGATGGCCGAGTCGTCAGAATGTGGGTTCGAATCCCAACCACGACCATGGTGCTTGTGTCCTTGAGCAAGACACTTTACCATAATTGCTTCTCTCCACCCGGGAGTAAATGGGAACCTGTGAGGGCAGAGTTGGTTGTTTTGTTTGATTAGCCCTATGTGCCGAAACGGCAGCAATTGAGCTGTATACTCCCCAGGGAGCTGAGATGGTTTCAGGAATGATTTATGCGCCTGATGAGCAGGGGTAATAATGTACAGCACTGTGATACCTCGTGTAAGAACGCTTTAAAAATGCCTTCATTATTATTATTTTGCAGAGTCTGAGTAATTCAGCAAGCCCCAAAAGAATAGGTGTTTCTGTTTTGCATGTGTTATTTATTTATTTATATATTTTGGCTGACTAAGGCTCTAAATGCAGAATGAGAATAACAGTAGGGGTGGGGTATCAATAATTTGGCTTACTGGCATTCTTCCTGCGTCATTTTCGAACTGTCGGTGCAAGATGAAAACTTTCCGTTAAACAGCTGAACTCCGATACAAGCGAACATGAAGACTAGAAGGAACATTACCATCATAATGTTACCAATCGTCTTGATGGCAACAAAAACACACTGAACCACATGCTGTATATAAAGACAAACAAATTGATCAAAGATTCATCAATTTTCTCAATGGAAAGCCTTTGAAAGACTCTGATAGTGTCAAACATAAGGACACTTATTACTACTTGTTTCCTGATTTTCTTCACAAAACTATGTTTTTTCTGTTAACCTTTAGACCCTTTGCTCCGTTTGTGTGAACGTTTTGCAGTGATTATGGTAAAGTACTAACCTTTAGACCCTTTGCTCCGTTTGTGTGAACGTTTTGCAGTGATTATGGTAAAGTACTAACCTTTAGACCCTTTGCTCTGTTTGTGTGAACGTTTTGCAGTGATTATGGTAAAGTACTAACCTTTAGACCCTTTGCTCTGTTTGTGTGAACGTTTTGCAGTGATTATGGTAAAGTACTAACCTTTAGACCCTTTGCTCTGTTTATGGCCCTAAGTGGTCTCAGAACTCTCAGAACTCTTAAAATTTTCACAGCTGAGATGGCTTGGCCACTGAAATACAATAAATCAAATTAAATCAAATTAAATCACTGGTAATATATAATGTTATAGTAATGTAAAAGTTTAACAATAAAAAGCAAAACAACAATTCAATAGTTGTCACAAAGTATAATTCAACAAGTATTTTGAAACCATTTACTAATGCAGACATGTAGGGAAGCCAGGAATTTTCTTATAACTTTAACTCTAAATAACTTTTACAATTAACATTCAACAAAAGTCAAAAGTGCTAGTCTAGGGAGTTTTAAAGGGAAGGTCCAAACATTGGTTTTGATAAAGTACTTTAATTTTATCTCTCTTATTTTCAAGAAATATACCCCAAAAATAACTAGTGAAAGTTGCTGGATGGTGACTTTTGCTACAAGATGAAAATACTTCACACAAAATATTTGATACATGTACACACTTTCCACAAAGTGAGCTTTTAGGTAATAACTTGTCAGCTTGGTAATCTGATAATTACCAATGTGGTACCTTCCCTTTACCAATGTTTAGCAAGCAAGCAGTAAACACTATGGCAACAAGATTCATCATAAGTTTCTGCAATTTTATCACAATGTTTCCCTTTCCTGGTTCACCACTTCACATACACCTGTACCACCCTTAAGAACATATAGTTGACTCCTCAATAGGCTTGGGCGATGACACGATAATATCGAATATCGCGATATTTTTTTTCACTCGATTATGATATCGAGAACTTTTTAAATCATCGAGATATCGGCAGATCGCGATGAAAAACAAATATCGCGATGAAAAAAAATTATCGTGAAGAAAAAAAATATATCGCAATTAAACAAAATCCTCGATTGTCAGTTGGGTCAGAAATTCCATGGGAAAAAAACTTAGGGAAGTCTTTTCAGCTTTCGTGAGAAACAAAATCGAACTACTTTTGTAGTAAACCGACTGTCAGATCATAAAGGAGACAGGGTGTTTAATAATCCACCGCCACTAAAAGAAATCTATTCAAACTGATTATGTGTTGGGGATTGAATGGGGTATTTGATCCAACAATGTGTAGACAATGTTTACGTCTCACTGCCTATCCATGGTGGTCTGTGACTCTGGCTGGCGCACCACAGGCAAGTACATTATATCATACATATTTAAATATATGCAGAATATGGGTGTTACCTTAAAAAATCTACATTAGTCATGAATTAAATCAAAGCATGGATCGGCAGCGGCTCGATCAATGTTGAGGGATTAGGACACTATTCTATTATACCATACTGGGACTCTTGTCTAATGTGACAAAACACATACACGTACTCTTGATAAACCATGTGAATTTTATTTAAAATAGTGTGACTACAATCCACATTTTCTGAAGTGCAAATGACGTTCACAATCACATGGTTTAATTCTTCACGGTACTATATGCAGGAATAAACCTAGTCACGTGTTTATACTATGACCCAGTCACATGGAACGCGAATCACATGGAACGCGAATCACGTGAACTCCAGCTGATGATTTGATTGGGACGCACAATGCAGTAACCGTCCCACATAATTATTATGCAAACGACTTGTCAATGGCGATGGGTGCGTTTTTGCGACCGTAACCAGAAACATGTTTGGGCTTTGGTCATTGGTTAAGCGTTTTCGCAAGTTTGGTTCTGCTGCGATGACATCATGGTTCTGACAAAACATAAACCGAACTTTGCGATCGGTTACGCTTAGTTTCAAGATGGCAGGTTAAATGATTGTTCGTATACCAGTATATCTTTCAAGTTACTAGCACTCACGAGTAAGTTCTATTTTGAGAAACGTTGATGATTGAACATGTCACAAACTGAAAACAATTGTCTGGTTACGTTCGCATTTTCGTGTTGCTGTGCCGTTTTGTTTCTGGTAAGGGTAGCGAAAACCCGCCCCATATGTTGCACTCGTGAACGGTGCAATTTTATGTGTCTCTCAGGTAAGCACTGTGATGCTTGTAGATGGGTACAATCCCTGTCATTACCGGCTCTAAAGCACTCATGCGTGAAAAACAAAAATAATCGCGATATTATCGAATATCGCGATATATGTTTGACGATATATCGTGGATGAAAAAAATCGATATCGCCCAAGCCTACTCCTCAATGACGTGTTTGATTTAACATAGAGTTTCAACAATGATTTCTTTTCCAGAATAAAACCACCATAACTCAAGAGGGATTATTTTCACCATAAATTTTACACCAATTTTGAAATACCAATTCTATATCTTCAAATGTATAAGAAAAGGGAAATAAATTATAAGAAAAGGGCAATAAATTATAAGAAAAGGGCAATAAATTATAAGAAAAGGGAAATAAATTATAAGAAAAGGGAAATAAATTATAAGAAAAGGGAAATAAATTATAAGAAAAGGGAAATAAATTATAAGAAAAGGGAAATAAATTATAAGAAAAGGGAAATAAATTTTAAGAAAAGGGAAATAATCTCCAGTTAGAATGTAGGCAATCGTGCTCTTTCCTTAATTCCATGTTACAATGGGTATATTACAAATCTTATAGTGTTTTCACCATTATCTTGTTAGAATGTAGGCAATCGTGCTCTTTCCTTAATTCCATGTTACAATAGGTATATTACAAATCTTATAGTGTTTTCACCGTTATCTTGTTAGAATGTAGGCAATCGTGCTCTTTCCTTAATTCCATGTTACAATGGGTATATTACAAATCTTATAGTGTTTTCACCATTATCTTGTTAACGACACAATGTAAGAAGCTTTCACAGATTAGTTGTTTAAAGGGACAATACCATCACGATCGGAGCAGACTTTCAACAGGGCATGGAATTGGTGTCCTAAATTAAGATGAACACAGTGACTCAACATTACTGGCTCATTTATGCAGCAGCAATGGTAATATGACCTTATCATATGGGGTATTATTTTAAGTCACTATGAGTTAATCTAAAAAATAGCACTCTGATTCCATGCCCTGTTGATCGTTATGATATTGTCCCTTTAACGTATCTGCTGATTTATAAAGAGTATTTGACAACATATTGTACCTTCCCTTGAAGGTGTTGATTGACTAGACTAGTCCCCTGTTTTTAACCTCAAGGATAGAGACAGGCTCTGGGTGTACCATTCAAGGGGTTTCATTGGATACGTTCTGCCAAAGATCTACCATCATGCTTTGAGGCTCGCGCGCATACTTCTACCATCCAAATATTGTTGGAGATATCGTGTGTGGATGCCCATCATCACGCGCAAGGTCAAAGTTGAATCTCCTGGAAAATAAAATGGCGGCTGTGGCAGCACGGCCGGCATCTGGCATAATTTACGAGCCTCAAAGCATGACGTCAGATCTTCATGCTATTGATTGACTTACTTTGAATTAGCTCGGAGAAAGATGGAGATATACGACACTGATACAACTAACATATCCAGAAGGTTGAATGAATTACGACAAAAGGCACCTTTGTGAATGACTAGCCCATAGGAAATAACCTAAGGAGTTAAATCAAAACAACAACAGTCAACTTCCAGTTATTTTGAAAGCAAAATCAGACAAAAAAATATTATATTATTTGGGTAAAGGGGATACAACATAGAAACAGAACAAAAAGAATGCTTTGCTGCGCATGTCATATATCCACACGATTTAGCATTGTAAACATTTGATGGATGCAGCCATTTTGAACACTATTCTTATTGGTCGATCATAACACCTACCATATGAATATTCAAAGCTCTTTTGGCATACACAAACATCTTTCAACTATCAAATCAAATTTACACATTGACCAACAAGTCCAGCATTGACCAATCTCTATGGGTTAAGCTTCCAATCATTTTAAAGTTGTCATTCCAAAATTCCAGATTTCACAAGGTCCTTTTCAGCATCTTGCGCTAGGCTTTGGAACTCTCTACCTGCCACTACTACTTAATTTAATCAGTCCTTCATATCTGATGTTCATCAACATCTACTTTAACCCTTCTGTGACTGCAAGGGTTAAAGTCAGTCAAAATGTTGATATACTTGCCAAGGTATATCTAGTGCAGTTAAAAGTCAAACACTGTCAAACCTTATACGTAGAAAGTACATTTACAGGTCAAAATGAGTCAAAAGGACTGGTAAAAGCATTGTCTTGTATTGTTGAGGGTGGTCAAAATGACAGTAAAAACCAGCCAACAGTGTGCACATTTAGGTTAACAGTCAAAACAGAGAGTTGACTGATTTTGACCTCTATAGCTACTTGCAACTAAAGTGTAGCTATAGTAGCAGAGTTAATCTGCCACCTGCTCAATATATGAACTTTAGCTTGAGTATCTATCATGTTTCCTCTTCTCTTGGGCAAGGTTTACATTTAACAACAAATTGTTTAAAGCTTTCTTTTCCTACTTGTATATAGTTATTCTGTGTTAAATGAGTTATGATCTTACTTACTGGTAAATTATCAATATTGTGTCTCTTACCTTTAAAAGAATCTCTAATGTGAAAATTCCTGTGAAGCCATAGTCAAAATAATTTAAAACCTGCAATGAGAAAATAAAAATAAAATAAAAACATCTTAATAATTTTGTTAAGAAAACATTTTGTTTAAGTCTAATATTAATTATAATTAAGTGTTTCTACATCAGTTTGTGTTTCTGAATTTTTATCACAATTTCAAACAACAACGACACAAAGTGCTTTACAATATAAATACTAATTTATTGAGCATTTATTTTACAATACAGGAGAAATGTGTTGAACAACATAGCACTGAACCAACTTGTACCTCATTTAATGTTTCGTTGATGTCTCTTGGGTCTTCAGCAGCCAGCATACCACTACTGACTAAGATTAGAAGAAGCACCAGGTTGGAGAAGTAGCTATGATTGACTATGTAGAAACAACCTTTACGGAATCTGTATAATAATAATAATAATAAATATTTATAGAGCGCCTCACATCAACGACAAAGGTAAAACATAAAAATGCATGAAAAGAGCAATATACGGATTTTGTACATAGACTAAGCAAAGACTAAAGAATAAATTAGATTGAAAGTATAACACAGCTAAAGAAGACGGTAATGGGAAAAACACTGGCAGTGAAATTAGGCACTTTAGCATGAGCAATGTGCGTACACGCATATAATAATAATAATAATAATAATAATAATAATAATAATAATAATAATAATAATAATAATAATAATAATAATAATAATAATAATAATAATAACAATAATAATAATAATAACAATAATAATAATAATGTGGACTTATATAGCGCACGTATCCACCAAACTGATGCTCAAGGCGCATTATATTACCCTGCTCATCAGGCTCATAAATCATTCCTGAAACCATCTCAGCTCCCTGGGGAGTATACAGCTCAATTGCTGCCATTTTGGCGCATATAGGGCTAATCAAACACAACAACCAACTCTGCCCTCACAGGTACCCATTTACCCCTGGGTGGAGAGAAGCAATTATGGTAAAGTATCTTGCTGAAGGACACAAGTACCCCGGTCGCGGTTGGGATTCGAACCCACATTCTGACGACTCAGCCATCAGAACACAAATTCGATGCACTAAACCACTCGACCATGGCACTCTATATGTTATGGTACTACACGAACGTGTATTTTTGCCAATGCACTATCGCTACCCTACTAATCAACTATGATCTAGCAACATGTGCCCTCAATAGCTCATGCACGGTGTGAATACTGTTCAATAGCTCATGCACGGTGTGAATACTGCTCAATAGCTCATGCACGGTGTGAATACTGCTCAATAGCTCATGCACGGTGTGAATACTGCTCAATAGCTCATGCACGGTGTGAATACTGTTTAATGGCTTTATATGTGACCCGCTCTGGCAAAACCCAAAACTTCTCGGCATTTACCATAATGCGTAACAGCCAAAAAAAGGTCAAAAACTGACCCCAGGGACCAGTTTGAGATTTTCATGTCATCGTACAGAGTTAGAGCATTTTCTCTAGATTTTGATGGAAAAAGAAAAATCCTGAAACATTGTTGGGAACACTGTTAATTTTGGGAGGTCACCCTGAAAAGTTGGGTCCAAGTTTAGGGTTTTGCCAGAGCCAGTCACATATCGTCCTGTCTTAATTGATTGCTCATACCTGTTCTCTGAACTGAAGCAGAAGAGAGCACTTTCTTTAGGTATGGGTTGCTTCTTACTCTTCAAATCCATCTCTGACAAAGGTCTTGGTCTTGCTGACTGAGTCGTCACTGTTTCCTCTTCTTCATCATCTTCATCTTCATCCCCTAAGATAAGATTTGTCATGTTAAAATAAAATAAAAGCAAAATTGTACTTATTGGCATTAAGTTTCGAACCTAGCAGGTTCTTTCTCAAAGGCAAAATGGACGATATACAAACATGCACACATACACCCCAACACAAGAGAGGATCTGATCATGTTGACATTTATGTCAAGTCATAATCTGAGGTGATTTGAATAATCACGTTTTAGACAACTGTCCTGCAATAATCCCATTGACGGATCCTGGGAGGGAGGAAGATAGGATCATAGGAGGTGTGTAAATTGATAATAATAATAATAATAATAATAATAATACAGAGCATTTATATGGCGCTATACGAAGAACAGAGCGCCTAACAAAACAAGGAAGTATAGTATGAACAAGAACATCATACAAAACTAAACCAACAACTAACCGACTAACAAAGAAAATAAGCAAATTAAGCAAATTAGGACGGTTCTGGGAATAAAAAGGTCTTGAGGAGGGGTTTGAAAACAGACAACGAAGCAGCCTCTCTTAGACCTGCAGGGAGCGTGTTCCATAGGCGAGGCGCAGCAACTGCAAAGGCACTGTCACCAGCTTTCTTTTTAGATCTAGGAATAGAAAGCCGGGTCAAGTCTGAAGATGAGCGGAGCCGATGTCTGTGAACATCAGGGACATTATCGATATGTAAGTGTATTAAATCGGCAAGATATGAAGGAGCTTGACCATGAAGAATTTTATAAATAAGAGTGAACATTTTGAATTGAATCCTTTCTTTAACAGGTAGCCAATGTAGATCTGCCAGCAGGCCAGCGGAAGGCTGGTCCCGTCCACATGCGAAGACAAGCCGCGCAGCCTTATTTTGCAGGCGTTGTATGCGCTTCAGGTCGAGTTCCCGCGCACCAAACAAAACAGAATTGGCGTAGTCAAGGCGGGACAGGACCAGACTTCTGACGGCATGATGGCAGGCACCTTGTGTGATAAAACGACGGATGCGCCATAGGTTGCGAATATGAAAATTAACGATTCTACAAATAGAGCTGACATGATTAGACATATTCAAAGAATGATCCAGGATAATGCCTAAATCTTTAATAGAAGTTGATGTGTGAATATGAAGATTTTCCAATCTTAACTCCAGGTTGGTAAGAGAGGGAAGAATGTGGTTATTGGCAAAGACAAAGAACTCTGTCTTATTCTGGTTGAGTTGCAGCATATTTTGTGACATCCATTTATTGATCATAAATATGCAAGATGAAAAACTGGAAAGTACCCGTTGACGATCGCTATCACTCCTGGGGTCAAATTCAGCATATAGTTGGATATCATCGGCGTACTGATGAAACATGATGTTATACTCACGAATAATATCTCCAATGGGAGTAGTGTACAAGATGAATCCTAACGGACTAACAATTGAACCCTGAGGGAGAGAATAGGTAAGAACATGTTCCCGGGATACGTCACCTTCAATAGAAACCTGAATTGTACGTTGACTGAGGTATGTGCGGAACCATGAGTTCACAGTACCATCCATGCCAAATTGATCATTATATAATCACCAGGGGTGTGGATTAACAAAAGCAAAAAATCCTGAAAAATGGGTAGCAGGCCTGGGTCTCCCTTTGGTCTAGAGGACCAACCCCCCTGAACCTCCTGGATGTTTAATTTTTGGAGGATTTACAGACTCCACATCCCCACAAACAAGAAACTAGAGGTTTGGACACAATACAGGCTACTTCTTTCTTTCCTTGTTGACTACTTCTCATCTTTTAAGAAAATTCTGAGGCAAAGGGAGATTTGTAAAAAATTCTGAAATCAGGAAAAATCCTGAGAAATCACTGGCCTGTGATTTATTTTTGCTGTGTGTACCTTGAGCCATCCACCAGTGTCTGTCCATATATCATCCATTGGTGAATCCAGGGGGAAGGTAGGACGGATACTCAATCCCATTGTGCAATCAATAGGATCCTAGTCTCAACAGTTCCCGCCTGCGCGCCTCAACGAACTAATCCTCCAGCATCCATTCAGGGGATGATCCTCCAGCAGTCTACTTAAGCAGCAGCACACTGATCGAAACGTCGAGTTGTACCCCCAGTTCTTTTCAGAACTAATTACTACTCAATTGAGATTCCACATGGTGTCACCGCAATTAGACTTACTTATCATCCTCACCATGCAAAGCTACAAGTTTTACCTAATATTTGTATTGCTGGTTCTAATTTGCAAGCCCACAATTTACATAATAAATATTATATTATGAAATAAAGAAGAGTTGATTTACCAGGTTCCTTGAGAGCTTTCTTTGCTTCGTCGTCATCTATATGTGGTGGCTACAAGATAAACATACAGATCAAATCAAAAACAAAAAGTGACAAAATATTTCTTGCAGCTACAATATCACAAAGTCTACCAAACAATTGGTAATAACATTATGGATGTTTGTATCTTAAACAAAATAATTCTTTGAAGTGAACAAAGAATTTTGTTGAAGTAGGACTTGAGCCTGTGAACTCAACATTACTGTATATATGCACCATACCAACTGAGCTAATGCTATCTAAGTTCTTCTGTGTTCCCACAAAATAGTAAGTTTTACTTTTTGTGCAAAAGCTGACAGACAGTGACTGAAAAGTAGAACACAATTATTAACAACTCAGTGTAGTCATTCAGTATGTTCTCATTGCACATTGAAATAGTTAGATCATATTCACTACCTCCTTGCCACAACTCGACATTCTAGATACCATGGAGATCAGGTTGATGTAGCCATACTTTCCTCGCCTTTCACCTCTGTGGACCTGGCTTCAAATCCCACTCAGACACAAGCCATCACGTGCATTGGGTTTTCAGTCCCAGTCTGATTTCATGTTTTTTTAAATCATTTGTCAGAAGTTTTTCTGTCAAATGTAGGACTGAACATTTCTTCATCGTCTTCTCTTCACAGGTTTCTTCAACATGTCTACTCGGTTTCACTGCTTGATTCCTTTACTACACTTGTTTATTTCAATATCTGTATATACAACCGCACATCAAGTGTCTATACAACTATAGACAGACTGTACAATGTAGCAAACTCATAGAAGTTCACTTTGTGGACAGAGTGGCTATGTTTAGATGTGTTTTTCAAGGAGATCATGTGTTATTACAACAAAAGTTTAAGTCGTTTTTACTTCTTACCTTTTCTCCATCTTCTGAAGCCCTAGGAATAAAACAATGAAAAATATAAAAACATGAAGTATGGTGACTGAAAATACATCATCTAGGTTTAGAAACTAGTTAATCAATTCTTTGTAAAGATAAATTAATTAAATATGATTGTTTTTCATCCTGCTTCTCTGGATGTATTTCACTTAATAGATAATGTACATGTATTTATTGTTGTCCAAAAATAAATAAATATGAACAAACAAATTGTTTACGACTTTGTCTGTCTCTCTCTCTCTCTGCATGTCACTCTATTCATCAATAGATGGCAAATTATGAATTGTTGTATTATGATTTTATTTTCAAAAAGGACAAATGACCCCTGTGATGCTGACCCTTGGATCTGCCAAAGTATATCTGTCTGTCAGTGTTGTTCATTGTCTAGTTTAAAATGTTGCTATTTGGAGCCTGTCTATATACTTGTCGGTCTGTCTGTTCTATCTCAGTTGGTTTGTCTGTTTGTAAGTCAGTTTTTGTCCCTTGAACATACTAATGGTTATTTGGAGCCTGTCTATGCTTGTCTTTTTGTCTATTCTATGGCAGTATGTCTGTCTATTTGTCAGTTTCTTGAACATACTTGTGGTTATTACTAGCAGGAGTCTCTTTATTCAATGCCTTTCGCTTTTCTTGTAACCTCTTGCCACCCCGTATGACTCCCTTAGGGTCCACTCCCGGGGGCAGCTGTTTGGATAGGTCCAGCTCATTTGCTCTTCTTATGGACTTATTTCTTTTTTCCTCTTCTTTTTCTTTCTCTAGGGCTGTCAGACTTTCTGCATCAGCAAGATTGTCAACAGCAATGGCCAAGAAGACATTGAGTAGGATATCTGTAGGTATGGTCAGCTCAGGAGAATGTCTTATAGATGAAGTATACATCATCAATAACATACATATATCCTAGTGCATGTTTTAGAAAACTGTCAAATTAAATTGACCTGCAATGCGTGATGTACTGCTTGTTAATAGCCACTTAGGGGCTGTTTGTATAGCTAAATACAAGACAACTGCAAGCCTGATTTATGCACTGATGCACGACATGTACCAGACACGTACGCACAAGGCAATCACATCATCGTATCTGTGTCTTTTTTTTCTATCATGATGAACTTCACAAATGTGTCAATACATGGGACACATATCAAACCAAATGACATTTATCTCAACTGCAGTACTTAGTATTTTTAATTAAATCACTGTAGTTGGTAAAAATGAACCTTTGTGGCAATCATTACTATAACGCTACAACATGGTTGTATGTGCAACAGCACATTAATTTGCATAAATTAAGGTTATGGAGTGGAACAACGTGGTATCTTCTTTCATTGGTTTTGTGTGTTCATCCGGGAACTTGTTGCACTGATACGACCTTGTTTGACCGAGCAAAATCTGTGTCTGCAACAAGGTCATAACTAAGATACGACCTTGTTTGACCGAGCAAAATCTGTGTCTGCAACAAGGTCATAACTAAGATATGACCTTGTTTGACCGAGCAAAATCTGTGTCTGCAACAAGGTCATAACTGAGATACGACCTTGTTTGGCCGAGCAAAATCTGTGTCTGCAACAAGGTCATAACTGAGATACGACCTTGTTTGACCGAGCAAAATCTGTGTCTGCAACAAGGTCATAACTAAGATATGACCTTGTTGTACTGATGCGATGATAAGTCCATAGGACTCAGAGTGAGGCATCTTTGGCCAAGTTTAGTCTGGTACCTACAGCATGATAAAACAGCTCATAACAATTACTCTCATGCATTCAAGGAATGTGACTAAGATGGTAAATATAATCTGAATGCAATGTATAGCAAGGATACAGTTTCCGCAGATATAGAGGATGATGAAGTAAATGCTTGCCATGATACCCAGTGAGTCCACTCCACCATATGCCTTTATACCATCATACATTACTACATTCCAGTCTTCACCAGTAAGAATCTATGATAGATGAAAGAACAAATTACACAAGAATTAATCTGAATGTACAATGTTCATTGAATGTATACTATATGCTTCACAAGTGAGAATCTTCGTATCACAATCTCTGATAGCTATGTAAAAATATGTTTTGCTATTCCTCGTTTCTGTTTACAAATCACTTCACTAAGTGGAATTTTATTGTTCAGTCCTTCAATCACTTTGTCCAGTTAGTGCTAAATAATCATGGAATTTAAAGTATCTGAATGTAACACAACCCCCTCCCCTTTCTAGTTCTTGCTGGATACACAAAGCCAAACAGTGAATGAGGACTATAATTATTCGTATTGGCCAGTCATAAAATCAAAATACATACATCTCGTATTCCATAGTCCATAGGCCTACTGATACATTTAATTGACATCCGAAATCTATACTTGTAACAATAATTTTCTTGTAGAAAGTTCAATACTTTAAAATGACTTATTTCACATAATGTTTGTCAGAAATATGGTTTTACACAAATTAAATCCTGAAATAAATTTATGGCCAGTCCTGTAATCTGTAATGTTACCAAGATGGCCATAGCAATGTAAATACATTTAGGCACTTAATTATTGTTACATTGTGATTTTAACAATTATTTTGTGAAATATTTTTTGTAATTTTTTTTTTTAAATTTAAAGACCACCGGTGATACACCTTATTTACGGTGAATGAAGAAACTTTACCTGAAACACAGTAAACAGTGACTGCCAGAAATTATCAAAGTTACTGCGTGGTTTCTCCTTGGTTACATCAAGATTAAAACGGCCACCAAACAGTTGCATTCCAAGAAGAGCAAAGATAAGAATGAAGAGGAACAACAGAAGGAGGAGACTAGCAATGGATCTCATACTGTTGAGTAGAGAGGCTACTAGGTTACGAAGTGATGCCCAATATCTGAAATATTAATGAATGAGAAACCATAATATAATGCTGAGTGTTGAGAGGTAAGACGTCTGCACTAGTAAGCAGGAGGTCGTGGGTTCAAATCCCGCCCAAGTCGCCTGTGAAGTTTTTCCACAGACACTCGGAAAGCACTGAGTATGCAGTGCTATACACACGTCGGTGTAGGGCAAATTAAATCAAATATAATGCTAGTAAGAATACTGATCATTTTTATAAAAGTCACGCAATACAAATTTTAAATTATTATTATTATTATTATTACAATGTCATCTCTCTAACCCTTGTGTGATTGCAAGGTCAAAATGTTGATATAGTTGCCAAGGTATGTGTAGTGCATTTAAAAGTTGAACAATGTCAAACCTTACGTAAAGTAAGTACATTTACAGGTCAAAATGAGTCGTCCATTTTTCACTGGTGAAAGCATTGTCTTATTGTTCAGGGTGGTCAAAATGACAGTAAAAACCAGTCAAAAATGCCCACGTGTGCACATTTGGGTCAACATTAAAAAAAAAAACAGTAAAAAACAGGCAGTTCTGATTTTAACCACTATAGCTACTTGCCACTGAAGTTCAGCTATAGTAGGAGGGTTAATGAGTTGTAAATATGTTGGTTCTGAGAAGAACCTGTGGTTTGACAACTCCGTGTATCACTACTGTGACTGCTTTTAGAAACTAATCGGGCGACCACTGTTTTCTGCCATTACTGCGGTGGTACCGCACTGCACGCACGCATCACACACATTCTTAAATATGCAGTAACCCTAGCGTTTCATCTAATAGAGCGCTCAGATTGGTCAAAGAAACACTGGACTGCGTAGAAAACGAACACTTGATGCAGAATGTAGGTAGCATCGCAGTGAACTGGTCCCCGGATTAGTCTACAGCAGAGTCAGTAAGAGTAAGGGTTGTTTAAGCACAATGTTATATCTCTAATGAGTTGTAAATATATTAGTTCTGAGAATAACCTGTGGTTTGACAACTTTCGATCAGTAGATTATGATTGTCAGTGTCTTTGCTACAAAAACAACTTTACTCAATGATTGCTTAATTTTCACTTTTAGATAATGACTGAAATTCAAGAGTGAAGCAGTAAACAGTGTAATAGTATACATGTAGTTGCGTGACTCTAATAGTAATAATTCAGGAGTTTGTCAGGTCTCATACAACCCTTGGCTTTCTATCAGGTTTACCTCCATACATCACCCTGTTATTAACAAGTAGTATATCATTGTTTATTCTGTTTATACTCCCAAATGGAATTTATTAATATTATTGTGAATTGTGATGCTATGCAAATAAAACATACAAACTAATTCTGTGCTCTCAACATACAAGAAACTTTGGCCGAATATATAATAATAATAATAATAATGTATAGATTTATATAGCGCACGTATCCACCAACTAAGTGGCGCTCAAGGCGCATTATATTATTATCCCTGCTCATAAGGCTCATAAATCATTCCTGAAACCATCTCAGCTCCCTGGGGAGTATACAGCTCAATTGCTGCCATTTCTAGCGCATATAGAGCAAACCATCTCTGCCTTCACAGGTACCCATTTAACCCCTGGGTGGAGAGAAGCAATTATGGTTAAGTGTCTTGCTCAAGGACACAGGTGTCACGGCCAGGGCTCGAACCCACACTCTGCTGCTGGCAACACCAGAACTTGAGTTCAGTGCGCTAGACCGCACGACAATCCACTTTACGTGCATTATACAACACACGGGACCTACGGCTTTACGTCCCATCCGAAGGACGAAGCAATTATGGTTAAGTACCTTGCTCAAGTGCTCAAGGACACAAGTGTCACGACCGGGGCTCGAACCCACACCCTGCTGTAAATTATTCCATGAAAATGAACTGAACCTAATTTTCAATCGGAACAGATAGTCTGACTGCAGTGAATGCCCGAAATGCCCAGAAAGGCTTCAACATAATGCACAAATGACATTTCACTGTGGAATTATTGGTTGAGTAACTAGCCTGGTACATCATCCTTATAGAGCTGTGATTACTAATGAGTTGAGTGAACCATACAAACATGAAAATGGTTGCCATGTTGAATTTCTCTAGCTGTTTGCACTTTAGGCAGTATACACTTTGGTTAAATGTATGTAAATACATCTTCACTTTCTTAGAATCAAGATATATGTGGAGAAACTAACCTGTGGAAGTTTCTACTTTTTTTAATTTCATTTTGTTGTTTACCAAACATGGAAATGAATCATCAGCCGACGCTCCATTTAAATTATATATGTAAATGTATCTATACTTACATGTGTGTGGCGACCTGTGAAAGATTTAGCTTATAATAATATTGTGCTGTTTATGAGAACATTGTGGAAATATATCAAGATTTGTTGTATTTATTCTAAGGAGGGAATGGATAATCAGCCAATAATCTATACACAATTTTTCTACATACTGTACATTTGTTTTTCTCAAAGATGACAACGAATCTCTGATCCCATTACCATCTTAAAAACCCAACATTTTTAATTTTCTTTTGTTTTTTGCTATGAAACGATGTCCAATTGCAGCCAAAATTGCAGGATTGATTGGAATTCTGCCGTGCTGTGCTTTAAACAACTTTTTCACATAGGGGTATGAACATTTTTCTGATGTGTGAGGCCTCTCTTAGCCACCATACTTTGTGTATTTATGGGAAATTTGGTCGTATACATGTATCACATATTTCACCGATTGGAGAGAAAAGAAAAAAAAAAGTGCGTATAACCACACCGAATTTTGAAGCAGATCTAAAACCAGAAACCAGATACTTTTTTGGCCTTAGTGTGTTTAAACAATTCAAGCTTCATCACTGATGATTACACCATAAGATACTTTTATTTACCTAGTCACTTTGAAGACTCGTAAGATTCTGACACACCGTAACACACTGATTCCTAGCTGGATAACTTCAGCGTACATTAGGACCACCTCCATCACACTACTACAGACCACAAAGCAATCAAAACGATTGAAGAGGGAGACAAAGTAACCCTGGAAACCAAGACTATACATCTTGATGATCATCTCTACTGTGAAGATTACAATGAAGAGGAAGTTACCGATATCTGCAAGAAAATCAATAAACATGTACGACTCAAGCAATTAAATTCTTTGATGTCCACAAAAATGGAAAATTACACTGTCAAACAGCTCATATTCTTGGAGATTAATGAGTAATGTTTTTGGAGATAACCATATACATGTACATGAACGATTAATTTACATATACGCTTCTAAAATATGGTACATCAAAAAATCCATTGTCAAAATGGCACAAAGAAGACCTACAACAAACATTGACAATATATCTGCATAAAGGGTATTAATTAAAAGGTATAAACAGGTGTTTAACTAAAAAAAATTAATTAAAAGTTGCTTGTAATGAAGAAAAGACATACAAAGTGAAATGAAGAACTGTCTTAGAGCATTCCACCTCTACGTGCACCCCCCCCCCCCCCAACCCAGCCCACAAGAATTTAGTATGGAAGATAAATATTAAATTGCTATGGCTAGCATTATGTGCCCCAGATAAATACAGTCAGTGACCTCTATAATAAATAGCATAAACAGATGGTTTGGATGACTCAATATTCATACTGTTGTTCATGTAATGCTAGCCTCAGTGACAATAAAAAGTGGCTCACAGAAGCATGTGGGTCAAATTTAATGCATAAGTTAAACGGATAAACAAAAAGATGAATTCAGATGTGGGGATCAGTTTTGATAAATAATATGATATATAGCTAGTATCTGATGCTCTGGGTACTTAATACATCACTATAACCACCTTGGGCCAGATATCCTTACACTGTATCCCTATGGAATACACAGCTTGAGCTGCTGGTAGTCTTAATGAAACACAATATCTATCTCAATTGGAAAGACACTGCTTCTCTCTACCAAGGTATACTTAATGTCTTTTGTGGGTAGTAATAATAATAATAATAATAATAATAATAATACACGATTCTTATACAGCACGCATATCCTAGCAACTAGATCATTATTATCCCTACTCATCAGGCGCATAAATCATTCCTGAAACCATCTCAGCTCCCTGGGGAGTGTACAGATCAATTGCTGCCATTTCGGCACATAGGGCTAATCAAACACAACAACCAACTCTGCCCTCACAGGTACCCATTTACTCCTGGGTGGAGAGAAGCAATTATGGTAAAGTGTCTTGTTCAAGGACACAAGCACTACAGACGCAGCCAGGATTCGAACCCACATTCTGACGACTCAGCCATCAGAACACACACCCGGTGCACTAAACCGCTTGGCCATGGCACTCCATAGTGTGAATTGTCATGATGACCTCTTTGTAGTACAAATATATACTGCATCCATACTTTGTATCAAGATTTGTATAGAAACCAACATGCGGAAGGTTCAGCTTATATCATTGTGTCGTTATTGTGAAAATCAGTGAAAATTTTTCGTATTCATTCCAACAGTGGAATTTCTGTCTTCAGATGACAGAAATAAATTTTGGGATTTTAACCACTAATTTCCCTAAAATAATAGCACCTAAGACAAAAATATTTCAAGGGATGTTTGATACCATCATCAACTTTGCTTCAATGAAGTATTTATTTAAAGCAGTAAAATTATGGGGTTTTTTTTAAGGAAATAATTTACAGTGTTTAGTGGCTTTTAAGAGTGGAGGGGGGGGGGGGTAAATTTATGTACATGTTGATTAAGATAGTGTATGTCCTCATTTAACCCCTGTAGATCTGGCAGGGTGTTGTGTAACCTCAAGTAGCTAAGAGGGTTTTCAGGAATAATGTATTTAATTGGCATGAAGACACACTGTCTGTCCTAATATGTCTATCTGTCTCTAAAGCCACTCAGCTTCCTTGAAATCCCTAGGTAACCAACCCCCTTGTTCCTTATTGAATACTGTTATCAGTTTGTAGTTACACTGTGTGGAATCTCTTAACTATCACTAAGTGAGATTGTAGTTCTGATACATATTGGAATATTATTGTTCTTATTAAGTCCTCAATGACTGATTAATTTACTGATTTTATTTTTGCTGAGATGGAGTCAGACACTGAATAAATGTATGCTTAAAAAAACTTAAAAATAGAAAAAATATAACTAATACATTGAGTGATTTGATCATTTGCGAACACATAGAATTGGTAATACATGAATAACCAGAATTTTAACCTTAAACCAGGGGTGTGAATAGGCAGTTTTGAAAAATCCACGTAAATTTTTCTAGGGGTATTGGACCACTGTTGTGAACAGTGCTGGGGTGAAATCTATAGTTCTGAGCGTTTGCTTTCCTTTCCTTTATTGCTTAAATCTTTAAAATCCGGAGGATGACAACATTGCAATTTGTAAAAATTCGGAAATCTGGACAAATCATACCCCTGTTAAGCTTAGTTGGTAGGCCTATAAAGATGATGTTAAACCAATCTCTTCTAATGTGTTGTTTTCTATTATTCCCAGGTTGAGTTTAGGAAAGAGTTCATTTGTTTCTCAAGTCCACATTAGATTGAATACACAAAATCTGAATGCATTTTCACTATTTTCCTATGAACTTCCACAGGTTGGTTGGTCAATCTTGATTCAAAGAGAGTAAGCAGTTTTGCCAACATTACTAGTGCTATAACCTTCCCTTTCCTATCTCCATTATTAATTGTACATATATCACTCATGATTGAATGGCTATTACGGGAAATTAAATTTTTCATCAGAACGTTGCTATTTTACTTGAAAAAGGGAAAACAATATAATTGAGAAAAGTATGGTTTTACAGTAAATATGGTTAGTCCCATAATATACTACTCAAAACAATTTAGGGAACAAAACAATTTAGGGAACACCGGATTTACTGCAAGAGGTGGTCACACCCGTTATTGAAATGTTCCATGAACCGGGATTTTCATTTGCAACCCCCTCTCTCTTTCAGTAGTCATGTCATGAAATGTGTAATCACTACATGCATCCTTTATCATCTGTTTCATTGTGCAGTTGTTTCTCATCAATTCTGTGAAACATTGTGTTTATCTGAAATAAATGATCTTGCTTTAACTGAGATTATTCCGGTGTTCCCTAAATTGTTTTGTTCCCTAAATTGTTTTGAGTAGTATACATTCCATTTGGCATTTCTTTTTACTGTTAAACTAAGCTTCTGTTAGTTATTTAAATATCTCATTTCAATGTATTTTTTCTTTCTACAAGGAAAATGTTCCAATGAAATCAACAATTTCCGGAAATTTCCAATACAACACGGGTGATACATCTTAAATAATGTTTGATAGTCAGTTATTCAAGCCTAGCTGAATGCATCATACATACTTTGGAATTCATCCAACCAATTAGGTTGATTGTAGTGTTCTGATGCTAAGATGATTGTATTCAGGAATACCATAATGATGACAATCCAGTAGAAAGCTTGTGACTTGACCGCTTGGCGACACAACCTCCGACATCGACGATTCCATCTTCTTAATTGATGTCTGGTAAAGAGGTTACAATAATGAGAAGGTTACAATAATGAGAAGGTTACAATAATGAGAAGGTTAAAGGGATTAATCAGGGATTAATGTATAATAAAATTATGCATTTTCCATATTTTACATATGCCTTTTTTATAAATATATTTTAACTGAATAAAATAAATTTACTAAAACAGGACTTGAACCTGTAACCTCCTGATTACCGTACCAGTGCTCTACCAACTGAGCTATCCTGTTCATAAGTAGATACATAATACGCGTGCATATGGATAGTACACACATTCTTTTCGCTACTTCCGTTTCCAAAGCTGGCATAGCTTTGTGTGTAATTTAACATAAATTCCTAATGTTAATGTTCTAAAGCGATTCTTGAGGCAGAAATTTACTCTGTTACTAAGATTTTGAGTCTTAACAACACATATGTTTAATGCAAGTCCCAAGCTTTCTAATTTCTTGTGTAAATTCTTAAAGAAAAGGGTGGTCAATGTATTTCCAATGGGCTTCTGATGATCGTTGGAACCAGCACGTGCGAAGTGGGCGTGGTTTATGTTGGAATTATGTCACACTTACGAATAGGATTGCTAATGGTCTCTAAATTGTCAATTTCTTTGTTTTGGAAGGGTACTGCCCAGCAGGCATTTATGTATTTTGTTCAGTTACCATTCTTGTTTATTTGATGGTTTTTGTTCTTAATATTTTAATGACAAATCTCAAGTTATTTTGGTTTGGTGAAATACCTGCTCTCTGGTTAAGTGTAGAGTGAAGATGAATGACACAATTTTACCAGGTTTGGCTTTAAGATTGTTTGTCACAATTGTCTCATAACCCAAATATATACAAAACTGGCATTTCTTTAAAAAAAAACGTAGATTTGGGAAATGCTTGACACAAATATTTCTTATTTTGTGTAACCAAGGTAACCCAAATAGGATAACACAAACAACTTCTTCTTGTTTAAACAGTTATGAGTATACAGTTATACAAGTATGTAAACAATGTTAACTATGTCTGAAATCTATCTAAATAAGTCGTCAACTATCTTACTTCTTTCTCTGCACCCATGACTGCATTGGTATGTCTCCACTGCCAAGCTCTTCCGATTTCTCTGAGGAATCTGACTCACTCATCGGCTTAGGAACTGTGACATGAAGGAAGTACAAAGTCAGCCAAGCGTGAATCAACTCCAAATTTATTTCACACTGATCAGCCTGTTACAGACGGTCTGTTGAGACTTCTAGTTCACACCTTCCCCATGACAGCCAGAGGGAAATCCAAAACCAGTCCCTGGCACTCTCTTAGATATTTACTACCTTGGGAATTCACAAAGTCCCTGGCAAATTTGTAACTGAAATTTGTTCAACATCTTACTGAAGTGAGAAGTATACATTAATAAATCACACATTGGGTTTCCTTGGCTCAGATTTCAAGGCGCATGTAAATTTTTGACAAGTAGTTGATGTAGACATCTTCACTTTGTTTTCAAGTGTTTATATAGCCTAGGCTTGTTGACTAGCCTTCCTCCATGGTTATACTGTACTGTGTGAAATATGGTAGGATTGAATTTTATCTTAATTTCTGAACTAATAATGACATACACAATTCAAGAAGTGAACATACTGCACTGCTAAATTTGAAGTTTTTTCCTTTCTGTTTGTTTGTGAAGGTTCATGTTCCCATGTGCCAAAGTAACATTTAGTACATGGGAATTGTGCATAGATTGGTGGTTATTCCGCATCAATTCTATATTGAGATAACTTTCCACTGTTCATATAAGAGATCTGGACTTATTTGATTTTTGCTTCTCGTTTTTCATCTTTAGTAACCTGAGGCACTTTCACATACAGATGCAACTCGTGCATCCCTGTTGTGGACCAGTTATAGTCGATTCCGGCTTTTAAAAGGGGATCTTATATATCAGTTGTCTTTTAGAAACATAAAATAAGCCTTCTACAATCTTTGGACTAGCAAATCCAGCCATGGGTTTTGAAGAAGAAAGGATATTCAATAGACATTTTGTGCATTCAAATGTTTAAAGTCATACCTCAAATTGTTGGAATCGCCAAAGCCTATCACTAATATTTGGTTGTTTTTGCATACCAGAAATATGTAACCATGGTAATATTTCCTTGTATTCCACCATCATTTAATTGTGTCCAATTTCAGAGCACTGCTGATCAGCATAATTGTTGCTGCCACAAACTGATTTATCAATGCCAAACCCACTGGGAAATATCTGACGAAGCCGCAACTCGCATATAATATAAAACAGATACAAGACATATGCCCAGAGATTTTGCCAAGAGACTTGATGGCTTCGTCATACTCACAATGAGCATGCGGCCACTTTGTGAAAGCTACAGCTTAATAACAGGTTACATTTGTGAGAATTTCATGCATTTATGGACACATCAAATTTACAGTCAATACTTACGATTGTATTTTTTATTTAAAAGTAAAGCTCTGAAGACAAAATAATTGTCACAGGATTTTTATCTCTATTTATATTTAAAGAAAATTAAAAACAATTCTTCGAAAATTATTACTATTAATGGGATTTTGAACAAGTATAGAGGGTAAATAGCAGGGTCCGCATGCATTGGCGCATACTTATTATCACTACAATTAAATAGGAAACTAAGTTTCACCGATTATAAGTTAACGTGCATAGTTTGAAGATGGAAGACATTTGTAATGATTGTGAATGATAAAAGATTCCATCTACAGCATGCAATAAGAAGGAACATTATCACATTGAATAATTTCTTATGGTAATGACGATGATGTGTATTTCTAATGTGCATCCATCTACTCTAACAGAAAAATTTTGACAGAAGAAAGAACACAAGACAATCAGTTTGTGGAAACAGTTGTAACAAGTATTAAAACTACTTATTTCATTTGCATAAAAATTTGCAAAAATTATTTCTGGAATTAAGGTTGATCCAGTCATGCAAATTAATGTACATAAATACTAATTCTTTAATATGATGACTGTTTACAAACCAAATACACATAAACATTGCGCTTGTATATCAATGTTTATTGTCATTTTTCAAATATTCACAAGGGAATTTCTTAATTTTGAGTAATCTTTGCTGGGTTAATGGTTAATACTGTACATGTCATTTTACTTCGAGTTTAAGTTCGAGTCACAAATGCTCTAGTTGTGTCTGACTCTCAGACATTAAAACATGACTTGTGTCGGAATGGAGTTCAAGTTTTAGTCATGATGACTAATACAAGTCTGGTTCAAACCACCAAAGATACTCATCTTAGTACACATCAGCATGACTTGCAAATATAATTTAATATGCATATATAACCACTGATACAACTACAAAATAAAAATTGTAAAAAAATACATATTCTTTATGGATTACAGTACAAGTACAATGACTTCCATCCAGACATGCAACGTGACTCCATTGCCATATGCACACACGCCATCCAAAGAGAACTCTCTAATCATCAATTTAGAAATCTTAAGGGATGTCATTTTGATTGACTTTTTTCTTTGAGGGGGTGGGAACTCGCTGCCCACTCAGAGCAAACTAATGTTTTTTTGAGAGTTTAAAGATATTAACCCCATTTAAAGGGGCAAAAAACATAAAAACATTGATTGAATATCTTATTTTTTGTTTCTTAATTTAAGAACCTCTATTCATAAATACTGATGAGCTTACCCAATTCCATGCATTTGCATGAAATTGGGTTTCAGTTAAATTTAAAAACAATTATGATTAAAGTCTGACATTTATATGAACATTCTCTCTGTATGGCTGTTAAATAAAATGACATCAAAATGTAGTTGTTTGATACAATACCTTTTGTGTTGAGAGTACCCAGTCTTTTCCAGAGTACTGTTCAAATCAGTGACCACTCACATTTTAGTTTTTAGAACAAACGCACAATTATTGTTAAGAAAAATGTGAAATGATTGGAAAAAGCAATTATCAGAGAGATGTCTCAAATAAGAGTAATGGGATTAAGTTGATTTACTGAGGTACCTAGACATCGAAGGTAGAATAGACAGGAACTGACTCTTGGTTGTGGTGATGGAGGAAAGATTAAGGTATGAGATAAAATTACACTTGAGACAATCCTCTGATATTGCTCTTAAAACAAAACAAATCATGAGTGCATTTAGTTCAAACATAAATTGAATTCATCAATAAGCTGTCTTAATCTACAAATAAAATGACTCTTTATAAAGAGCTCGCCAATTAAAATCTAGAAACAGAAACATATTTCAAAACAAAATTAAGTCAACTAAAATAATTAGCTTCCAGCAGAACAAAACAGACTTTGTGGGATTTAAAAAATATTTCAGCAGGTTAATTTGGCCAAATTAGCAAACATTGTAAGTTACTCTGCAGGGAATTAGCTCATAAATCGGTTAAAGGGGGACTGACATGGATTTAAATCAAACAGTTAAATATGTGATCGTTTTATTCTTTTATATCAGTAAAAGATCAATAAAATTTTTGTTTTGTGTTTTTATTGTTTTTGAGAGTGTTATTTTACCATTGTAAAAATGCCCCCCCCCCCCCCCCATTTATGCCCTGCATGGAGGAGCTGTTCGTGACGTCATGTTGGGAAGAGAAATTCGGCTCAAAACTCGGCTCAAAATGATCGCTGCACAAAACTATGTGAGCCGATGGACCTGACCACTTTACTCTTGTCAGTCGAACTTTTCTCGTCCAAATACGGCGATTTTTGGGTCACTTGGGAACAGATGAAGGCTAACACCGTCTTTGGTGGTGTTGCTGCATCCTGCAGAAACACATCTTCCCGGCATTTTATTAGTTCCGGAAACAAAAATCACGGAAGAAATGAAATCGAGCCTACGTGTGTGAAATGTTTGTATGTACATGTACATCATGGACACATCGGATCTTCCCGACCTTACGTCACATATCTTATGCAAATGAAGCTTCCACCATGGGGCGGGGTTGCCTCCCCCAAACACTTCAAACATTGTTTTAAAATACTTGTACTCAGAAATCAATGATTAAATAGACACAGGTGGGTCTCAAAAACAATATTTTATTACAAAACGCCTTAAGTACACACACAATAAAGGATGTCAGTCCCCCTTTAAATGTATCATTAATTTTGTAATTTCTTTACAAATGTTATTGGCAGAAATCATTCAAATAAATTTCATTAAAAGGGAACAAACACCCTCCCTCCCCAAAATAAAACATTTAAAATACCCTGTGCTTGATTAATCCTTCTGTTATTAACATTATTCATGTCATAGGTTGGTGAAATTCATGTCATTAAATTTTAATTTAAAAATGTATAATAAAGACATGTGTGATGTCAATATTTGTATGGAAGGTTTGTGGTAGTACCTTGTTAAATTCTGAATGAGTTGCGATGGTTTTAAAAAGAACCTGTGGAAGTCACTTTAACATTGCTTCAAAGAGAGTAAGCATTACTCATGCATACTCAAGCAGTTTTGCCAATATTACCAATGTTGTACCTTCCCTTTAATGTATATCTTGATTCAAAGAGAGTAAGCATACTCATAGAAGCAGTTTTGCCAACATTACCAATGATGTACCTTCCCTTCAATGTATATCTTGATTCAAAGAGAGTAAGCATACTCATAGAAGCAGTTTTGCCAACATTACCAATGATGTACCTTCCCTTCAATGTATATCTTGATTCAAAGAGAGTAAGCATACTCATAGAAGCAGTTTGGCCAACATTACCAATGTTGTACCTTTCCTTCAATGTATATCTTGATTCAAAGAGAGTAAGCATACTCATAGAAGCAGTTTTTGCCAGCATTACCAATGTTGTACCTTCCCTTTAATATATATCTTGATTCAAACAGTGTAAAGAATAGAAAACTGCTTCTACATGTATGTGTATGCTTACTCTATTTGAATCAAGATATACATTAAAGGGAAGGTACAACATTGGTCATGTTGGCTGCCAACATGACCAATATTGTACCTTACCTTTAATACATAACCTAATTCCTTACACTGTCTGAGTTCCCTATGGAATACACAGCTGCTGGTTGTGTTAATCAAACACAATATCCATCTCAATTAGAAAGACACTGCTTCTCTCTACCAAGGTACATGTAATGACCTTTATCGGTGGTGAGGGTTCTCATGATGATAAATAGTGGATATAAAGTGGATTTCTATTGCCAGTACACACTTTACGTAAAATGTCTGTAAATCCATCCATATTTCATTAGAATCAAGAGATATGTATAAAAACCAACCTGTAAAAGTTTCATCTTATTTCATTGTGTTGTTAACAAGAAAATAGTGAAAATGCATTGAGATTTGTTGTATTCATTCCAACGTGGAAATTATGTCCAAGAATGGTTCACATAGTGAACATGAAACTTGAATATGATCCGAGTTTTCAGAATCATCACCTTATTACAATTCATTCAAGACTTAAAATTGTGTTACCACAAACCTTCCTTAGACAGAAATATATTGATGAATTTCAGAAACGCTCCCTCCCCATCCCCCAAAAGTAGCTATTAGTTAACACACCAATGTCTTAGTCAACTGTCTTACCATGTTTAGGTGGCTCCCCATGCCTTTCTATTTCAGTGTCTGGGTCAATGTCTTCTGAAAGGAATAATATGACATTAAGAAACTACTGAATGCAGTAAGTTATACAGCAGGTCATGATCAGTATTTCCTGCAGCTAAGGCGTATGTCTTCTTTAGAATTGCCCAATGCCCAGGATTACCCAATGCCCAGGGTTGCCCAATGCCCAAGGTTACCCGATGCCCAAGGTTACCAAGGTTGCCCGATGCCCAGGGTTGTCCGATGCCCAGGGTTGCCCGATGCCCAGGGTTGCCCGATGCCCAGGGTTGCCCGATGCCCAGGGTTGCCCGATGCCCAGGGTTGCCCGATGCCCAGGGTTGCCCAATGCCCAGGGTTGCCCGATGCCTAGGGTTGCCCGATGCCCAGGATTAATTGATGTTGCAGCTCCTCTTTAGTATCATTTTTACCATGACTTCCAGCTTACTAGTAAAGATGTCTCAACCACTCATCCAGTCAGCTTGCCCATGGCATTATCTGATAACATATCCCCAGTCTCATGTCGGAATTGAACCCATAACCTTTAGTTTACTAGTCAAGATGTCTCAACCACTCATCCAGCCAGCTTACCCATGGCATTATCTGATTAAATTCCAAATCTCATGTAGGATTTGAACCCATAACCCCCAGCCTACTCATCAAGATGTCGCAACCACTCATCCAGCCAGCTTACCCACGGCGTTATCTGATTAAATTCCAAATCTCATGTAGGATTTGAACCCATAACCCCCAGCCTACTAGTCAAGATGTCTCAACCACTCATCCAGCCAGCTTGCCTGTTTGCATTAAATGGTTACATCCACAAAAAGTAGCTTCTATTACACTTAGTGATACAATTCTTGCAAAGAGGAACTTTAATGAATTCAAATCAGATTCATATCCTTGATGAGCAAAACTACATCATTCTCAGGTGTTTGAGAGGTTGAGACAAAAGAATAGTAGCATCTCTGTTCATCTTCTATATCTCTGCATTAGATGATTGCCTCTTGATAATCTTAACGTCAGAGGATCCTTATCTTCAAAATGCAAATTTACAGAATGACATTTCAGAACGAATATAAATGTAACAAATTTGTTGATGCATTTGGTCTGCCAGTTGATCCAATATTGACTGATCCCTGTGGGTATGTCTGTCAATACTAATTTACAAGGAAATCAAAACGGAATCCAATCAAAAATATAACAAGATGTTAAAGCGAAAATCTTGCTTGAAGTAGTGACTGCTTACTGTATTGCGTATAAACATAAGATCTACAAATTAGTTATCATAGTCACAAGCAGTGGCATATATTTTAAGTCAAAGGGGATGATACCAAATGACCAATGACTTAGACATTTTGTTTTTAAAAAACTAACAAATTTTTGGAATATTTTGAAAAATTGGTGACAATTTTTGAAGATTTTAAAACAGTGGTAAATTATTTTAATTTAAAAAACAATTTTCAAACGTAATAACAAGGAGTTAATTCAACTATTGTTTCTAAATGGGCCCAAAATATGTGGGGGAAATATCCTTTGGACCACACAAAAAAGTGTGTGTGGGTTTGTTTATGGTGTAAACCGAGGACTTCAAAAGGGAACAATGGGTCCTCGGTTAATGGTTATTGTTTGAAAATGTCCTCGGTTGAAAAGTTTGTACAAATCAAACAGGAGATGCCTAAAAAAGATAGAGTCCAACAACAAAGGGAATAAAATAGGGAATAATAGGTTCTCTGTTTACACAATAAACAAATGATTGTGTTTGTGTATAATTTACTATAAATGTATGTGGGGGTGTTATATACACCCCTGATCACAAATATATTAAATTCTCAAACTCATTAACTCTTCATTTTCTAGTCATACCCAGGTGTTTTTAATGTACATTCTAATAAAAATATGATTTACTTTTCTTGTAAGATTAACTTTGTATAAATCAATTCCCCAAAAATATGCACAAAGAAGACTTGACGTAGACCTAATCAGAATTTATTCTTTGAACGTTCCAGGGTAAACGTAATCATTGTGAGATGCAGGTGTTCTTAGTGACAGTTACTTGTTACTACATGTAAATAAGCAGCATTTGTTGACTCCAGCAAAGGGGAAAGCACAAAGAGCACAAAACAGAACATCATCAGGAAATCACGCTATCCTTAGCAGGAAGGCCATGATCATTCTATGGATTGTATATCAGCGGTCAGTGGCCTTATAGTCTTAGAGTCAAGCTTAAGGATATTGTCACTTGTAGAGGAAACATGAGTGTTAAGGCTGCAGGCACCTGTAAATTTGTTTTAGACCAGGCAGGATATGAGGAATTCTATTTAAATTTCTCTGATTGATACTGTGTATTCCATTAAGTTGTGGCTTCATGTATTGCTAGGGTTGGAAATGTCAAACCACTACCTATATATGTACATGTATAATCTGCTTAATACTGCAGATCCTTGAAGAACTTTTATTCAAAGAAATTAAGAATAATTGTAAAATGTGCAGATGCCATTTGAAGAGAGTAGCATAAAGGTTAGAAAAGCCACAATGGTTAGAAAAGATTTAACAACAATAAGAACTCAATCAAAACCAATGAAAAACTTTATCTTCTTATGAAAAACACTTGAATTGTTTCAATTAACAAAACATAACGTAAAAAATGTCAGTAATTAGTCTCATATTTTTAAGGGTTATGAGTCTTGTAAGATAATACAATTTTCCATCATTTGGAACAATAACACTAAATTAAATTTAACTGAAATAAATTGAATTAGTATCAGACCAAATATTCATATTATTTGCAAACCACTAGATGACTGTTTGTTGTAGTCAGTTTTCAAATAATTACTACAAATATCAATATAACAGATGAATAAATAACTAGTCCGTGGGAGTTAAGAGGAATGAAGGGACAATGAAGTATGACTAGGAGAGTATGGAATAATAATAATAATAATAATAATGTGTGGACTTATATAGCGCACGTATCCACCAACTGAGTGGTGCTCAAGGTACCGGTACATTATATTATTACCCCTGCTCATAAGGCTCATAAATCATTCCTGAAACCATCTCAGCTCCCTGGGGAGTATACAGCTCAATTGCTGCCATTACAGCGCATATAGGGCTAATCAACCAACTCTGCCCTCACAGGTACCCATTTAACCCATGGGTGGAGAGAAGCAATTATGGTTAAGTGTCTTGCTCAAGGACACAAGTGTCACGGCCGGGATTCAAACCCACATTCTGCTGCTAACACCAGAACTTGAGTCCGGTAAGCTAGACCGCTCGGCCACGACACTCCATATGCTATATAAACAATGCTATATAAACAATAAATCCAACCTCAGATATAATAATAATAATAATAATGTGGACTTATATAGCGCACGTATCCACCAAACTGGTGCTCAAGGTGCATTATATTATTACCCCTGCTCATCAGGCTCATAAATCATTCCTGAAACCATCTCAGCTCCCTGGGGAGTATACAGCTCAATTGCTGCCATTACAGCGCATATAGGGCTAATCAAACAAAACAACCAACTCTGCCCTCACAGGTACCCATTTACCCCTGGGTGGAGAGAAGCAATTATGGTAAAGTGTCTTGCTCAAGGACACAAGCACCATGGCCACGGTTGGGATTCGAACCCACATTCTGACGACTCAGCCACCAGAACACAAATCAGATGCACCAAACCGCTCGACCATGACACTCCAACTCAATGCCTGTCTGGTATCACCAGTTAATTAAAAATTATAATTTCTGAAACAATTAAAAAAATATTTCTATGAATATTGAGAGATCTGTGAATTTTTTTAAATATTGTTTTGTCTTTAAACACTTTTGGTAAAATGTCTGTTAATGTATCCATATATTATATGATGTGTAACTATTCGATGTATACCTATGATCATTTCTGTTTTTCATATTACCAAATGTCTGTTAATGTATCCATATATTATATGATGTGTAACTATTCGATGTATACCTATGATCATTTCTGTTTTTCATATTACCAAATGTCTGTTAATGTATCCATATATTATATGATGTGTAACTATTCGATGTATACCTATGATCATTTCTGTTTTTCATATTACCAAATGTCTGTTAATGTATCCATATATTATATGATGTGTAACTATTCGATGTATACCTATGATCATTTCTGTTTTTCATATTACCAAATGTCTGTTAATGTATCCATATATTATATGATGTGCAACTATTCGATGTATACCTATGATCATTTGTGTTTTTCATATTACCAAATGTCTGTTAATGTATCCATATATTATATGATGTGTAACTATTCGATGTATACCTATGATCATTTCTGTTTTTCATATTACCAAATGTCTGTTAATGTATCCATATATTATATGATGTGTAACTATTCGATGTATACCTATGATCATTTCTGTTTTTCATATTACCAAATGTCTGTTAATGTATCCATATATTATATGATGT
The DNA here is from genome assembly GCA_029582265.1 of Zoroaster sp. YZ-2022. NCBI lineage: Eukaryota > Metazoa > Echinodermata > Asteroidea > Forcipulatida > Zoroasteridae > Zoroaster > Zoroaster sp. YZ-2022. Next base: position 14,893,897 of record CM055820.1, read on the forward strand.
GCAACTATTCGATGTATACCTATGATCATTTGTGTTTTTCATATTACCAAATGTCTGTTAATGTATCCATATATTATATGATGTGTAACTATTCGATGTATACCTATGATCATTTCTGTTTTTCATATTACCAAATGTCTGTTAATGTATCCATATATTATATGATGTGTAACTATTCGATGTATACCTATGATCATTTCTGTTTTTCATATTACCAAATAATATATAGGACCTAGGGACTTATATTTCAGTTAACCAGTTAAATAAATACGTATGTGTATCAAGGATTTTTCAATCCTTGTTTTAAATGTTTTATTTCTATTTTTTCACCACCACAAAATACCAATTTTTCTTATATTATTTTCTACTGTTTTCCCCCATCAATTATATTCCTATTCAAATCGACTGGCAGGCAGCTCAACTCATCACACCCATCGACACATGACACCCCAGATGCATCAGAGAGGCCATCGAGATTGTTAAACACGATACTGTTCCACAGGACATCTGTTTCTACATCAGCGATATTTGGCGACCACTACTACGGACAGAAGGATCTTCTATATCCAAAGTCCTCAACCCACCCCAGACTGAGGGATCTCCTATATCCCAAGTCAACCACCCTCCTTCCCCCTGTGCTTGTCAACAACTGATTCAGTTCAGTGGGCACAAACTCCGAATCTCTCCCCCACCTCCTAGGATCCCAGTCCCAACAGTTCCTGCCTGCACGCCTCAACGCACTAATCCTCCAGCATCCAGTCATCGCATGATCCTCCAGCAGCCTACTTAAGCAGCAGCTTTTCCCAGAGTCCGGCAATCTCCTGAGGACGATCAGAGCACACTGATCGAAACGTCGAGTTGTAACCTCCAGTTCTTTTCAGAACTAATTACTACTCAATTGAGAATTTCACATGGTGTCACTGCAATTAGTCTTACTTATCCTCTTCACCATGCAAAGCTACAAGTTTTACCTATATTCCTATTTGTTATCTAACCTGCTTGCATGATCCAGTCCAGATAACCTCGTAGATCCTCCTCGATCTGTTTCTTCTCACGGAATTTCTGAAAGGCCCCACGTGCTTTGGCTTTTTCTCTCTCTTTAGAAAACTCCCTGTAGCAAACAAAGAAGATAATATCTCATGATACATCTTCATTAACAGGTATTGAAAACAATGAAATAATAATGAGATAATAACAAGAATTAGATTGATATACACAATTGAGGAAATGATAAGAGATGCAGGTTATAGTTAACAGCTTTTGTAAGCCTAGAGGTGACACCCAGAGGAAAGAGATTTAACTCCCAAACAATTCTGTCCAATATGTTATGTGTATATAATACACTTCATGTTAAATAGTTATGATACATTAAAGGTTAATAGATGAACGCCATTATTATAATGGGATAATTCATTTTATTTATTATTAGTTTTATATATATTTTTGTCAATTCATTGTGTTGTTTTAAGGAAAAATACCAGAAAATGTTGAAGACTCAATTTATCCAGTTTTCTTATTACAAACAAATAGCAGGACAGAGCACTACACAGCAGAGGACAGTGAAGCAGATCAGACTACAGAACACTGCACTGCAGAACACAGCAGAGCAAAGCAAGGTTAAACAGCAGAACAGAGCAGAGCTGAGAATTAGAGGAAAGAACGTGAAAGCACTGCACTGCAGAACACAGCAGAGAACAGAGCAGAGCTGGGTTAAACAATAGAGCCGAGCAGAGTGGAGCAGGGTTAACCCTGCTCTGCTCTGTTCTACTGTTTAACCCTGCTCTGCACTGCTCCGTTCTACTGTTTAACCCTGCTCTGCATTACTCCGTTCTATTGTTTAACCCTGCTCTGCACTGCTCCGTTCTACTGTTTAACCCTGCTCTGCACTGCTCCATTCTACTGTTTAACCCTGCTCTGCTCCGCTCCGTTCTGTTGTTTAACCCTGCTCTGCACTGCTCCGTTCTGTTGTTTAACCCTGCTCTGCTCTGCTCTGTTCTCCACTGTGTTCTGCAGTGCATTGCTTTCACGTTCTTTGCTCTAATTCTCAGCTTTGTTCTTCTCTGTTCTGTTGTTTAACCATGCTTGCCCTACTCTGCACTGCTCTGTTCTGTTGTTTAACCCTGCTCTGCTCTTTTCTATTGTTTAACCCTGCTCTGCTCTGTTCTATTCTATTGTTTAACCCTGCTCTGCACTATTCTGTTCTATTGTTTAACTCTGCTCTGTTCTGTTGTTTAACCCTGCCCCGCTCTGCTCTGTTCTATTCTACTGTTTAACCCTGCTCTGCTCTGCTCTGCTCTATTGTTTAACCCTGCTCTGTTCTGTTGTTTAACCCTGCTCTGCTCTGCTCTGTTCTGTTGTTTAGACAGTAGAACGGAGCAGTGCAGAGCAGGGTTAAACAGTAGAACGGAGCAGTGCAGAGCAGGTTTAAACAACAGAACGGAGCAGAGCAGAGCAGGGTTAGTTAAACAACAGAACGGAGCAGAGCAGAGCAGGGTTAAACAGTAGAACGGAGCAGTGCAGAGCAGGGTTAAACAACAGAACGGAGCAGAGCAGAGCAGGGTTAGTTAAACAACAGAACAGAGCAGAGCAGAGCAGGGTTAAACAGTAGAACGGAGCAGAGCAGAGCAGGGCTAAACAGTAGAACAGAGCAGGGCTAAACAGTAGAACGGAGCATAGCAGAGCAGGGCAAAACAGAATGGAGCAGAGCAGGGCTAAACAGTAGAACAGAGCAGAGCAGAGCAGAGCAGGGCAAAACAGTAGAACGGAGCAGTGCAGAGCAGGGTTAAACAGTAGAACGGAGCAGAGCAGAGCAGGGTTAAACAGTAGAACGGAGCAGTGCAGAGCAGGGTTAAACCGTAGAACGGAGCAGTGCAGAGCAGGGTTAAACAGTAGAACGGAGCAGTGCAGAGCAGGGTTAAACAGTAGAACGGAGCAGTGCAGAGCAGGGTTAAACAGTAGAACGGAGCAGTGCAGAGTAGGGTTAAACAGTAGAACGGAGCAGTGCAGAGCAGGGTTAAACAGTAGAACGGAGCAGAGCAGAGCAGAGCAGAGCAGGGTTAAACAGTAGAACGGAGCAGAGCAGAGCAGAGCAGGGTTAAACAGTAGAACGGAGCAGTGCAGAGCAGGGTTAAACAGTAGAATGGAGCAGTGCAGAACAGGGTTAAACAGTAGAACGGAGCAGTGCAGAGTAGGGTTAAACAGTAGAACGGAGCAGTGCAGAGCAGGGTTAAACAGTAGAACGGAGCAGTGCAGAGCAGGGTTAAACAGTAGAACGGAGCAGAGCAGAGCAGAGCAGAGCAGGGTTAAACAGTAGAACGGAGCAGAGCAGAGCAGAGCAGGGTTAAACAGTAGAACGGAGCAGTGCAGAGCAGGGTTAAACAGTAGAATGGAGCAGTGCAGAACAGGGTTAAACAGTAGAACGGAGCAGTGCAGAGTAGGGTTAAACAGTAGAACGGAGCAGTGCAGAGCAGAGCAGGGTTAAACAGTAGAACGGAGCAGTGCAGAGCAGGGTTAAACAGTAGAACGGAGCAGTGCAGAGTAGGGTTAAACAGTAGAACGGAGCAGTGCAGAGCAGAGCAGGGTTAAACAGTAGAACGGAGCAGTGCAGAGCAGGGTTAAACAGTAGAACGGAGCAGTGCAGAGCAGGGTTAAACAGTAGAACGGAGCAGTGCAGAGTAGGGTTAAACAGTAGAACGGAGCAGAGCAGAGCAGAGCAGGGTTAAACAGTAGAACGGAGCAGTGCAGAGCAGGGTTAAACAGTAGAACGGAGCAGTGCAGAGCAGAGCAGAGCAGGGTTAAACAGTAGAACGGAGCAGTGCAGAGCAGGGTTAAACAGTAGAACGGAGCAGAGCAGAGCAGAGCAGAGCAGGGTTAAACAGTAGAACGGAGCAGTGCAGAGCAGGGCAAAACAGCAGAAAGCAGCAGATTAAATCAGGGCAAAAAAAAAGAGCAGACGAGCAATTCAAAAGAAAAGAGCAGAGCAGAGCTGAGAATTAGAGCAAAATAAATCACAGCAGAATACTGTACTGCAGGACACAGCAGAACACAACAGGGCACAGCACAGAAGAGTACTGCACTGGATAACACAGCAGAGCAGTGCAGGATAAAACAGCAGAGCAGAGCCAAGAAATTTAACAAAGCAAAGCAGGGCAGGGCAGAGCAATTTTACCTTCATGTAAACATATGTATAATTAACCTTTTTGTTTAACTACAAACTGATCTCCTTGTTGTACTTGTTTTTTTAATTTATTAATTAATTGTTGTTTATTTTTTTGGGGGTGGTTGTTTTTAGTTTTTTGGTTGTTCATTTACTACATTGAAAATGGTATTTTCTTCTATCCAGAAAACCAAGCAATCAATATTCTACAGTCATGATCATTTTATCACATACAGGGTTGAGTTTCAGTCCAAGGATGTCAGGATTTACATCATGTACAGCTACCAGACATTGATGTTATCATATTACAGTAAATTCCCCCATCGGCCATGACATTGCTTGAAGTTGCCTAATGAAAATAGCAGCACTTACATGCACCAAAATCAATCTCAACCAAGGCTGGGTGTCTAGTGCTAATTAGTATCACATATTGTGGATCTCGTTAAAGGGACTTGCCAGTTAGTCAGTAAAACTTCAATCAAAGGCAATCAGTTAATTTCTGAATTCTCTCCAGCAACTAGTGCGGTTAAGCTAATATGCATATTTTAATTTCAAGATGTTAGTTAAATATTGGTAATTAGCATGGTGTAAGGCTGTGCATTTTTGGTTATGTCAGGAACCGGATACCTGAATTGGAAATCTTTGGATACCCGGGTACCCGTAAACAAATTTGTAAAACACATAAATACTCCCGAATGTATAAAATAACCAATATGAACAAGTTTCTCTTTTTTTATTACAGTCATAAAAATGACTGGTAGCATCCCCATTCCTCACACATTTTGTTTTTTAAAAAATCAGAGACTTCCGTATGTGTGGCTTAAATGTTCAGTCAAAATTTTCAAAAGTCGTTTACGGGTAATTGGAACCGAAAAATGGAACCGGGTAATGACAGTTTCGGTCAGGTATCCGGGTACCCGGCACGGCCTTGGGATTGCCTGTTAAAATATGAAATCATTCTGAAGACAATAATTTATTTTAACATGAATAATTAAATGAACTAATATGTTTACTTGAAGTTACTTTAAGTCCTGATATCACACTTTCTTTGTTCTTAAATGGTTAACTAATTAACTTAATAAAGTATTTGTCCTATTCATTAATGTTCAATTCAAATTTGGGACGAATACCAACTTATTACAGAATTCATCCACTAATTAAAGGGAAGCTACAACATTGGTTATGTTGACAAAACTTGTTGCAAGTATACTTACTTTCTCTTTGAATCAAGATAAACATTAAACAACTAACCTGTGAATATGTTTGTGTATTTTGTTGTGTTGTTCACAAGAAAATAGTAAATAAACATGAAAATGTTTTATCAGTAAACACAAACTTCATATTCACTTTAACATGGTAAAAATTAGTTTGGGAATTTTTTCACCACTTTACTTACATACATAATGTATATAGTTTACTACTTCTTTCACTTATGTACAAATACTACAATTGACATGATCATTCTAATTTAATGTAGTCATCTTGATTTTCTTCCAATCAAATCCCCAAGACCAAACCAAGGCTGGTAGGAAAATAGTCCCTATAATGTATTGAGAATCACTAACTATCATTGTGTAACACAGAGAATCTGACAGAGCTGACCACAGCAGTATGGTATACTGCTATGATGAGAAATGAACCAGCAGACACTAGGATAAGGATTACTTATAGTATCCAGTGACTTTCTAATAAGAGTAACCCGCAGATGAAATGACCAAGCTATGTTACTCATGCTAATCACAAATGGCGTGATATCTACATGCACTGAAGCAATAGACTTGTTACTGCCAATGATGACATGCATCCAATCTCCCTCAATCTATAACAATTCTGTTTCCTCAGCTGCTGAAACAGGACCTACAGCCTAAAATGTGTCATGAATACATCACCATGTCACAGATCTTAACTCCATCAGCGTCCAAATGTCAAGCATTCCGCCAACATGGCACCTGCATGAGGTTTAACTGCTTTGAGGGCAGGGTAAGACATTATAAGGAGTTCATATATGACACAAAAACAATTCTAGGAAGATGCTCATATGAACACCCAAGGGGAACTTCAGTTGTTATTTTTAAATCACCCTTTTTGGAAAGATAAAATGGGAAATATTAAATAGATCCTGTGAAGAGTATTTGAGTGGGCTAAGGGATAAGACGTGTAAGGAAGAACGTTGTGGAATGAGAATTGACAAGAAGATTTGACAATACGATATACAGTAATTAGCTTTATTTCCATTTTAATCAGTACTGATGGATTCAGCGGACAAGTCATGAAGCAGAGGAGACATAAACACCTGTAAGAAATTAATTCTAACTGGACATGTAAGTCTAAGACTGTAGTGACTTATTGCAAGGGTCTTGTTTTCCTCTCTGCAAATGAAGATGGCTCAAGAGTTCCAAGAGACAGAAATTTGCATTGGAAAATTTGCCAAAAAGTAACAGTTGCTGATATGTGGCGTTTAGTTGAGAAAGAAAATACTGTCTTAGGGAAGGGGTGCTGGTCTGAAGACAGAAAATTACAAAGGCTTGTTTTCTCAAGACGATCCTCAGGAGTAACAAAAAAGGACAGGTTTCTTATTTCAATATCTGAAAGAAACTGCAGTAGCAAAGACATGAAATGCAGTTGACATTCTCATTGTTCAACTTACTGCATGCAATATTAAGGTGTTTCTGTCCGCAAATGTCACGTAGAATTCTTAAGGTCTCAAATGTCATGCTTTTATAATGGCCTCAGACTGAATAATTTAGTAATTTGAGACAAGATCAACAAACAATAAGTCGGGATTAGAAATGTTTTCAAAGATCAAAGTTAATGATTCATATATTTTCATTTGTTTTCTGTACTGAATGTGAAATTTCATGGAAGGATAGTTAATGCTGATTTGAACAGTTCAGGAAAGGAGTTTTGTAAATATGAGTTCATTATCCTCTGCTTCTCTGCCTCTAGCATTTCCACGAGCAGATGGCCTATGAAGTACTGAAGTAAGGGACAATTTATACATTTCTGCTTTTAATAATCTCACCATGTACATGTACAATTGGTTTAGAGTCCTGTTCTGTTTTTCCAGATGAACTCTGATTATTTGCTCTTACATTTGACAGAAATCAATAATAGTAAATCAACAATGAACATACCAAAGTAAACATAAACCTGATTTGAGTGGAACACTCAACCCATGAATAAACAACATTGGGTTACTTGACATTTCCATCCTTCTCATCCTTTTTTCTAAAATGTGAACATTTGGCTATACCCTATGATACTTGCTAAGCAAAAAAGCATTGCTAAGGACATTATCTGTTAAGCAGATAAAATTGGTTCCTGTCACTATACAGAGACATCTATCGTATTGTAGGGTACCAGTGAGATAGGTATGATGTTTCAGAAACAACAAAAAATAATAAATTAATTGATTTTAATTTGAGCATGACTGGAATAAATGTTGAGATTATGGATTTACATTCTAGACTACATGTACTTCAAACACTGAATGAATACATTAGGTATTCATAACTTCAGTTAATACATGTACATTCAAAATATTTCAAGTAAATTAACATGTACATCTAAGTAAAGACTGCGGTGACACCATGTTAAAATTCTCTTTTGAGTAGTAATTAGTTCTGAACACAACCGTTTCATTACAACTTGACGTTTGGATCAGTATGTGCAGATCATCTTCAGAGAGCATACTGATCGAAACGTCAAGTTGTAACCAGCAGTTCTTTTCAAAACTAATTACTACTTAAAAGAGAATTTTCACATGGTGTCACCGCAAACAGTCTTGACTTATACTTTTCAACATGCAAAGCTACAAATCTTACTTAACACGTATAAATAGATAGACTTTACAATTACACCCATATTAGCATACTCATTCATTATTGGTCGTAAGGCACATCCTCAAATTGTTAAACTATTGGTATACCATCAATTAATTCATGATAATTGTTAAGTATCAATATAAGTAATTATTTTAGTCCAATACATGCAATTATGTTTAAGAGTTATCCATTTCTAACAATCAGCACCATCATCAATTATTCATATTATATTCAGCCATTACAAGGAAAGACAAACTCAATCAAGCAACATAAAACAGACAGGTGAATGAATATATAAATGGAGAGATTGGCACATAGCATTAAGAAAAAACAACAGCTGTAGAAAGGTCAACTACGTAGGAACAAATAGGAGAGTGAGAAAGGAAATAATATCATGGACTGAAAATAATGGCTGGATAAAAACACTATCAGAGTCTAAACCAAACACATGTAGAATAAATAATGGCTGGATAAGATCAAAATCAAAACCAAGTACAGGAAATGTTAATTATAGTCAAAAACTAATTCATAAATTTTTTCTGAGAGAAATATTGCAAATCAAAAGTGTTGAATAAAAATTTACAATTGGTACACACATATAAAATAATAATAAAATAATAATAATTATAATTGCACTCAACAGTGACACAATTTTTCATCAATCATGCATTAAATATAAACTGACAATCACCTACTGAAAAGACATGCAGTGGTTACTATGGCAACCACACAGTACACAGCAAAAGTACAGAACTGTTGCCAAAGATTAGAAGTAGAATCATTTTATGTTGATATGCATATATGTATTTCTTCTTAATAATAAATATATGCTATCCTTAAAGATCTATCGCCCATGTTTTTCCCTATTTTAATAGCAATTAATGCTATAACTATGAAATTTCAAATAAGTCTTTTCATTTTTTGTGTTTTTGGAATAATCTCAATTTGAGTAACCATGTGTATTTACCATATCTACCTTGGCAACAAAGAGTTGTGGATATTTAAAGGTCAAGCATATATGACAAGTATCAATCACATATTGGAGGGAACCAAGCATACATTTTATTTTGTATGAACTGATTTTTATTTGACATTTCATTTAAATTACAAAACCCTCTGGGGAAGTTTGATACCATCTTCAGTAAAATAAGTTTTATTAAAATATCTGAACATTTCTTAATTACCAATCCTATACCATACCTTTAAGTATAATAGGGAAATTGAACAACAATAACATCTGTTGTTTTTATTTTATTTGGTGTTGGTTTTGCCCTCCAGTATATGTGTATGTGTTAACTCAAGATAGTTAACTAACCTGACAACTGTATAATGATATGTCTGACCTTTAATGACGGCTGCTTCAAACTCCATGTGAATCTGATTGCAATGCAAACTTTTACATTGTATGTTCAGGATGAATGTTGTACTGAGTTCAAATGAATGTCAAAATGTGTTCAAATTCCTTTAGATCTATGCTTTTGATGTCTCAATGTAGGCCTTGAACTTCAAAAAGGAAACAGAGGTAATTGCTTCCATTGATACTGGTTCACCTTTAAATATTCCCAAAGAAATGTTGATTTCTATTTAGTCTGGAAGTGTCTTGTTACCAAGAATAAAAAGCCTAGCCCCTGCAAAACCTTAGTTTAACACTAACCCCAAGCTATACAGTACTGAGTCCATCAAAATCGAACAAACCCTGCTGTTGGAGTTTGAATGGTTTGGGGTGTTTAGGGTTAAGGCTTGCTAACCACCCACAACTACCAGTCACCAGTAATAAGTGGGGAAAATGATACCTTTTAGTCAGATTATAAGTGTGCCAGTGATATATCATGCTATCACTTGATACATCAGCATTGCTTAATAACAATGATGGCCTGGACGACTTTACCAGCAGGTGGTGCTTTACAACATGGCTGCCCCCATGTGCATGCTATTAAGCGATGCTGATGTATCATGTGATAGCATGATATATCACTGGCACACTTATACTGTGACCACAATGTATCATCATCCCTGCTTGTTACTGGTGACTGGTAGGTGAATCATGTCTGCTAATTCACACTGTATTCACATGAGGTATGAACCAGCCTATGCATGCCATCTATGTACACTACCACTTACCCACTAAGAACACCAAGAATAAGATTTAGCACAAAGAAAGAGCCAAGAAGGATGAGGGTAACAAAGTAGAACCAGGGCCACCAACCCTGAATGGCATAGTTGACCTGAGTACATGTATATCCACATACAACAGGGTACACCAGGTGTTATACCAGGGAAGGAGGTAAGGAAGAGATGATGAGGGGTGTGGGGTGGAGGAAGAGATGATGAGGGGTGGAGGAAGAGATGATGAGGGGTGGAGGAAGAGATGATGAGGGGTGGAGGAAGAGATGATGAGGGGTGGAGGAAGAGATGATGAGGGGTGGAGGAAGAGATGATGCGGGGTGGAGGAAGAGATGATGCGGGGTGGAGGAAGAGATGATGCGGGGTGGAGGAAGAGATGATGCGGGGTGGAGGAAGAGATGATGCGGGGTGGAGGAAGAGATGATGCGGGGTGGAGGAAGAGATGATGCGGGGTGGAGGAAGAGATGATGCGGGGTGGAGGAAGAAATGATGCGGGGTGGAGGAAGAGATGATGCGGGGTGGAGGAAGAGATGATGCGGGGTGGAGGAAGAGATGATGCGGGATGGGGGTAGAGATGATGCGGGGTGGGAGTAGAGATGATGCGGGGTGGGAGAAGAGATGATGAGGGATGGAGGTAGAGATGATGCGAGGTGGGAGTAGAGATAATGTGGGGTGGGGAAGAGATGATGCGGGGTGGGGATGGAGATGATGTGGGGTGTGGATGGAGATGATGCGGGGTGGGGATGGAGATGATGCGGGGTGGGGATGCAGATGATGCGGGGTGGGGATGGAGATGATGCGGGGTGGGGATGGAGATGATGCGGGGTGGGGGAAGAGATGATGCAGAGATGGGTACACATTGAGTGAAGGGAGATACAAAGTGCAAGGAAATAGAATATACACAAATCACAGAGCACAAGATTCACAAAGTGGATAGAAAAGTGCAAAAAGAAAGAAGTACACCCTTAGAAAATCTTGACAATATTTTAAAACAAAACAACCATGGAAATCACACGTGTGTCAATAGCCATCCAATAATTGAGCAAATCTGAGCACCAGCTGATGGTAACCAAGCTACCAAAGATGTACAATCAATCCTCATTACCCCGAAGATGAAGTATTATCAATATTTCAGTCGCACAGTTCATGAGATGCAAACGCAGCTATCCATGTAATGTGGGATTTAATACCCAATGAAGCCTAGGCAGCCGTGATCATTCTCACTACCATATTTCTCTTCTGAGAGGGTTCTTCTGTGAAGGCGTCAGAGCATGTCTACGATGTGTCATTGGTGCCAGAACCCACTGCAGGCATATTTGTTGCGCTTCTGTGATTTAGGTTGAAGGCTGTATTGATCAATATAAGCTTTTAGTGCGGTCAACTGAACTGTGTTCATGAAATAGCATGTATGAAGTGTGCCCAACTTGGCCATAACAGGCACATATCGTCGTGTTCCCAGTAAAAGGACGTAAGCACGCACTTAACGTAATCTGTCTTACGTCCTTCTTCCCGGCAGACAGTGATATTATCTATAATAAAACATTTTATGAATGTCAATATTTTCCATATATGGAACTAGTGAAAAACTTTTTCATGAAAATGACACGTATGATTTCCAGGGTGTGTTTTTTGTTTTAATTTTTACCAGACGGTAAGTTTTTTTGTGAAACTAGAACAAAACAAGGAATATTTTAAGTAAAATTTTCTGAAAATAAATCATAAAATGTTCCTTGAAACCATATAACATAACACTATAACACGCTACACACATAGCACTAAACAGTATACCACATAAAACCCGTATACGTCAAAGTCAATATGGATAACAGCCTTGCAGAGCTAGATACTTACCCACTAAGTACACCAAGAACTAAGTTAAGTACAAAGAATGACCCAACAATGATGAGACTAACAAAATAGGCCCAAGGCCCTGGGCCTACTGCATCTGTAATCTATCCAGCGTAGGCAATGTGAAAAGTAAGAGAAATACTGAATTATTCAATATGATGATAATTTACGTTTCATCAACGGTGGATACTAACTCCACGGGTGACTCAGGTGGGACTCGAACCACCAATCTCTCAGATGAGGTTAGTGATGAATTCACAATGTGTCTGTTGTTTTAGATATTGTCCTCTATTTTCCACACTTTTTTCACCCTAACTATATGCAATAAATGGAGGACAAAGGCCTTATAATATACGTCATTGCATGAAACATTTATATGAGTATGAGGCGGAATGATAGGTAACAAATAATACTGCTTCCTGGTAACAATGTGGGTTATTGATGTGGTTTCTGCTCAGTCCTAAAATTAAATTTTATTGATCAAGATGTATTTGTCAGACAAGGAATGCTTGAGGGCTGGTACATTGAGCACGCTGTGACCTCCTGAACACTTCTCTTGACATTACCTCAAACCATCATAGCCATTGGCAATAGCTTTTCATATTGGTGTGCATACACTCAGCAGACATATTGGCTGGTAAGGGGGGGGGTCTCTTAAGGCCAATGTGGAACACAGAATCAGCCAAAGTGCATGTTTCGATTTTTAAATGTAATATTATAGTAGGCACGCATACTTCATCCTGTTTTACTGGGGTGGGGTTCATTTTGACTGGTATAAACAGACCCCCCCCCCAACCCCTATGTACAAACCTGCTCAATGAGCAGTGGAAATGTTGGTACATTTCAGTAAAACAACTAGATTTGTACCACACCTAAGATCTGCAAGGATTGGTTTTGTAAATTAGCATCAGCAATGCAAACATGGCCTTTCTATATGAGCAGAACTTGTTTAATTTATAGCTATTTATAACAGGATGAATCTCCATGGTGTATAATATTCCATGTTATTCACTGGTCTACTGAGGTACCATAGCCAAGCCGTTAAGTTCATTAGACTTGTGTCCTGATGACTGGTCATCTGAGTAGCATGTTTCTTTTACAAGACATATTATACTGTACATTTAGCTTTGTGAACCATCTTGTACAGAGTATGGAATTAAATCAAATTGAAAACCTCTATGTCAAGGATGAAATATTGTTACAATTCTGTTGAAATGTTTTCCTTTTAGAGAAAAAAACCTCATTCCTGTACTGTAAATGAAGTCATCAGTCAATCTTGTAATGTGTGACATAATTCCAACATAAATCACGCCCACTTCACAAATACTGGCTCCAACGATCATCAGAAGCCCATCGGAAATGCACTGACCACCATTTTCTTTAAGATTTTAAGCAAGAAATTAGAAAGCTTGGGATTTTCCTTTAACGTATGTGTTGTAAAGACTCAAAATCTTATTAACAAAGTAACATTTTGCCTCAAGAATCGCTTTTGAATGTTACAATCAAGGAATTTATGTTAAATTACACACTACAGTATGCTAGCTTTGGAACCGGAAGTAGCTAAAAGAATGTGTGTACTACCAATGTACATGCGTATTATGTATTGACTTACGATCAGGATATCCAGCAATATACTAACCTTAAAGCCCATTACACTTCTAGTAATTTTCAAAGCAGTAACAAATTAATAAACTGATCACAGTGTAAAGTTGATGTTGGTATCAAACATCCGTTGAAAAATATTTGTCTGAAGTGCTATCATTTCAGTAAAATTATTAAAATCATTTCCCAAATGAATGTTCTATTTCATGAGATGTAAATTCTATGTTAATACATGTATGTCAAATTTGAATACACTTTTTTTTTATCCATATCTCTTTATTCTAACGAAGTATGGATGTATTTACTGATAATTTACCAAACAAAAGTAGCTGCTTGCATAAAGGCTGCCCTCAACAGGGCATGCACAGAATGTGTGAAAGCTACAGAGCAGTATAACCATATATAATTCGGTTGTTATTTCATCCCCTGGAGTCTGGTCATATGACATTTAACCACATTTAAGTACACATTAAGCGCATCGTGGTTAATTATGCGAGGTTAATAAAGGTTTCTGCCAAAGTTCACATATAGGTTTTTGCCGAGGTGACTGATCACAGGTCTGGTGATAATTAATTCCATTATGACATTATCAATGATGTGATTTATTTATCTACTGTAACTGTGGCAACAGCGGCTCTGATCCTCGGTAATACACACATGTTAATTAGTTCAAATTAATAAATTCTGAATTTGGTTTGAGTGAACTAGAATGTCTTCCCTTGAAAATGTTTGTTTTAATCCAGCATTTTAATGAATCCTGCATCTATAAATAAGAATAACTAACTGACACAGTTAACTGCTACATTTGTATATCTTAAAGCCTTTTGTACATTATTGTATTCTCAAAAAACATAAATTAACGTGAAACTTAATTGGTTTAAAGTTAATGACGGTATCAAATAAGCCTTGAAACATCTCTGTATGATGTGTAACCATTTTAGTTAATTAAATTATTTCGCAAATTAATTTTTTCTCTCTCCATGTTGAAATAAATAGGAAAAATCATTTTCTGGTTCACGACACAATTAAATAAACTGAACTTTCATATATGTTAGTTTTTGTTTACATATATCTTGACAGGTGCATAATCAAGGGGGCTAAGGAGGGAGCTGCATTGCCTCCTGGAGTTTTTAAAAAAAAATTGTTTTAATCCAAACAAATTGATTGGTCAAAAATTTTCCCACAGCAAAATGTTTGACCCCATTTTTACCCTTGGTAGTTGTTCTGTGATCTCCATCAAAATATTTTCCTGGCTAACATTTTCCAGGGGGGCTATTTTTGTCCCCCCAAAAAATTGCCATCTTTCCCCTGACAAATATCTGGCTATACACCTGTCTCCTTATCAAGTATGGATGCAATCTTATTTTTTCGCTTTTACATATGTAATATTTGTCTCCGATGACAAAAACTATGAAATAGTTTGATTAATTGTACTAAAATATTCTAAGGGATGTTTGAAACCATCATCCATTTTGTACCAAGTAAATTTCATGTATAAACCTTTTCTCTTAGATATTTTTCAAGAATACCAATAGTGTTTAGGGGCTTTTAGGAGAAATAGAAACTACATTAAGATTGTTAGTATTCATTCTAATGAATGCCTGATAATCAATACACTGATCCCCTGTCTTTATCCTCAAGAAGATCTGATGTCATGCTTTGAGTCTTGCATTAGTTACCAATCAACGTCAAAGTTAAATCTCCGGGAAACAAACATGGCGGCCGTGCAGCCGGTATCTGGCATTATTCACGAGCCTCACAGCATGATGTCAGATCTTCAGACTAGGTAATCCATTGCAGATTTGAAACGTTTCTTGAAAGTGACAACATGTCACATGGAATATCTTCTCAGGATGTTTGGTACCATTGCTATCTTATACAACCAAGTATAAAGCTTTTAGATAATTATTCTCTGTTTCTTTTTGAGTATATCCAAATGGTGAACATCTCTTTAAAGCTCCATCCTACTGTAAGAATGACTTCCCTTGGGAAAGATGCCAGATTCATTATCATTAAGGAATATTCAAATCACAATATTGAGAAGAAGCACATACTGATGAAAGTGGCACTGACATGATTAATTGTACAGCAGTATAGTGAGGTCTTAATATGATGTAGAGATGATGGATTTTTAACAGAACTTTATTTCTCTGAAGATTTTCTCTGGGAGGAGAATGACTAATTTAATATATTTATCTCAAGCTATAATAATCATCCAGTTAATGTCAACTAATTGAATCTCTAAAAGCAGTCTATAATTACCGATCTAATTGAGCTAGTCTCCCTCTTATTAGAGAACATTTTGTGGGCAAGAGTATGTATACGTGAATTAAAGTAGCGTATTATTTAAGAAATGGGAGATGTAATAATTTTAAATATACATGTAGGGTGTTTGGCCATGATATATTCCCTAAGTAAAGGCTGCCTAACACAACACAGTAAATGTAATGCATGTCTTCTAAACTACAACTCCAAATTGATACATTATCACCCAAAGCTTCCGGGGCTGTGAAACCACCCAAATTAAAGTAGGAGCTTCTGGGGCCCTTAAGCAGGCCTTGAGAAAACACGATGTAGCTGGGTCTGTATTTGTATGTTATTACTTCCCTTCAGTCAATCTGACTGTCAGTACTCATTCATGTAAATATATATACCCAAAATTAAATCAATGAAAAAATATTTCAAGTATTTCTGTCTGTTCAGAGAATTTTTCCATCTACATGTATACTGAATGTTGAACATGATGAACAAGTACATGTTGCATATTGTAGGTACATTGTATACAACCCTAGCTGTCATATGTCACTGTACCATTATACTCGTTGCTATGTACAGGTTCATCTGCCCGTGCCCAATCACCTGCCAGACAAAATGCAATTTATCCCCACACACACGCTGTACTGCTTTTCTGCATCAATGAATCTGCCACCTAGACTAAGCAAGTCACCCAGATAATTCAACCCTGATGTTAACCTGACAATTACATTATGTAGACACCTTCACTATAGCACAGAAAATAAGTCAAAGGTATCTGGAAAGAGCTCTGTTTCAAAAATAAAGATATATGGCAAGAGTGTAAGGATTGTTTGGGAGAGGAATGATGCAATTGTACATTATTATATGAAAAGAATGTATAGTACTTGTTGAAATAAATGAGCAAAAGGTATAAACACAAGCATACCTGTACTTTATAATTGATAGAGAAAGAAGCCAAGTGCTTAATAGCTTAAGTCATTGGGGGAGAGGGAATCCTAGACTTATATATGCAGGGACCAGATACCAAAGACCTTCAATTCAGCTTAGTGGAGTCTTAATCATTTTGATCAATAATTTATGACATGACACCAGGGGGCAGTTTCAGAAAACATTACTTAGCAGTTGTATATGCTCAGCAGGTTTTGTCGGTTACCAATTAATTGTTTTAAATCTATTAGCAAATATTTTTCTTAGCAATATTTTTGCTTTATAGCAAATTGTTCTGCTTATCAGATCTAGGAAATTGTCTCAGGAACATTTTTTTGAAGAGATGCTAAGCAGTAAATGTTGATTAGCAGGTTTGGATACCAGCCAAACGTTAATACAAAAATATGTATACTTTAGCTGGAGGCTGCTTTCAATTGCTTAGCAAGAATATTTGCTAAGTCTGCTTAATTAGTAGCTTGAAGATCTAACGTCACGCTTTGAGCTAGAGCATGAATTACGCCACATCCTGGCCGTGCAGCCGCCATATTTTTCCCGAAGTGCGACGTCAGATCTTCACCACAACGCGTTAACGTATCCACTAAAATCCTTTGAGTGGTACGCCTGGAGCCTGTCTATATCCTATCAAGGATATAGACAGGGGACCATTCTACTTAATTAACAGCTCTGTGAAATTTCACCCAGTTGCAGTGAAAGGGAGGCATATATACATGTATGTATGGTTACACACTATTCAGATATCTTGAGCACCCTGTGGCTAAGGAAACTAATATTATGCAGAGAAAATGAATACTTTGTGTGAGTGATGACTAGTTCATTATATTCAGACATCTGTTCTGTGTGTGCATGTCATAGTAATGCATTTATCATGCTTTAATCACTGAAGATAACAATGCTTCCAATGAAAAGGCTGCACACATATAGACTTGATGAGACATATCTTGATCAATTGAAAGCTTTTATGAAATGCCAATTGTACAACACTGTCAACTTCATAAGGGATATCCATTAGTGCATGTTAAACGAGACATTTGGTAAAAAGTGTGTAAATGCATCTATCTTGTAAGAATCAAGTGATACGTGTCATGCCTGGAATTCACAGAGGCAACAGAGGTCATAGCCTCCGTTGTCTTGCCTTGGTGCCTCATTAATTCTGATAACCTAATGAAAGTGACCTTTACTCAGGAAAAGTGACCATGCCTCTACAAGAATGAAATTCCAGGTCTGACATGCATAATGTGCACATGCATGTACTGAAATTAATCTTTGAAAGATTCAGTGTCATCATCTTTTGTGTATCCATACTACATGTAACATGGAATTTGTGTCTCTTGAAGACAAAAATTAATTTGCAAAATAATTTGAATAATTGTACTAAAAGTTTAGCACCTCAGACATATATTTATCAAGGAATGTTTGATACCATCATCAACTTTACACCAAGTCATTTTCATGTAAATAAATTATGTGATAATTTGTTTTTTAAGAATACCAATTACCCATGGAGTGCCATGGTCAAGCGGTTTAGTGCATCGGATTTGTGTTCTGATGGCTGAGTCGTCAGAATGTGGGTTCGAATCCCAGCCGCGACCGGGGTGCTTGTGTCCTTGAGCAAGACACTTTACCATAATTGCTTCTCTCCACCCAGGGGTGAATGGGTACCTGTGAGGGCAGAGTTGGCTGTTGTGTTCGATTAGCCCTATATGTGCTGAAATGGCAGCAATTGAGCTGTATACTCCCCAGGGAGCTGAGATGGTTTCAGGAATGATTTATGAGCCTGATGAGCAGGGGTAATAATATAATGCGCCTTGAGCACCAGTTTGGTGGATACGTGCACTATATAAGTCCACATTATTATTATTATTATTATTATTAATTGGATTACTATACTCCAATGCTAATTACAGTAGTTCATGACTGGCTGATCTTCTTTTATGGATCATTTGTATGCTGTATATCCTCTTAATACTACCCTTGATACACCATTACAAGAGCTAGTCATAGGAGGGTAATAAACTGCCATAGTTATAGTCTGTAAGACACAGCCTAAACCCAGGTTTATACTTCACGTGAATGTGAAACAAAGCATTTGCACAAAAGGTTGAAAAGCCTTCAACTTCTGTGAATAATATATGCGAGTCTACGATTAAGACGTCAATTCGCTTTACTTTCACATCTGCATGCAGTATGAACCGGCATTGTGATTTGATCATGTACAATTGTACATGTATCCAGTTGATAAAAGCTTCAAAAGTACATATCATAGACTAGTCCCCTGTCTTCATCCTTTCAAGGATAGAGACAGGCTCTGAGCATACCATACAAGGCATTTCATTATATAAGTTATGCCGAAGATCTGACGTCAAGCTTCCGAGGCCTGCATCTGACATAATTCATGAGCCACGAAGTGTGACGTCAGATCTTGGGGCTCGTATAATCATTGCAAATTGAGACAATTAATCCAAACAAAACGACGTTCAAAGACAATAAAACAAAGGCAAACAAAACAACATTCAAAATGTCAACAATTGTCCTTAATCCTAATAATGAATGTGTTTCCATAGACTTATATACTCACATCATAAAGTACATCAGTCCATCCTTCCATCGTAATGCACTGGAATACTGTTAACATAGCCAAGCCAATATTGTCAAAGTTTGTGATTCCTGCGTTAGGTCCTTCCCAGTACCCATCACAGAATGAACCTTCTACATCCAACTCACTACAGTTGAAGCCTACATCAACACCACATGGTTTGGGAATATCCTGGGCAAATACATCTGAAAAATAGAAAGAGAAACATTTCCTCAATTCAATATTGATTTGTATATAACTCACACACAGACCAAACTGAGACTGGAAGGCAAATTAATCTGGTCCCATGTATGCAATGAGATTTAGCAATATAATGGTAAGTCAAGACTGTTTGTGGTAACACCATGTGAAATTCTCAGTTGAGTAGTAATTAGTTCTGAAAAGGCCCGGAGGTTACAACTGAACTTGTTCTCCTGAAGATGATCAGAGCAAACTGATCAAAATGTTGAGTTGTAACCACCACTTCTTTTCAGAACTAATTACTACTTAAATGAGATTTTTCACATGTTGTCACCGCAAACAGTCTTGACTTATCCTTTTCACCATGCAAAGCTACAAATCGTACTACACGGTGTCACCCAAACAGTCTTGACTTATCCTTTTCACCATGCAAAGCTACAAATCTTACTACACGGTGTCACCCAAACAGTCTTGACTTATCCTTTTCACCATGCAAAGCTACAAATCTTACTACACGGTGTCACCCAAACAGTCTTGACTTATCCTTTTCACCATGCAAAGCTACAACTCTTACTGCATGGTGTCACCCAAACAGTCTTGACTTATCCTTTTCACCATGCAAAGCTACAACTCTTACTGCATGGTGTCACTGCAAACAGTCTTGGCTTATCCTTTTCACCATGCAAAGCTACAAATCTTATTACACGGTGTCACCCAAACAGTCTTGACTTATCCTTTTCACCATGCAAAGCTACAAATCTTACTACACGGTGTCACCCAAACAGTCTTGACTCATCCTTTTCACCATGCAAAGCTACAAATCTTACTACACGGTGTCACCCAAACAGTCTTGACTTATCCTTTTCACCATGCAAAGCTACAAATCTTACTACACGGTGTCACCCAAACAGTCTTGACTCATCCTTTTCACCATGCAAAGCTACAAATCTTACTACACGGTGTCACCCAAACAGTCTTGACTTATCCTTTTCACCATGCAAAGCTACAACTCTTAGTACACGGTGTCACTGCAAACAGTCTTGGCTTATCCTTTTTACCATGCAAAGCTACAAATCTTAGTACACGGTGTCACCGCAAACAGTCTTGACTTATCCTTTTCACCATGCAAAGCTACAAATCTTACTACATGGTGTCACCGCAAACAGTCTTGACTTATCCTTTTCACCATGCAAAGCTACAAATCTTAGTACACGGTGTCACCGCAAACAGTCTTGACTTATCCTTTTCAACATGCAAAGCTACAAATCTTACTACATGGTGTCACCGCAAACAGTCTTGACTTATCCTTTTCACCATGCAAAGCTACAAATCTTAGTACACGGTGTCACCGCAAACAGTCTTGACTTATCCTTTTCACCATGCAAAGCTACAAATCTTACTACATGGTGTCACCGCAAACAGTCTTGACTTATCCTTTTCACCATGCAAAGCTACAAATATTACCAATTTAATGATACTGACATACATGGAATCTGACAAAGATGACTCCAGCATGATACATGTCTATTAATAACCTTCGGGTATACTGTATAGATGATGGTCTATTGGGTTGTATGATGGTACATTTTGTATACATGTATATATTGTACAAAAACTGTACATAATCATCTCTGATGGCTGAAAAATATTTGACAAATAGAGGTTTTGAGGCAAGAAAAGTGGAAAAAAGGAGTTTAAATACCCCAATTATTTCTGGACCCAGAGGGCAAAGGGGTCCAACAACACCCCCTTTTTTAATAGCATGCATGTTAATTTACAATAGAATATTTGTGTAACCCACTTGTGCCCCTTTGCCATTTGCTCCTCCCCTCCCCTTTCAGCACCCCTGTAAAACAATGGAGAAGACTTATATGATGCACAAAGACATCAAAAATGAAGACACTTACTTTTACCATTCTTTTTGACCCAACAAGTTTTGTGAAGCTTCCCTATAAAAAGCTCCAATCCAATGACAGCATAGATGAGAATAACAAAAATAACGAGAAGGGCTATGTGAAGAAGTGGCACCATGGCACGAAAGATGGAGTTAAGAACCACCTGTAAGCCTTAGAGAAAGAAAGAAGAATGTTCAATATTAAACTATCAATTTCAATTTGAATTTCAATGCTGTCATTAAAAGACAATATATTTATAAACATCAGTTAACATTACATAACAAACTGTTAATTACTTTAAGAAATTATGATGAATAAAGATATGAAAGTTTAAGGTCCAGCAAGACAACATTTAGGTTTTGGTGAAGCGAGGATTTTGTTCCCTAACCTAGTGGAGATGAGGACAATTTAAAGGATTTAAAAGAAGAGTAAATCATTAGTAGAAGCTCAAAAAACAAAATAATCTGCTTATGATCTCTGTCTGACGTCTTGTCATTTTTAAGAAAATTTTAATACAAATTCAAATTTGTTTTGAATTAAATAAATAGAGAATTAGCTGTTGCACTCTGCTTACCAAATTTAACCTAAAGACCCTAAATGCAACGTCAAGCCATTAACTACTATTTGTTATGGATCACACAAGCCATTTATCCATATCTACAAACATACTGATCAACTTTTTCTTGTTAAACGACACAACGGAATAAGCTAAAACTCTCACAGGTTTGTTTCTATACAGATATTTCTTCACTATTATTTGTATGGGCATTTATAGACATTATTATGTGTACAATTCTTTTAAGTTTGGATGGAGTTCATGATTGGGGTATGATTATTACACATATGTACATGTACAATGTACTCATGCATCTTTCTCTCATTACTGGAGAAAAAAGGTGTTGTGATCTGATTTGGCCATCCCTCACATCCTTGTATTGATTGAGTTTAAAATGCTTCTAAAAGCATATGGAATATTGCAGATGGAATATTTTGCCCACATCCAAAGCATCACTATCCGTTCCTGATAGACTGCAATACCGCATCAAGGGACTAGTTGGTGAAGAGCTTTTTTCCTCCCTTCAGCCTCTCTCACATCGTAGGAATGTGGCTAGCCTTTCACTGTTCTACCATTATTATTACAGGGATTGTTCTGGGGATTTTTCTTGTGTTACTCGCTGTGGAGTGTCGTGGCCGAGTGGTCTAGCTTACCGGACTCAAGTTCTGGTGTTAGCAGCAGAATGTGGGTTCAAATCCCGGCCGTGACACTTGTGTCCTTGAGCAAGACACTTAACCATAATTGCTTCTCTCCACCCAGGGGTTAAATGGGTACCTGTGAGGGCAGAGTTGGTTGATTAGCCCTATATGCGCTGTAATGGCAGCAATTGAGCTGTATACTCCCCAGGGAGCTGAGATGGTTTCAGGAATGATTTATGAGCCTTATGAGCAGGGGTAATGATATAATGCGCCTTGAGCACCACTTAGTTGGTGGATACGTGCGCTATATAAGTCCACACATTATTATTATTATTATTACTAAACAAGCAGGTGAACACCCTCACTATTTGTGACTCCCCAAAATCAAAATTAAGTTTCATTTGGATAGCTTCTTCCCTAGAACAGCACTACAATGGAACGCCCTTCCAGCTGATTGCTTTCCACCAACTTACGATCTATTTAAGTTTAAGAAAAACATCAACAAATGTAATCTTGCTTAAATGTTGGATGACATATAATCGCATTATGTAACCCCTTACACTCTAGTGGCTAATGGCCTTGTTTAGGGTGACTGACAGTAAATTAAAAAAAATATCACATTTGAAGAAACTGGTACATCCAGGGAATCAAGAGGCATGCCCCCCCCCCCCACTTTGACCGGCATACATGTCAATTTTCCATATGCTTTCATGTATGTGCTCCCCCCCCCCTCTTTATTGGCAGTGTTCCTCTTTATTGGCAGTGTTCCTCTTTATTGGCAGTGTTCCTCTTTATTGGCAGTGTTCCTCTTTATTGGCAGTGTTCCTCTTTATTGGCAGTGTTCCTCTTTATTGGCAGTGTTCCTCTTTATTGGCAGTGTTCCTCTTTATTGGCAGTGTTCCTCTATATTGGCAGTGTTCCTCTTTATTGGCAGTGTTCCTCTTTATTGGCAGTGTTCCTCTTTATTGGCAGTGTTCCTCTTTATTGGCAGTGTTCCTCTTTATTAATAATAATAATAGACATTTGTAAAGCGCCTAATGCCAAAGCCTCTAAGCGCATACGTGGGGGAAAAAAAGCATAGAAAAATACAATGAGAGAGAACAAGATTACAAATATTGGCAGTGTTCCTCTTTATTGGCAGTGTTCCTCTTTATTGGCAGTGTTCCTCTTTATTGGCAGTGTTCCTCTTTATTGGCAGTGTTCCTCCAATTGTTTTTGACTGTGTTTCCTCTATTCACCACCCTGGATCTTGACCCTGTCTAACAAGGGCAGGCAGTACATGTATGTAGGTGACTGTTAACAGGGTTACCCTACCATACGTACAGAAGGTTTTACATCCATAGATAAGATGATTTATTAACATGGAATCCCCTTGTGCTTGACAATTCTCTTAGATGGTCAAATCAACTTCCAATAAGTAGGTTAAATAGATCCGAGTCAGATAATAACTCAAAGATAATATGATATTACCAAGAGAACTTGAGCTATTATATTGTAACTACACTCCCTCAGGTTATATCCTAAGGTTTAAGATGACTAAAGAGCCAAGACTTACTTGGTACTCCTGAGACGAGCCGAAGAGGTCGTAGGACTCTGAAGGCTCGTAATGCCTTCACATCTAACGATGAACCATGCCCATCACTTCCAGAATTTGATGCTACTAGTGGAAGAATCGTGCTAATCATCCTACAAAGATCAAACAAGAAATTCATGATTGGCCAAATCTGACAAAAGAATGTAACAGCAGAAACAGTACAATCTTGAGTTCATTTTTGTTTTGAATTGAACTGAAATTATTTGTTATATAATCAAACCACAATAGCCTACTCAAGACTTGTTTTGAGATGAGTTTAATCCCATAATAATGCTTTGTGTCATTGTCAACTATACTATCCTGATTGGGAGATACTTTTATCCTGATTGAAACCCTATTCTCCCGATGAGGATACCTAATAGACCCCAATTGGCAAACCCATAGGTGACAACTACACCTGCTATACTATCCTGATTGGGAGATACTTTTATCCCGATTGAAACCCTATTCTCCCAATGAGGATACCCATCAACCATCAATACTTGGGTGATGAAGAGTCTTTCTGCCATAACAATACAAGACTTACTTACCCTATAAGTACTATAATAAAGTCAAGGAAGTTCCAAGCATTTCTGAGATAGGCCCCTGAATGAAAGAGGAATCCGTAGGCAATGATCTTCAAGATGGCTTCTAATGTGAAGATGAACAGAAAGACATACTCAATGTTTTCCTGCAATACAATCATATACAAAACATCCATTAGTTCTTCATCTCAAGCTGTGGAGAATAACCCTAAGTGAGAATGAGAATGAAAATGGCTTCTGGCTGGAAGATATTTGGGAAACTGACATCTCGTATATATATGATAAAATACAAAAAACAACCAAGATGATAGCATAAAAGGCTGTATGCTGC
Organism: Zoroaster sp. YZ-2022; assembly: GCA_029582265.1. Classification (NCBI taxonomy): domain Eukaryota; kingdom Metazoa; phylum Echinodermata; class Asteroidea; order Forcipulatida; family Zoroasteridae; genus Zoroaster; species Zoroaster sp. YZ-2022. The sequence continues at coordinate 14,918,966 of CM055820.1, forward strand.
TTAGTAATATGTGACATGCATACTTAAAGAGAGTCAATCAATCAATCAACCAACCAACGTTTTATTTTTATTTTTTAAATTATAATGGAGACAATTTCTTATTGGCCTCAAGATGCAACACCCCTCAAGGAAAAACTAATGACAGATCTAACAGTGCATAAAGAACACATGCAAAAAGAAATAATTGAGTTTTATTTTGTGCATATTTTATGTACATAGCATATGCACAGTACATTCAACAAATCTGATTGTCAAAAAGGCATTTTGATTGATAGCTGTGGATTGGCCAAACCTGTTGGTAAGTGTGATGTAATTCCATTATAAACCACTCCCACTTCGCACATGCTCGCTCGAGATCCAATGATCATCAGAAGCCCACTGGAAATGAGTTGACCACCCTTTTCTTTAAGGATTTATGCAAGAAATTGGAAAGCTTGGTACTTGCATTTACATGTAACGAGTATGTGTTGTAAAGACTCAAAATCTTATTACCTAAGTTAATTTCTGCCTCAAGAATCGCTTTTGAACATTCAAAGCAAGTAATTTACATGTAGGTTAAATTACACAGAACAGTATGCTAGCTTTGGAACTGGAAGTAGCCAAAAGAATACACATACATGTACTACCAATGCGCGCGTGTGTTACGTATCAACTTACGCACAGGATTGGGCCAGAGACCAATGGATTGCTCCTCATTGAGCGATTTCAGCCTTTAATGTTTTTGTTTTTCTGCATGATTCTACTGAAATTGTTGGGAGTAAATTTAAGTGAGTAAACATGATTATAATAATAATATACATGTATTAAGCAAAATAATGGTTATTGACCTTAAGTTTCAAACCTAGCAGGTTCTTTCTCAAAGGCAAAATGGGATGAAAAACACCCCGATATATTAAGCACTTATTTTGTGCCATTTATTTCAACTAATCCCAGGTGCGTAATCATTATCCCTGCTTATCTGCCTAGTACCATCCTTGAAATTTTCTCCACCCCCTGGGAAGTATAAAGCCTTGTGCTGCTGTGATACACAGTACATAATCAAACACAACAACCAACTATATCCCACACATACTCATTTTACTCCTGGGTGGATAGAAGCAATTGAGGTTAACTGTCTTGCTCAAGGAAACATATGAACCTGGTCTTGGTCTGGTCAGGATTCAAACCCACATTCTGATGACTCGGCCATCAGAACACAAGTCCAATGCACTAGACCACTCAGCCATGGTACTCCATACACAAGCACCATGATCCTGGCCAGGATTCGAACCCACATTCTGACGACTCGGCCATCAGAACATTAAGTCCAATGCAATAAACCACTCAGCTATGGTACTCCATACACAAGCACCATGATCCTGGCCAGGATTCAAAGACACATTCTTATGACTTGGCCATCATAACTTCATGTACTCCAAGTGTTCATCCATGGCACTCCAATGTAAATACAGATCAGTAGTTGTCAGAATCCTATGCTGCAGGATTATTATGCGATAAACTAAAATACAAACATACCACTCAAGAGGCAATTTCCCCATCATAAAATTGGTATGCAGTATTGCTACTGCCTGAGGGTGCTAATGAGTAAGATGGAATAGTAATGGATTGTGGTCAGTACAGCGTGGAATCTAAATTAAAGTTGAGCTGAATTTACTTCCATATTACTGCCACAATATTACAGTTATAATATTGTTATTTTTAATACAATATGCTGGTTGTACATGTAGTTTATTTTCAATAGTTTCATTGGAACATCAATAATTTTCTGAAAAAATACTTTGAAATGAGATATTTCACAAAATAATACAAAATTGGAGTACAGTGTAGGGAGCATAATTTAACAGTTAATAATTGCCTGTATGAATTTAAAATTGTGTCATTTTAAAGCATTCATTATTCTTTCTTTCAGTAAAATAGCAAGGTTCCGATGAAAAAGATGGGGAAAAAAGGATTTGCCATCAAAACACCAAAAAAACACGGGTTCTTTAACAAGAAAATAGTGAAAATGTATTCAGATTTTTATCTCCATTCTAATGTGAAATTCGGCCTGGAAATTATTGGCAATAATTTAACTTATTTTAAATTTATTATTTATTATTTTATTTTAAAACCTCAGGCATAATAAAATCCATGGGTGATTGATAATATCATGAGCTTAACACCAAGTAAAGTTAAGGTTATTTAGTAATTATACCTTCCATACATTCCATACATTATCTGTAAGTCAAAATGTCTCTTTAAATATAGGTCTTCTTGAAGTAAGGAAATTTTGGTCAGTAATTAGAGCCAGATTATATCCAATGGAAGGCACATACTGTAGATAGCAAATCAATCTTATAATGAATTAAATCTCTATCATCAATCTGCGTAATCAATCAACAGCTTCAGGCTTACTGTAGACTGTCACATGGTCTAAGCATAGAACATGTCATCACACCATCACATTAACACATCACCTGCCACATCATCTCTCTATATAGTAACAATCTAATTATCACTGCCAGGTTTGTCTGTACCTCTGTGTGACTGACTATACCACTTAATGTTCGCTCAGTTGAAATTGGTAAATTTTACAGCAAATTGCTGTGGGTTAAAATAAACATTTATAAAAAATTGGCTGTTGCAAACTACATTCCAACCTAAAGGACTATATACGTAGGTAGTATAAATGCAAAACAGGGGCTAATTTTTATACGTTTGTGCAGTATAAATACAGAACTGGTAGTGAGTCGCCTTTCGTTTCAACCCTGGAAGACTTCTCAAAATAAACATTAGATTTGTTAATCATTCACAGTATGTGAGTTATAATCACAATGACTTAGTTAACTCTGCAAAATATACAGTGTAATGACAATACAAAATTGCACTGAGACCAGGGTGAGAGTGAGTTTAAAAAGTCCATAGTTTAGATACATAGCCCTATTATAATCCTGCATAGAGACCAGATAACGCTGGCAAAACTGCTTCAAAGAATATATGCAAACCCTTCTTTTAACCATGGAGGTAACCAAGACATACATGTGTGGAAATGCAAGTACATGTACAAATAACCTGTGAAAAATTCAGCTTTAATTACGTATTAACTAGAACGACAAAGCTGCCATGTCCCACTGCTGGATGCATATCAAACTCCTGTTGAATATACACATACACGTACATGTAGGTGTAAATGCAACATTGATTTAAAAAAAAAAAAATTAACATCAGCAAAGTACAACTGGGGAAGCTTACTACCATATCATTTTTAGCAACAAGCTGTCATGTACACATACATGTACATGTATTTAATATACACAATGTTTTAATGGGGAGTGGGGCTTAGGTTGGGGTGGGGTTGCAGTAGGTGTTTTGTGAGGGGGCATAATTAGTAAGACTTCACTAAAACAGAATAGTTTGAACTCAATTGTCTGTGATCCAAAACTTCTCAATACAAAAGATAACCTTTGATCTCAAAGATTTTAAAACTGCCCTTGCCTAAGGATCAGTGTGACTACATTTCATCAAAATCAAGGGAAAATTTAAATACTTAATGATGGACATTGTCACAACAGTAGTTTTGTTAAAAACTTTAAAAAACATAACTCCAAAAACTTTAACATTTCTAAAAACAAAATTGGTTAGGAACCTCAAAATATGTTTGCATGGTCACAAGAACTCATTTGGGGATTACAAATATCATTTAACATTCTGCTACACAACTTGCTAAAAAATACAGAAAATATATCCTATTTGTTTGTATTGAAAGAGTACTCTTTCCTGAATTCAAACTAGAAATGATTTCATTTTTTTCTTTACAAATTTTACCATTTTCTTATTTCTAAATTATCAAATATATGTCCTAGTATGTCATGACAGAGTGCTTTTATTGGGATGTGATACATATATAAAAAGTACATGAAGCTCAATCAGAATATGAAATGTTTTTATTTCAAGGTAAGACTCAAACTAGAAAATTACTTTTAAAAATCTGGAAAAAAACTGTTGACCTTTACAGAAACAGTTCATGCAGAAAAGCAATGATGCATCTAAGTATTAAGGCAGTGTACTTGCATCACATTTCAATATTGAGAAAGTAATATCTTGAATTTAAGTGAAGCAATTAATTGGTCTTTGATAGTGCATATGGGTTTACATATTTTTCATAAGCATACACACATGTGTATGCTTATGCATACAGTATTGTACATGCAGCAGTGTCATGGTAACTGTATTCTTTATTTGTGATTTTATGATTGATTTATCATAGATTTTATGATTGATTTTATTATTGATTAAATTATAATATTAAAAAGCTATTCTGCACTCTAGCAGATTTTGTATAGAAAATCAATCAAAATATTGAGTAGCTATTTTGTGTTGCATCACCAAAGTTATAGGATTTCAAATGAGGCATCAAACAAAATATCTTGCATGATATACATGTATAAATCTACCTGCATGATACTGACCACCTAATTAAAGAACAGCAATGACGTTATCATGTTATAATTAATGCAGCTTTTAATTAGTTCCGTATTTACCATACCTGTTTACGGATCTCTCTCTTTGATATTGAAATTTAGAGTTAATGACTTTGGTGACTCAGCAAGAACAGCATTACAAAATATTAATCTACTTTATTAAAAAATTAGCACAAGCATGGATCGTTACAGTAAGTGAGTATGTGGTGTGGAAATATTGTTAATGTCATGCTGAGGACTGAGCAAGTCTAATCCCTAGTTCAGTCCTAAATAACCTGTTTGAAACTGGCTCATGATTTACACTTATTCCAATTGAGCGGAACTTACTTTTAAAAAATAAAGTATTTTAGTAACATAAATGCACTATAATTTTCTTATAATTTTGCCTGTGAATGATTGAGTGAAACAATTGATTGAGATGACTGGGGGGATTGCATGAGTGAGTGAATGAGTGATTGACTTCACCATAACAACCATACATTGATCACAAAGCTATTTCACTAATGGATCATGGATGCTATGCAACAATATGCTACATATCTTCCGGCCACTAATTTGAAACATGAGCCAGGGCATATGAGTGATAACTAAATCACCTGCCCCTTAGAGGTAAAGGTTAGCAAAGGATTGTGTCATGATAGAGTACAAAAACAAACTACATCAATCTAAAAGTAGTTGATTCTATCCCTTGGCACTATATGAGTAATTGTTTATAATGTTATCACTTATTCTTGTTCTAACAAGAGCAGATAATGATACCTACATGTTCATGTATCAGTTCATATAGAATTATCTTGAAAGTTAAACTATTACTACACTCTTTCGACAATCATTTACATATTACGGAATCATTCCTTTTGTCTGCACTCTTAAATCCCAATTTCTTCATCTATATCAACATGTAACTCCTTTTATTTCACTTTAACTGTCCATTTGAACTATTTAAGTGTTCATGCGATAGCACGAACACCTCTTGAAATTGTTGGTTTTTTTCTTTTTTTCTTCTCCTTCTTCTCGATGAGACTTACCGAACATAAAAAACATAGTTCCAAAGTTCACAGGGCCTTCAAACTTGACACATAACATGTAGTTGTCAATAAATTTATGACATAGTTTTAGATAAAGTTGTGACGTCATGGTGACGTCATCAGATATAGAAATACACTAAAATCCAATTTTAATATTTCAAAAAATCATATCTCATGAACCACAAGATATTTTCACAATCTTTGCATCATCCTACAGATCGTGACTTACATGTATGTGACATTTCGTACACAGACATGACCCAATCTGACCTCTCCTTCCTGTCGAAACCAGAAGTTTAAGTGAAGCACTTTTATAGGGTCTGCAGCCAGCATGATACAGTATTTGGGAGTGCCTTCCGTGGACGAATTTACTATTGACATGTGACTGATGACATCATCACCTATCACAGCGCGCTCTGGCGGCGAGTTTAGAAAAATAATAATTTTCTATCTAAAAACCATAGGAAATTTGAATATGACTTCTGTGAATAAAGTGACTAGTGACATCTTATCTTTAAAAAAAATATGTTTGATGACGTCATCAACGTTCAGAGCGCCCCCTAGCGGCAGTTTTACAAAAGGGATTATTTTCCAATCTTAGAAATTGAACGAAAGCAGGTACTAATGTTATTTTTTCATGATCATGATGAGGTCATATATACAATGTATGACCTTCAAATCACCTCATCTGACCTTTACTTCCGGTCTAAACAGGAAGTTCAAATTCAACATTCTAAAGCCAAATTCTTTTGAATATGAAATTGATATTGTTATAATAAAAGATGATACACCTTTGCAAAATGTGATTGACATCATCGATGATAATTTGATTGAACCGGAAGTTGACACGAACACCGTGTGTTTGTTCTAACAAGCACTTGAGCTCTAGTTTTTTTTCTTCTCCTCCTTCTCGATGAGACTTATCGAACAAAAAAAAAGTTATGACATATAGTTTCAGATAAAGTTGTGACATCATGGTGACGTCATCAGATATAAAAATATACTAAATCAAATTTTAATATTTCAAAAAATCATATGTCATGAACTACAAAAGATATTTACGCAATCTTTGCATCATCTTACATATCTTGAATTATGTGACATTTTGTACACAGACATGACCCTAATCTGACCTCTCCTTCCAGTCGAAACCGGAAGTTTAAGTGAAAAAAATATTCTGAAGCACTTTTATAGGGTATGCAGCCAACATTATATGGTGTTTGGACATGCCTTCAGTGGACGAAATTACTATTGACATAGTGACCTTTTTAAAAATGTAACTGATGACGTCATCACCTGTCACAGCGCCCTCTGGCAGCAGGTTTAGAAAAATAATAATTTTCTATCTCAAAAACCATAGGAAATTTTAATATGACTTCTGCGAATAAAGTGACTAGTGACATTTTATATTTTCAAAAAATATGTTTGATGACCTCATTAAAGTTCAGAGCGCCCCCTAGCGGCATTTTTAAAAAGGGATTATTTTCCAATCTCGGAAGTTGAACCAAAGCAGGTACTAACGTAATTTGTTCATGATCATGAGGAAGTTTCATTGTGTCATATATATGACCTTTAAATCACCTGATCTGACCTTTACTTCCCGTCCAAACAAGAAGTTCAAATTCAATACATTCTAACGCAAAATAGATATATTTTTGAATATGAAATTGATATTGTTATAATAAAAGATGATACACCTTTGCAAAATATGATATTGACATCATCGATGATAATTTGATTGAACCGGAAGTTGACACGAACACAGTGTGTTTGTTCTAACAAACACTTGAGCTCTAGTTGCATTTATTATTATTTGATTGTCAATTGATTAGTTGGCTAGCTATTCTGTTTGCTGTTTCTTAGTCTGTCTATATTGTGAAATTTTATCTTGTATGAAAGGTTCCACCGAAAGACTTCTTCTGGTTTTATTTTATTTATTTATGAATAAGCATGGTTCTTCTTGTTATGAATATGGTTATTTTTTGTTATGAATATGCATGGTTCTTTTTGTTATGAATATGGTTCTTTTTTGTTATGAATATGCATGGTTCTTTTTGTTATGAATGTACATGATTATTTTTTGTTATGAATATGCATGGTTCTTTTTGTTATGAATATGGTTCTTTTTTGTTATGAATATGCATGGTTCTTTTTGTTATGAATATGCATGGCTCTTTTTGTTATGAATATGGTTCTTTTTGTTATGAATGTACATGATTATTTTTGTTATGAATATTCATGGTTCTTTTTCTTAGAGAATAAAATAATGGGTACCTGTGAGGGAAGAAGTTGATATTGTGTTTGAAAAAGCCACTGAACTGCCATGGTAGCTCAGGTTGTATACTCCCCAGGGAGCTGAGAAAGATTACAGTAATGTTATTGTCCCAATGACTAGGGGTTAAATATAAAGCGCATTGAGACATTATGTGGAATGTGTTATATAAAAATGAAATATGCATGCTTTTTTTTCTTCCAACAAGTTAATAGGTTTGTCCTTAATCATAGTTTTTGTGTACAGCATATGTTGATGTTCCAATTTTATACACATACACATGTACATGTACCATCTTAGTTAATATCAGAGTACTTGTTGGTCATTTTACCTGAACAAATGCAAATATCTTCTACAAATATATATAGAAAAATAAATATTCACTCCACACAAATGTATTTTCAATCAATAGAGTTGGATTCACTCAAGAGTATACCAGTCTTAGCGTAGCATGAATTATTTGATATTGCATCAACGTGCAATCATGTCCACATATCCAATTAGCTGTCATATTCATTAGATTGTGCCTGCTAAATGCCCTGATTCAATCTTACACAGCTATGACTCAGGCTAGAGTGATGTACAATCATATCAATATCAAATCAGACATAGTCAACAAATAATTGATTAATATGCACCAATAATATGGATCTTTTGTATTCAGTCTACATGTACATGTACATGAACCAATATGAATCAGAAGGTACGAAGGTACAGATGAACTGATTTTGCTTCACAGTTTTGCGTCAAACTTACTACATGTACGTGTAAAGGATCAATGATGGTATTAAACATTCCCTTGAAATATTTCTGTCTCAATTACTACACCTGAAGACGATCAGAGCATACTGATCGAAACGTTGAGTTGTAACCACTAGATATTTTTAGAACTAATTACAACTCAGTTGAGAATTTCACCATGCAAAGCTACAAATATTCCATGCATTCTGAGAATTGCACACAAGCAATGTAAAAGCCAGGATGTGAAAATAGAGTGTCCAAATTTGTTATTCTTTGAAAAACAGGGTGTCCAAATGTTTAGTTTGAAATACTTTTGCATGTGTATTACAAATAAAACAGGGTGTCCATTTAGCAAACGGGACGTCCAAAAGACACCCAAAGGTAGATTGCTGGCTAATACTATGCACAAGAATCAACATACACACAATAAGGAAATCCCTTCAATTTAGTCACAATCATGAGACATCAATATCTTTCTCCATGATAAAACCATGGAGGAAGGAAAACTGTTTTCCTTCCTCCATGATAAAACCAACTTCTATCAACAAACATAAACACAGACACCCACTCACTTAAACATTAACAGGTTTATGAAAGGTCAGCAGTACTGAACATATATACATTGTTAGTGTACAGTGATATATATATATTTTTGATAAATAGAGAGTTGAGTTATTGCAATGACTGTACCAATGCAAATAGTCTGAACTGATCAAGGTTACAAGCCTTACAGGCAAAGCTTTTCAATTAATTTATCACGGAATGGGTAAATGATTGAGCTGCCATTTGGGGTTTGATTATGAGATGAGGTTCACATGTACTATGGATTACTGATCAGCTTTCACCTTAATGCATTAACATTATTAGTCTGTTTTTTTGACAGTGCGTAACGACACACATGATATTTGCCACCGATTACTAGATTACGTAGGATCTAATGTGATTCAACCTTTCACAGCACCTCTGACTCAACAGATTCAAACAACAATTATTATAATTATTATTATTTATTTGGCCTTATAAATACATACAAAGCAAATGTATATCATACAAAACATCACATTGTCAGTGGTATCATACAAAACATCACACTGTCAGTGGTATCATACAAAACATCACAATGTCAGTGGTATCATACAAAACATCACATTGTCAGTGGTATCATACAAAACATCACATTGTCAGTGGTATCATACAAAACATCACATTGTCAGTGGTACTGAACCTGCCTTAGCATACAAAACATCACATTGTCAGTGGTACTGAACCTGCCTGAGCATACAAAAATCAACTAAATCTTTGTGACCAATAGATCTTCATGTCCAGTGCCACTTGCATTGAAAATTAAACAAATTATGATTTGTTTAATTATGATTTGTTTAATATTTTCAAGAACTGATTGAAAATCAGTGAACAATTTTGCTTGTATCGTTACACAAAATTCATAATTTGCTAATCAAAATTCATAATTTGCTAATCAAAATCATGTACACAAACAAATATTTATGCTGTATAATTTTCCTATGCAATTTTTGAATGAAATCATCCCTGATAATTGCAATATTGTCTCTGATCTAGGCACAATGTGTAAAGTTCTTTAAAATTTGTTTTTATAAATATTCCATTAACCCTCCTAATATAACTGCACTTTATCGGGAAGTAGCTATAGAGGTCAAAATCAGTCAACTGACTGTTTTGACTGTTGACCCAAATGTGCACACAGGGGCATTTTGATTGGTTTTTACTGTCATTTTGACCACCCTGAACAATACCAGACAATGCTTTTACCAGTCAAAAACGGTCAACTCATTTTGACCTGTAAATGTGCACTAGATATACCTTGGCAAGTATAACATTTTGACTGATTTTGACCCTTGCAGTCACAGAAGGGTTAATAATGGGGTCTCTAGAGCAGACGGAATAGGTATTAGAATTGTCATGATGTATAACTTTGTGAAACCACATCATTGCTTCATTTATATGTAGTCGCAATTATGACAATCAGTTTTGTACCAGTGTCTAACACAATTGCTGCTTTTTAAGAATCTGGAAAAGGTTTTCACCTTTATACATCAAAATGATTGATCTGTTTTGTATATCTGTTTCTGTTTCTTTTTTCTGTGCATCTTCATAGGCCTACATGTACTACTGAACCTTGTTGTTTTGTTTCTGTTTTGTTTCAACACATCCAATATTCCTTTATATCTGTGCCAGCAGGAACTCCTGTCAGCCTTCACATCATCTCTCCAAACCCATCTGTTCTGTTTTCATTTTTCTGTTGAAATTTCTGTTTACACTTATACTTGTTTATGCACCATGAACATCATGCTCAGCAGATACTGCATCTTCATTAGTGTTCACTAGTTGATATTGGTTAGTATTGACAAGTTACATACAAGAACACAAATTTCAAAAATTAAGATGAGGGAAAAAATATAAAATATTTCATAATTACCAAATGTTTGAAATTTAACCTAAAACTTACTTGGTGCAAAGCTGATAATGCTATTATTATCTGTACCTTTTTTGTTGGACGTGTCAGGATTCAGTATTTACTCATTAATGACAACATAATAAGCATGAATCTGTCACAGATTCATTAGTTTGTTTTATTTATATCTTGATTCTAAGAGATTTGCACTCGCAGAAACAGTTTTGCCAACATTACCAGTGCTGTACAATGTACATGGTATTGCTTTTAAGAAGTGGATTTATTCCAATAAAATTTTTCTTGCAACACAAAAATACTGAACTTTTCAAATGTCACTGGAAATTTCATGACCGTCATAAATTACACTTGAGACATCTGTCAGAGATGATTGTAGACAGAATCAATTCTAAGAAACGTTTTATCTATCATCTTTGCCAATCAGCTGTAGGGTGTATGATGAACAGGAGATTACAATCACATTCACTTGGTCATTGACCCAAACATGTAGAAGGCTTTGTAAAGGTTGTATGTTAAATACATGTACATCTTAACATTCTCCAGTTTTACTCTCGAAAATAAATTGACGATATAAATGCACGTATTGATAACATTTACATTTTATGTATCCATTGTTTCTCAAATACTGACAATAAATTGCTCAAATTGCAGGTTTTTAAAAATAATTTTGTACATATAACAAACAAAAATAGGTACGTATCCAGAGTACAGTATGTGTACAACATATATCTGTGAAAAGTATGACTAAATATAATTTGGTTAATGAATTAAATTGTCTAGAATGGTACATTTACATGTAAATGTAAAACACTTTTTTAAGTAGTAAAGGAGGACAATGTCACATGAATTTTCTCAGAGTAGACAAACATGCAGTGATTTTCAAACAGATATTTCTTTGAGAACAATCCTCTGGGGTGACTTCAAGTAACATGATGGGAAATCTTTGATTCAATTTACACTATTAAATATCTCTTACTACAATTCCATTGTAAATGTTGCTTTGAAGTTGATGTCAATCTAGGCCTATGCGACATGACCTTCTCATACATCCTGTACATCTGGGCATTAATAGCCAATTCTTTTTTGATAAGAATCTGATCTTTAATTTGCTTTTATATGCACACACGCACATATTCAAAGAGAGAATTCAACAACAGAACTCTACTTTCTCTTGTCTTTATTAAATTTGAGTCAGTCCCCTAGAAACCACTTCCACTTGGACAAAAACGCTATAATTCCATTACTGTTGGTTTAAGCACATCCACTAAAACCATGGTTTGGGTATGGGAACAATATGTTAGGCTATCATACTTCATATTCATAGCAAGGCCTTATTTATAGAATATTACGTTACATGTATCCTTCAAGTTTTTTCTTTACAAATCTCATTAATAAAAATTTTTAAATAAACATTTTGTAATAATTGCATTGACACAGTTATGTATTTCTGATTTCAAGAGATGTTTGGTAAACATTTGGAAATCACTATTTGGAAATGCATAATAATATTATTACATGTGCAGTACATGTATGTATAAATTTAAATATTAAATAAGCCAAATTTGTATCTGATCAATCCAGTGGCGTAGCTGGCTATGTTCGCCAGGGGGGGGGCGAATTGGATCCCAGGGGGCCCACCAATCAGATTTTACAGATTTTTAGGGCCCCTTCTTTACCTGGGGCCGTGGGCAACTACCCTTTTGCCCTTGTGTACAAGCGGCCCTGTATACAGGGCCGGATTTATAAGGGGGAATAGGGGGGAATTGCCCCGTGCCCCCCTGCCAGAGGGCCCCAGACTAAGGACTTCCTTTATTAAAAAAATGTAATAATTATATAAATTAGTTTTATATTTTTTCAAGAAATGCGGTTTATCATTCATTTTAGTTCATTTTTTATTTGTCATGTAATTTAATTTCTATGTCGAGGGGCCCCCGAACCTGAAGTGCCCCGGGCCCCTCAAGGTCTAAATCCGGGCCCCTCAAGGTCTAAATCCGGCCCTGCCTGTATAGTCCTGCCTGCTGGTGGGCCCGTCAGTCAGTCCCATAAGCATGTGAAAAAAATTTGCATGTGTTAGGGGGGGCCCACTTATTCTGGAACTGGAGCCAGGGGAAGGGGAAGCGGCCGCCCCCCCTGCCCCCCCGCTAGCTACGCCACTGGATCAATCGTAAATTTATTTAAATAAAGTTTCCGACGGTTAAGATGAATCCAATGAAATAAATGTACTGCATGCTTTACAGGAAAATGTATGTAAATTTTTACTAAAAATATTCAATGGAATGATGAAAACATAAAATAAAATTAAAAATGTAAGATAATAATGTAGACAAAATCATATACACTGTAAATATAATTGCTATGTACTGTGAGTGTGAGAGAGAATTGAGTAGATTGTAGAAGGTTAAATTGTTCTACGTTTCTTGTGTTTAGTTGATCATTTAAGGTTCATGTCAGCTATGATAACATCCAGGAATGTATGGTATGTTCAGGCAGTTATAACATTGAGCGCATTCCCAGACATGTAATATTGTAACATTCTATTGATCTTCATATTCATAATGAAGCAGTCTGATCTAGATAGAGGTCCTGTCAATGTTGTTTGTTTACAACCATGACTACACTGTTTTAACATATTAGTTTCTGTGCTACACACATTTATCAAAATGTGACTGAATATGAATGGGCCTATGAGTATGATAGATATGAAATAACCAGAATATACTGGATGATCCTAAGCATTGATTGGCTGGATTAAATAAATGCTTAGTTTCTTATTATACAATGGAAACAGAAAATAAATAGTTGCATCCTTCCAACAATTTTTATGAATTTAGTATTTTTTGTTTTAATAATTTTTGTAAATAAATGTTGAAAGTACATGTTGTGTAGTTCTCTACATGTATTTTCATTATGATAATATACAAAGTGAATATTATCATATTGTGAAACAGTTTTCAATGGTATTTAATTATGATCCTTTATAAGCTGTTGTTCTCTCTGCTGTGAAGATGTTCACTACATGTGGGTGTACTGTGTGTAATATAATTAATAGAACTTGCAATACCATATACCACACACAGCATGTATGCAGTAGGGGTCAACAAACTTTTAGTTGGCATGTGACTCTGACTGGTTTAAAACTTTTGGAAAAATACATTATGTTAATAGGGGTTTACATGAGAACTGTACATGAGAACTTAGAAGTGTGAGGCAAAGTGAAATAATGTTTTAAAACACCTTTAATCATTTCAAAGAATTTCAATTTGTTTTCAGCATTGAAATTGTGATATAATTGTTCATTTGGGAAAAAGTGATAGATAGTAATGTATTGCTTCTATTTGGCAAATGCACAATCACCTTGAAGAAAACGATGTTAATTAGCATTGTACAACTGTGTATGTAACATGTATGATGAAAAAAGGTTTTGACACTGAACATCAATTTACACAATTTTAGGGCACAATTCATTTGAAATGGCAGGGGGTTTCCAATTTGAAATTTATCTATCCCCTTTCTTCCAAAGTATTCATATTGCCTGCCCCAACCAGTACCCTCTCATGACCATTACTCCACAATTATAATGACCCCTCAAGCGGTCAATATTAGTAATCATATTATGACCACCTCCTGGGTCCCTGGGATTTCAAATGAAATCATCCTCAGCTTGGAAATATTCCTTATTGTATATTGACCTTGACTAGCTCAATTATTCAACTGAGTAGAATTTCATAATTAACCTTTCTATCTCTTTGTTGGATGGATTCATTTGATGTCCCATCCATTTCAATTCTCCAGAGAAATATCAGTTTGACACAATACAGAAATTATTATAATTTGATGGGATTCACACTGGAAGACTCATCCACTTGAAAGTGTCGCTGTTCTTTCATTTCATTTCTCCAAAACAATGCATGTAACATCTGGTTTTCAATACTAAGCTTGAAAGGTTAGCTTCATTATTCATTAACCCTGTCATTCTTTTTGATGATGTTTTAAAGTACATGTCACCTTTGTTTAGCTTGACTGGGGAGATAAAATAATGTTCTTCATTTCACAGCACAAGATGTACATTACATTAATGTTGGAAAGATACAAAAATCGGTACAAAACATAAGTGAAAATTTTGTGCAGTTAAACATTTTTTTTTTCAGTAGTTACTAATGGTTATAATAATAATAATAATAATAATGTGTGGACTTATATAGCGCACGTATCCACCAACTGAGTGGTGCTCAAGGTGCATTATATTATTACCCCTGCTCATAAGGCTCATAAGGCTCATAAATCATTCCTGAAACCATCTCAGCTCCCTGGGGAGTATACAGCTCAATTGCTGCCATTACAGTGCATATAGGGCTAATCAACCAACTCTGCCCTCACAGGTACCCATTTAACCCCTGGGTGGAGAGAAGCAATTATGGTTAAGTGTCTTGCTCAAGGACACAAGTATCACGGCCGGGATTCGAACCCACATTCTGCTGCTAACACCAGAACTTGAGTCCGGTAATGCCCCAGTCACATTTCCGCCGGGCGCCGGTCGGAGAGGGGGTATCGGGCGGTCACCCGATGTCCCGGCCATCGGAGACAAATCCCGGATGTCTCAAATTGCACTTGGTCACGGTCACATTAGATACGGGCGCCGCACGGCAACAAATTAGATTTCCGCCGATTAAGTCGAACGGACAGCGACGGGGACCGTAGGGTGGCCCTACGGACATCGTCCAGGCACCGTACTTAGGCCTTGAGGCACCCGGCCGATGTTTTCCGCCCGGGCGGAGCCCGCCAGGTGAACGGGGGGAGGCCGGACGTATCCCGCACGATGCCCGATTGGGATTTAATGTTTGTACATCTTGGGTATAAATATATAAATACGATACCAGCTGGCGCCGGACGAGGCGCCGTCCCTGAGAGCCGGGGCCTCGGGCGCCGCCTGGCGCTGATGACTAATCAGTAGGCGCCCGCACGGTTTCTTGATACCGCTCGGGCGCCGTGCAATTACCCTTCGGTGCCCATAAGGTTATCGGAGGACCCCGGACACCGTCACGGTCCAGGTGGCCCCGAGCCTTTCCTAATCTCTTAATTAATCCTTTGATGACCGTACGATGCCGCCGGGTGTCGTGGGGTGGCCGTTAGGCTATCGGACGGCTCCCTTACGGGTCCCCTGCGGTTCATTTGTGATGAGTTAGGTCGAAAAAAAGTCTGCCGGCCATCGGAAAATTATAACTCCGCGTTAAAAGTTGGCGGCGGCCCGTGCGGCGTGTTTTAATCGGCCGATAGCTCCGATTGATCCGCCGGTGACCGTAAGATTTCCCCGATTCCCGTGCGATTTTAGGCAAAATGCTCGCCGGGCGGGCGCCTTTCCTACAATCGGCGTAAATGTGACTGGGGCATAAGCTAGACCGCTCGACCATGACACTCCACATAGTGATGTACATGTATACAAATGTACAATATAACATGGTTAATTTACTAATGGTTATAGTGAATGTACATGTATACAAATGTACAATATAACATGGTTAATTTACTAATGGTTATAGTGAATGTACATGTATACAAATGTACAATATAACATGGTTAATTTACTAATGGTTATAGTGAATGTACATGTATACAAATGTACAATATAACATGGTTAATTTACTAATGGTTATAGTGAATGTATACAAATGTACAATATAACATGGTTAATTTACTAATGGTTATAGTGAATGTACATGTATACAAATGTACAATATAACATGGTTAATTTACTAATGGTTATAGTGAATGTACATGTATACAAATGTACAATATAACATGGTTAATTTACTAATGGTTAGAGTGAATGTACATGTATACAAATGTACAATATAACATGGTTAATTTACTAATGGTTATAGTGAATGTATACAAATGTACAATATAACATGGTTAATTTACTAATGGTTATAGTGAATGTACATGTATACAAATGTACAATATAACATGGTTAATTTACTAATGGTTATAGTGAATGTATACAAATGTACAATATAACATGGTTAATTTACTAATGGTTATAGTGAATGTACATGTATACAAATGTACAATATAACATGGTTAATTTACTAATGGTTATAGTGAATGTACATGTATACAAATGTACAATATAACATGGTTAATTTACTAATGGTTATAGTGAATGTACATGTATACAAATGTACAATATAACATGGTTAATTTACTAATGGTTATAGTGAATGTACATGTATACAAATGTACAATATAACATGGTTAATTTTTGCAAAGTTGCTTAGGCCAAAAAAAAAGTCTCTGGTTTCCAGTCATTGGTCAGCTTTTTTTTCTTCTTTTTTTGGTAATGTTTTTTTCTTTTCTTTTTTGCCAACCAGTTGAAGTACATGTACATGATATGTTGTACATACATGTACAGGTACACACGGTTAAATTGGAACCAGACCAAATTTCCCATACACAACGTATGGTGCCTAAGAGAGGCCTCACAAATCGGGCAAACGTTCATACACTTTTTCACATACACATGTAGGGACATGTGAAAAAGTCAGCACGGCAGAATTTCAATCAATTTTGGTTGTGATTGGACATTGCTTCATAGCATAAAAAAGAAAACAAAAAGTGCTGACGCGCAGGTCTGAGGTGATGCACACAGTCCAGAAATCGGAGACTTTTTGGGGCCTTTGTTGGGGTACATGTACATGCTTATTTTCATTGAATCGTGTAAATGTTTACAAGCCCTTTAAGCAACCAAACAGCTTGTTTATGTTGTGTTGTTGACAAAAATAATGAAAATGCATTTAAATTTTTAACATTGAAATATCATCTCATGAACATGAAAATACAGTTGGTAAATAAATTCATCCGAGACAGAAATATTTAAAACTTAAAACATGTCATTATTAGAAAATTTACCAATTAAGTATATATAGCTTCTTAATAAAAGAACACCGTCTCATGAATTTTTATGATCCAAATGTCAACAGTGTTGTGAATGTAAGAGATCTACAGTGTAACTCCTGCACTGCACTGCGTGAGATTGCCAACAAAGTATTATACAGTACATGCTGTTAACAACATGGGGTCCACATGTTGTTTATAACTGTCCTTACTATGGGTTTATACACAGTGATTCATGCGTACAATACGCCAACAGTTGCCAAGACTGGTGTTATATTAAAATGACCAGTAGTGTTATACAGTAATTAGTGTATGGAAGATTCTCTCATATTTGATCATCACCACAGCTCGGTTTAGTGCTTTTCTTATATTCTGTACCAATTAGTATTCTTTGTTTTGTCTAGCTTTGTTGTTGTTTTTACCTTCTTGTCTTATTATCGTAGCCCTCTAGTGGTGAAATTGTACTGTGTCTTGATTGATAACCACTTTGGCATCAATGTCAGCATTTACACTTTATGCACATGCATTATGAAATACACGTACTTCTACCAGCAAATGATCGCTGGAGATATTCCACGTGTACGCACATCAACTGCAAAATACGTCAAACGCAACTCACTATTGCTGGCTTATTAATCAGCAGTTTGTACATAGATCTAACAACATGTTCCATCAATAGCTCATACAGTGTCAATATCCTCACCCTAGACTGATCCCCTGTCTTTATCCTAACAAGAATAGATACAGGCTCTGACTGTACCAGTCAAGGAATTTCATTGAATACGTTCTGCCAAATATCTACTACGTGCATGTGTAACTTTTGCCATCCAAATATCGTTGAAGATATTGCGCGTGACACCCATCATCGCGTGCAAGGTCAAAGTTGAATCTCACCCAAAATGAGAGGCCGGTATCTAGCGTAATTCACAAGCCTTGAAGCGTGACGTCAGATTTTCACCCTTGGTTCTTTCTGTTTCCTTCTATACTCCTGACTAACGCTTGTTTATGGTGTACACGGTGAACCTCATATTGTTCCGTTCTTTTGTGCTCTTTGTTTTTGGAGTTGGTTGTTTGTCTATTAACACGTATACAACTACATAAATTGCTGATGGGATTGGCCATTGTTTCATGTACATGAAGAACAATTCAATTGATGCAATGATTAAAGCCAGCAAAACAAAATACAATCAAACCAAATGTTTGAGCCACTATTCACACCGTGCATGAGCCGTTGAGGGCGAAAGGGCAGCGATAGTGCGTCACGTTTAGCGTATTTTGCAGTTGATGTTCGTACACGCGGAATATGTCCAGCGATCTTTGGCTGGCAGAAGTACACGCACGCTTAGTATCATAACATACGCACATAATGTGTACGCACAACGCTCACATGATGCAATAGTGGCTATCATCAAGACAATGGGTGCAAATTCACCGCTAGAGGGCTACGATGTGCACTGAGCGGATAGACTGGCAGTCTTCATATTTCAATTCTTTGAATTCACCAGAACTAAGTCAATTTCCATGCAATATTTGAAACAAAAACAGTGGAATGCTATTGGAAGCCTTTTCTGAAAAAAGTAAGCGAGTTATTCATGGACTCACTTCACATTTCTCCCTGGTGGAGACGTGTCTAGTGAGACAAAGAATGACACCTACTGACTTGTTTATGTCATTAAGTAACATCTTAATCTTCTATATCTTCAGATTTTGTGGGTACTCTAGTGAGCTTGCATTTTACAAAATAAAGATCATGTGTGCAGGCACAAGTATCTAGCAACCTGATCAATAAAGCACAATACCTGTCAGGAAATAACACCAACATGGTTTAAGCCAATAAAATTGCCATAGCTTTAAGTGTCGACAACGAAATGTATCATTTATTTTACACCTCCATACTGGCACAATTCATATGTAGATGGAAGTGGCATGTCCATCTAGGGAGGGAAGATTGCCATGACAACCAGCCATCTGAATGAAACAGTTCACCCCAGTGGGAAGATGTAATCTGCATTATTCAGAGTGTGTAATTGCACATAGCTTGTGTTCTAGCTTGCTTTCTCTATATGAGAGCTTCCGATGATATTTTCTCATCACGCTGCGTGTTTGTCTCTGAAGAAGATTATTTGTTATGGTGGCAGGAACATTAAAGAGATGGGATCTCTTAGAGCATACACGTAGCAGCAGGAGAGGTGCTAAATCTTAAACACTCTAAGGATTTCCAGGGATATCTCAAGGATAAATCACGCAATGTATTTTCATTGTATACATGATGCATATTTCCATAAGTGACATTGAATCTTAACCCCAACCACCCTGAATCCATCAAAATCCATCCCCCTGTTTTGGAGGATTTCGGCGGATTCAGGATATCTCCACATTGAGCATATGGCGGACTTTGATGGATTCAGGATTTCAATAGTTTTTAACTGCTTGGTCATGTTGGTTGATGTATTTTGATGGATTATAGTTACATGTACATGTACTGTAGGCCTACATGTACAGCCGCCAACACTTGTATGTGTTAGATTTTGATGGATTCTATGCAGCAACATACTATACAAATTTTCATGTGAGCATGGTATCCTGAATCCGCCAAAATCCGCCAGAAATTTAGTGGTGGATTTTGGCGGATTCAGGATATGTCCAATATCTACACTGGCGGATTCTGATGGATTCAGGACACCAGCATTTTGTGTGTGACAAAAATGGTGGATTTTGGTGGATTCAGGACACTTTCTAGTAAAAATACCCAAGGGGTTAGGGTTAATGTATGCATATAAAAAACAAACAAACAACAAAGCTACTATTATGTAGTGATTTAGTTACATACAATAAATGTTAGTAACAATCTAATGGTAGTTTTTCTTTACCATTTCATACAAAACTTTAAAAAATAGTTAGGGTATTTGTATTAAGTTACCTCATAATACTAGTTGAATAAGATCTTGATAATCCTTTTTCACATTAATACACATTCATAAATGACCAAGACAGTAAACAAATTTAATTGGATGAAACATGATCACTTAGGAGTGCACCAACGGTGATAACGACAGGCTGCCTATGTGTTATCAGCGATCTAATAACTGACCATCAAGTATGCATGTTGACCACCAGCTGAGTGTTAGGCACAGGAAGCGGGACTGAACCAATCAGAGTGTAGAAGTTTGACTCACTAAGTTGGAATTTCATCAAATGTGAAATTTTTAAAAATTAAATAGAGATTGGCATTCCTAAATGGGAATGATACACTGCAAGATTTATGAGACCTCTAGGGCATAGCCACAGGCAATATAGGAACTTGCCTTTGGCTCGACACTTTATCACCACCTTCCACAACCCCTTTTATTATTCCCTTAGTTTGGATCAAATGAGCTTGTTTAAATCTCAATATTTGAAAGATACTTACCAAATTCTTGTTGGTCGTGTTGATGTCTCCACTCGGGAAAGGTGTGTAGATGGCAAGAGCAAAACAGTTGGCAAATATCGTCAGAAGGATGAGGTACTCGAACGGCGTGAGGAAAGAAATGGTTAGTTAAGGAAATCAACTCTCAAATTTGTATCAACACTTAAAAAAAATTAAAAAAATTTGAGTTTCAAATGGATTTTGATACGAAGTGGACTACATGTACTAAAGTATGTATTGCAAACTCATTTTGAGGGAGCCTCAGGTTTGTAGCCAAGTTTTGGAGTGGAGAGTATGGTTCTATTTAGCTAGGTCACTGTTAAAAACTTCATCATCAGCCTCTAATACAACCCATATGGACGTTTAAACAGTACTTTTGCTGTCTTGGTTTTTTGCACTTTTTTTGAGGATAATGTGATGTGATTGCTGTGTTCACACGATTCTGTTATAATAGATCAAACACCCATACAAGCGGAACCATTGTTTCATCTGCTGCTGTGTTCACACGATTCTGTTATAATAGATCAAACACCCATACAAGCGGAACCTTTGTTGGGGCTAAGACACAGGCATGCAATGGAGAAATTACAAAAATGTCACAAGTGATTTTATTCACCAAGGGGTTGACTTAGGACCTTTGGGAGAATCATTCCACTGATCAATCCACCAAGCTACAAGTCGGAGTAATAAGAAAGTGAAGGATGGTTCAATATTAATGAAAGGACAGGTGTTTAATAGGACAGAGGAAAGAAAGGTTATGGCCTGGCCATTGTGTTTGCTCTACAGGATAAGGTCAGAGTTGTTGACGCGAATCGGTGACTTGGACTGGAGTACCACTCAAATCACTTTTTTAAATTTGCATTTTGACTTGGACTTGGAATTAATGACTTGGGTTTCGTCTTGAGACAAATTGACTGTAATGACTAGTAATTTTATTTGACTTTAAATAAAAATGACAAAGCTATAACACTGAATACGGTACACAATGCCATAGTATACTGTATTATGTGGAATTACCAATATCAATAACCCAGCCATATGTCATGTAAGTGTTTTCTTTTCAATTAAATTGCTATGGAAACAAAACGTTGTACGGCAGTTGTGAATAAATAGTTGGATGCTTGCCCTGCACATAACTGCACCAAGAGTGTCATTTCTAACAAACATGGCACATTATAAATACATGTACCCATTATTAGTGATAGTATTACTTAATCACGTTTGTGTTTTATACTTTTAGATGCACTCACTCCCTTATTAAGCAAAGGAAATTGTATACAAAAATTACCACATTTGGTGGTTTATACAATAATTATACATTTGTGGGTTTATACATAATTATACATATTTGTAAGTTTATACAATAATTATACATTTGTAGGTGTACAAAGACTGTATTGCATTTTCAAGGGAGATCTCCTTGTTTCATCTCAAAGCAAATGTTGCTATCAAATCATCTTTCTTATATCCGGAGATGCATAATTTCCAATCAGTAAATAGTCTGCCCACTTGTTTGTCTCATATAAGGATACAAAGAGTAGGGAAAGTCTTGGCTAACGTTCAAAAAAAGTGAGTGGATTGACGTCATAGGAGCTACAGTCTGTGAGACAAACAGTACGACTGTCCCGATGATGTAAACATGTAACATTCAATCTTCATAACCTTAAGGTATTTCTGTTTTTAGCTTGCACACAGTGATTTGACATGTCATTTACTGATTTCATCAATGACCTCATCAATATGGCTACACAATTTCAATATGTTTGAAAGTTAATATTAATCAGCTAGCTTCTTTGATAAATAAAGGCTGGGCATTTCTTTCTTTTTAAACTGTCCATGTCTAAGATCTTTAAAAGGTTTTTTGTCTTTTCAATACTGATGATTTATCTTAACCTTAATGAATTTATAACCTGCTGTATTTAAGCTGTATATTTAGGGGTTTATGCGACAGTGCAAACACCTCTTTGAAATTATTCGTTTTTTTTTCCCTTCTCCTTCTCGATGAACCTTATAAAAAAAAACATAGTTGCAAAGTTCAGAGGGCCCCCTAGTGGCAGTTTTAAAAAGGGATTATTTTCCAATATCAGAAATTCTACCAAAGCAGATACTAGCGTTATTTTTTCATGATCATGAGGAAGTTTCATTTTGTCATATATATATAACAAACACAAGCTCTAGTTTATATCTGTATTTATTATAATGATGACCCATTGAAAATTATCTAATAGATGTCATGGCTACCATCTGTAAATAAACTATTATTATTAATATTATTGGATAATTAAAGGTACTATGAATGATATACATATATATGTGAAGAGATTTGTTTGTGTTTAGTAACATGGTACATCATCAAACATGGTACATCATCAAACATCGCACACTGCAAAAGTTGTCTCTTGTGGACTTGATTTAATACTTTATAACTGCATCTTAGACAGAAACATCTCAAGGGATGTCTTATACCTTCATCATCAACTTTACACAAAGAAAGTTGGATGTAAATCTACGATCAGTTATGTTTGAGATGATATTTTATGTTTTATATTATATGTATTCACTGCATGTACAAATGTCTATTGATAAATTATTCCGAAAAATCAAATAATTATACATGTATTTTGTATAAATTGTATGCTATACTGAAAATTGCTGTTACATATTGTTTTGATGTTTGTTAACATTGAAATAAATGTCACTGATTAGATTAGATTACATTAGATTAACAAAAGCATAAAGTGGCTTTTGGTTCAAATGAAAAGAACAATTTAAGAAGTTGGAAAGACCAATTGACTTAGAAGCAAAGATCTTCTTTACAGTGGTCCAACACCTTTAATCCGATATCAATGAATATCCACTAAATTCAGCATGGCAGTTATAATTTATGTTTGTGCAGGTTTATGGACATTATTGGGTATGCTTGAAGGTTTGTATGATGACAGAAGGAGAATTAATCATCAAGAAATGATGAAAAATAGACACAATTTACACTGGTCTGATGTGACATACAATGTAATCATGTTAACAATATTTTGTCATAATCCCATCAAATTGTTAAACCCCATTTGTTTCCATCCATCAATTCTGCCTCAGGTCAGACCTGAGGATTGTCTCAGGTCAGACCTGGGGATTGTCTCAGGTCAGACCTGGGGGATTGTCTCAGGTCAGACATGGGCGATTGTCTCAGGTCAGACCTGGGGGATTGTCTCAGGTCAGACCTGGGGATTGCCTCAGGTCAGACCTGGGGTTTGCCTCAGGTCAGACCTGGGGTTTGCCTCAGGTCAGACCTGGGGATTACTTCATATCAATTGTTTATTTCCCTCACATGGCATAGGTGGGTCCATCAAGAGGGAATATCGATACAATTCATGAACCTTAGCTTCACAAATGTCTGCAAATCGCTGTTTTATACCGCATCTTGGGAGGAGGTTAATGGGAATAAATTTTTATTTATAGACAGCACATTGTCACTACTACCAGAATAATTACTGTTGATCAAAATGATAAGTAGCTCTGCAAACAAGACTAATCACAGGTGATAAAAGAGGGCGGAAGAATGACAGGAGGGGGTACACAAACCATACCCTCCTAAGAGGTTGAAAACTTTCTGCCAATTGGTAACCAAAAAGATGCACCAATAAAAATGTATTCTTTCTTGCCTAACTTATTTGGCCATATTATTCGGGCCAAATTTCAAGGTGATAAGCCTTTCATTCTTGTTAAATACACTATAATGTGTAATGTTTATTAATGTTTATTTAAGGAAACACATATTAAGAATTCATCCTTCACCTTAAACGCTTCCTACATATATGGACTGTAACTAATCTCTCCATCAGGAGAATTACTCATACAAGAATGTTATGCATCTATTATTGGATACATCAACAAAATAGAACATTGTCGGTATGTCTGTCATACATATTAATCCTAACTGATCTATTTGAACATATGTGGCTTTCTCCTGCTGTGTCTATGAACACTGACAAAGTCAAACCCCCCTCAGAAACAACCAAAAAATCTCAAATGAAATAATCTTTTGGGATAAGTATTGTACAATTTTGTATTCTCCTGCTCTTATCATTGAAAGAAATTAAGAAAATACTGTAGAGTCTATGTATCGCATACATGTACAGTATACATGTATGATGGAGTACATGGATTTGATGGGCAGCAGCACTCACTAATTCCACATTTACCAGATCTTCAATCCCTTTTGGGAGTAAGATTTTCACTCTTTTGGTTGTATGCCTCCTCATCTCACAGACAAATTAGAAGTCCTATCTAGAGAAATAATATCACAAGTTTTCAATAACACTTTGTAAAGTGTTTTGGTTTTTTATAAGAGATATTATATATAGCATCTTTCTCTCAGTCCTATTGATGTTGTCACACCAACTTCTAGCTCAGGGATAGCAGAAGATGTTTTTGGAGAGTATCTATTCGAAACTCAAGACTCAGGACTTAATACTCAGGGCTCAAGACTCAATTCATGTACTATTTTCTTATGTAATCGTGTTGTGTTATCCTGTGAAACTATAATAATCTAAACTTGTCTTTTGTAAAAAAATATTTAGTGAATCTTGTTATTGCTATATTTTCTATGTTTCCATGTTTCAAATCAAATGAATATTTTTCTTGAAATGTTAAGAACCTTAGACCATAAAAGAACCACTTTGTTTTAAAGTTATTGAATGTTATCACCAACTGTTGACCAAATATTGTTCATTAATTCAATTTTAGGAAATTATGATTCAAAATTAATCCACACAAGTACATGTACATGTACCTGTAAGAAAACAAAATAAACACAAATCTGCAGATTTTCCATATTAATATTTTTTTCTTTATATGTTTCATCTAAACAGTCAACTGTCATTTTGGTTGTGAGTTACAGCAAGCATTGTTATATTTGGCTGTGAGTTACGGCAAGCATTGTTATATTTGGCTGTGAGTTATGGCAAGCACTGTTATATTTGACTGTGAGTTACGGCAAGCATTGTTATATTTGGCTGTGAGTTACGGCAAGCACTGTTATATTTGACTGTGAGTTACGGCAAGCATTGTTATATTTGGTTGTGAGTTACGGCAAGCACTGTTATATTTGGTTGTGAGTTACGGCAAGCATTGTTATATTTGGTTGTGAGTTACGGCAAGCATTGTTATATTTGGCTGTGAGTTACGGCAAGCATTGTTATATTTGGCTGTGAGTTACGGCAAGCATTGTTATATTTAGCTGTGAGTTACGGCAAGCATTGTTATATTTGGCTGTGAGTTACGGCAAGCATTGTTATATTTGGCTGTGAGTTACGGCAAGCATTGTTATATTTGGCTGTGAGTTACGGCAAGCACTGTTATATTTGGCTGTGAGTTACGGCAAGCATTGTTATATTTGGCTGTGAGTTACGGCAAGCACTGTTATATTTAGCTGTGAGTTACGGCAAGCATTGTTATATTTGGCTGTGAGTTACGGCAAGCACTGTTATATTTGGCTGTGAGTTACGGCAAGCATTGTTATATTTGGCTGTGAGTTACGGCAAGCATTGTTATATTTGGCTGTGAGTTACGGCAAGCATTGTTATATTTGGCTGTGAGTTACGGCAAGCATTGTTATATTTGGCTGTGAGTTACGGCAAGCATTGTTATATTTGGCTGTGAGTTCTGACAAGCATTGTTATATTTGGCTGTGAGTTACGGCAAGCATTGTTATATTTGGCTGTGAGTTACTGCAAGCATTGATATATTGGTTGTGAGTTCTGACAAAGCACTGTTATATTGGCTGTGAGTTACGGCAAGCACTTGTTATATTTGGCTGTGAGTTACGGCAAGCACTGTTATATTTGGTTGTGAGTTACAGCAAGCATTGTTATATTTGGTTGTGAGTTACAGCAAGCACTTGTTATATTTGGCTGTGAGTTACGGCAAGCATTGTTATATTTGGCTGTGAGTTACGGCAAGCACTGTTATATTTGGGTGTGAGTTACAGCAAGCATTGTTATATTTGGGTGTGAGTTACGGCAAGCATTGTTATATTTGGCTGTGAGTTACGGCAAGCATTGTTATATTTGGCTGTGAGTTACTGCAAGCAGTGTTATATTTGGCTGTGAGTTACGGCAAGCACTGTTATATTTGGCTGTGAGTTACGGCAAGCATTGTTATATTTGGCTGTGAGTTACGGCAAGCATTGTTATATTTGGTTGTGAGTTACGGCAAGCATTGTTATATTTGGCTGTGAGTTACGGCAAGCATTGTTATATTTGGTTGTGAGTTACGGCAAGCACTGTTATATTTGGCTGTGAGTTACGGCAAGCATTGTTATATTTGGCTGTGAGTTACGGCAAGCATTGTTATATTTGGTTGTGAGTTACGGCAAGCACTGTTATATTTGGCTGTGAGTTACGGCAAGCACTGTTATATTTGGTTGTGAGTTACGGCAAGCACTGTTATATTTGGCTGTGAGTTACGGCAAGCACTGTTATATTTGGCTGTGAGTTACGGCAAGCACTGTTATATTTGGTTGTGAGTTACAGCAAGCATTGTTATATTTGGTTGTGAGTTACAGCAAGCATTGTTATATTTGGCTGTGAGTTACGGCAAGCATTGTTATATTTGGCTGTGAGTTACGGCAAGCACTGTTATATTTGGCTGTGAGTTACGGCAAGCACTGTTATATTTGGCTGTGAGTTACGGCAAGCATTGTTATATTTGGCTGTGAGTTACGGCAAGCATTGTTATATTTGGTTGTGAGTTACGGCAAGCATTGTTATATTTGGCTGTGAGTTACGGCAAGCATTGTTATATTTGGTTGTGAGTTACGGCAAGCACTGTTATATTTGGCTGTGAGTTACGGCAAGCATTGTTATATTTGGCTGTGAGTTACGGCAAGCATTGTTATATTTGGTTGTGAGTTACGGCAAGCACTGTTATATTTGGCTGTGAGTTACGGCAAGCACTGTTATATTTGGTTGTGAGTTACGGCAAGCACTGTTATATTTGGCTGTGAGTTACGGCAAGCACTGTTATATTTGGCTGTGAGTTACGGCAAGCACTGTTATATTTGGCTGTGAGTTACGGCAAGCATTGTTATATTTAGCTGTGAGTTACGACAAGCATTGTTATATTTAGCTGTGAGTTACGGCAAGCATTGTTATATTTGGTTGTGAGTTACGGCAAGCACTGTTATATTTGGCTGTGAGTTACGGCAAGCATTGTTATATTTGGCTGTGAGTTACGGCAAGCATTGTTATATTTGGTTGTGAGTTACGGCAAGCATTGTTATATTTGGTTGTGAGTTACGGCAAGCATTGTTATATTTGGCTGTGAGTTACGGCAAGCATTGTTATATTTGGCTGTGAGTTACGGCAAGCATTGTTATATTTGGCTGTGAGTTACGGCAAGCATTGTTATATTTGGCTGTGAGTTACGGCAAGCATTGTTATATTTGGCTGTGAGTTACGGCAAGCATTGTTATATTTGGTTGTGAGTTACGGCAAGCACTGTTATATTTGGCTGTGAGTTACGGCAAGCATTGTTATATTTGGTTGTGAGTTACGGCAAGCACTGTTATATTTGGCTGTGAGTTACGGCAAGCACTGTTATATTTGGCTGTGAGTTACGGCAAGCATTGTTATATTTAGCTGTGAGTTACGGCAAGCATTGTTATATTTAGCTGTGAGTTACGGCAAGCATTGTTATATTTGGCTGTGAGTTACGGCAAGCATTGTTATATTTGGCTGTGAGTTACGGCAAGCACTGTTATATTTGGCTGTGAGTTACGGCAAGCACTGTTATATTTGGCTGTGAGTTACGGCAAGCATTGTTATATTTAGCTGTGAGTTACGGCAAGCATTGTTATATTTGGCTGTGAGTTACGGCAAGCACTGTTATATTTAGCTGTGAGTTACGGCAAGCATTGTTATATTTGGCTGTGAGTTACGGCAAGCACTGTTATATTTGGCTGTGAGTTACGGCAAGCATTGTTATATTTGGCTGTGAGTTACGGCAAGCATTGTTATATTTGGCTGTGAGTTACGGCAAGCATTGTTATATTTGGCTGTGAGTTACGGCAAGCATTGTTATATTTGGCTGTGAGTTACGGCAAGCATTGTTATATTTGGCTGTGAGTTACGGCAAGCATTGTTATATTTGGCTGTGAGTTACGGACAAGCATTGTTATATTTGGCTGTGAGTTACGGCAAGCATTGTTATATTTGGCTGTGAGTTACGGCAAGCATTGTTATATTTGGCTGTGAGTTACGACAAGCATTGTTATATTTGGCTGTGAGTTACCCAAGCATTGTTATATTTGGCTGTGAGTTACGGCAAGCATTGTTATATTTGGCTGTGAGTTACGGCAAGCATTGTTATATTTGGCTGTGAGTTACGGCAAGCATTGTTATATTTGGCTGTGAGTTACGGCAAGCATTGTTATATTTGGCTGTGAGTTACGGCAAGCATTGTTATATTTGGCTGTGAGTTACGGCAAGCATTGTTATATTTGGCTGTGAGTTACGGCAAGCATTGTTATATTTGGTTGTGAGTTACGACAAGCATTGTTATATTTGGCTGTGAGTTACGATAAGCATTGTTATATTTGTAAAAAGCAATGGACTTTACCGATCAATAATTTGTGGAATTTGACAAAACACCTACATGTATGATGATGTATCATGTGGTACTTGAACATAATGCATAATTGTGCATTTAAAAATGGAATTTAATTTCCCATAAAAATGGCCAATTTTGTATTGTGTAAATTATGAATCATTCATTCCTAGAATGGCAATGTATATCTTCATTCAAAGAGAGTACGCATACTCACAGAAGCAGTTTTGTCAACATTACCAATGATGTACCTTCCCTTCAATGTATATCTTGAATCAAAGAGAGTAAGCATACACATAGAAGCAGTTTAGCCAACATTACCAATGTTGTACCTTCCCTTCAATGTATATCTTGATTCAAAGAGTATGCATACTCATAGAAACAGTTTTGCCAACATTACCAATGGTGTACCTTCCCTTCAATGTATATCTTGATTCAAAGAGAGTAAGCATACTCATAGAAGCAGTTTTGCCAACATTACCAATGCTGTACCTTCCCTTCAATGTATATATCTTGATTCAAGCATACTCATAGAAGCAGTTTTGCCAACATTACCAATGTTGTACCTTCCCTTTACTTGATTCAAAGATAGTAAGCATACTCATAGAAGCAGTTTTGCCAACATTACCAATGTTGTACCTTCCTTTTAACCATAACCTTCCCAAATCCTCCAAAATCCTCTTTGCTAAAGTGAAGGATTTTGAAACATTGAGGTTACATGCTACATACTCTTTGCTAAAGTGAAGGATTTTGGAGGATTGAGGTTATTAGGCATACCTGCTGTACTTGCCTTTCCATGGTACAATGTACATGTACATCCATGTTTGTTGTAGTGATTGCAAGGTTAGTGCTTGGGTCAGTGGATACTGTTTATTGCTCCACTCATGCAGGGAGGGTCCCTGGCCATGTACATGTATCACAGATAAGAAACACATGTGTGCATACATGTCATGTGCTTGCTTTACTACTGAAGGATTTTGGAGGATTCAGGTTATGTGCAAGCAAGTGGGCCTAGGGAGTTAGGGTTGTATATTGATTCAAAGAGAGTAAGCATAATCATAGAAGCAGTTTTGCATGTTCTTACACAACATGTACATGTATGGATGTTATAGTTAATTTTATTATGAATGCACGAGTACAACTACTGTGAATATACATGTAACATTGTTTACTGTTAGGGGCTTAGCTAACACAACCAGATGGCTAGACAATAGTGTATGCATATGTACACAATTATGTACACTTAACCTCCTATACATATAACATGATATACTTCAGCATATGGTTTCAATCAATGTATTACAGAAATATACATGTACATGGTTTATACAGATTTATATATTACACATTATGGCAATATTCACATTTCCAGTGCCATTAACAGGATATTAAATTACATATTCTTAAAAAGCAGTCATGACCCAAATGACGGCATATATATGTTTGCATGAACAATTTGCCAATTTTCAGAGAAAAAACGTCTATCATGGGAGTTTAAATGTAAAAGTGTAGGAAAGCCAAAGATTTTCTTGTTCATTTTATGTAGTGCAGATCATCTTCAATTGATGTCATTTTATTACTTAATTATTACTGGTTGCTTGAGAAAAGGAGAAAATATCAAACTAAGATTACATTTATATTATTTATATATGTAAATTAATTAAACATATTTTTTAAATGAAGGTCATTTTGTAACTTGATAGTTGAGAAAAACTAAAGAGTTTTACGTGCATACACTGTACATGTCAACAAAGTCTTTAAAATGATGGCCAAAAATATCCCAAAAAGTCATCTTTCAGAATCCTGAAAATATCAAACTTTTGTATTATTTATACATGTACATTGTCTTAATTAATACAAAAATATTTTTTAAATGAGTGTCATTTTGTATCTTGATAGTTGTGAAAAATGAAATTAGGCGTGGATACGTGTCAACAAAGCCTTTAAAATGATGGCCAAAAACATCCCAAAAGTCATCTTTCAGAATCCTGAAAATATTTATACATGTACATTGTGTTAATTAATACAATTTTTTTTTTTTTAAATGAGTGTCATTTTGTATCTTAAGTAAGACTAATTGCGGTGACACCATGTGGAATCTCAATTGAGTAGTAATTAGTTCTGAAAAGAACTGGGGGTTCTTTTGTATTTTGTATTTTGTATTTTGTATTTTGTATCTTGATAAGCCTTTAAAAAGCCTTCAAAGCCTTTTTTAAAATGATGGCCATTTATAAGACATCCCAAAAGTCATCTTTCAGAATCCTGACACATACATGTAGAATGAGGAGCATACACTTGTACATCAATGAATTCCAAACTGACTTGATTAAAAGGCTATTCAAAGACTGAACTAGAATTTGCCCGAATAACATGAAGTGATTCTGAATAAGGCATACAGTGTACATAATACCCCGACTGCAGCAACATACAATGACGTGAACGCAATTATAACTGACTGTATTACAGCTCCTATGGCCTGAAGATTTTTGAATTATTAGAAGGGGTGTGACAAAAAGACAGAAAGACCTAATTGATAATCATTAGGGTAACAAACCCTGGTAAAGTTTGACAGAAATGTACATCAAGACATGTAGGGAGACAACCGGGACATTATTAGTTTGACTGTCAGAGAGAGGACGCCTTGTCCTAGTTTAATGATGATTTATAGTTAGCGATACAAACAAGGTTGTCACTACTATTGACTAAAGATATTGGCCAATGTTCTCAATTATTTGCAAGGGTGAAATTAAGAAAATGAGCCAGGGTGGCCATAAACCAAATCTGAGGTAGCCTTACTGAGTGTTGTATTCCATAATCAGCAAGTTGTGCTTCCTGAAACTGGCTACATCTATTGCACATTAATAACCCCTAGGTATTCTGGCTAGGAACCTTCCTGAATCCTCCAAAATCCATCAGTGTGCTTTTGGAAACATGCCCTTATCTTCATAATGCACCATGCATTTTCCTTGATCTTTCATATTCAGCACTTATGGTCTGTACTTCTTGCCAGGTAGTAATTTTGCCCCATTTGAAGAGGTGAAAGTACCAGTTTCCAACAGTGGTGAACAGTGGTAGGGTAGCAGCTGTTTTTTGCGGTGGCAGTGGGCTTGCTTATCTTTATTGTATTTTTTTATATATTTTGTATGTTTAGGGTACTGGCTGGTCCAGATCATTTGTTAATGTATTAGTACATGTATTTACTCTTTTAATTAGTTTTTTGATGGATTTTAACTTTTTGATCATGTTACAGTGCTTTGGGGTTGTTGCAGTGTGAGGCACTTTATAAATCTAAATATACTCTCCAACAAAAGAAACTGTGCATCACTAAA
Source organism: Zoroaster sp. YZ-2022 (assembly GCA_029582265.1). Classification (NCBI taxonomy): domain Eukaryota; kingdom Metazoa; phylum Echinodermata; class Asteroidea; order Forcipulatida; family Zoroasteridae; genus Zoroaster; species Zoroaster sp. YZ-2022. The sequence continues at coordinate 14,952,146 of CM055820.1, forward strand.
ATGTTTGTGAGTTTGCATCTATGATTGAAACATTGACCAAATGAAGTTTTTATGGAAGTCCAAGACTGAATTCACATGATGGCATAAAAAGAAGTGACTGAATATGCACGATAATGTGCTGTGGGTGGGCCCGGAATCACGGATTCAAATTTGAGAGTCACAATGTTAGTATCAAGTGTGCCCCCCTTCAGCATTAATGACGGTTGTGCATCTCCTCTTCATTGAAGCAACGACATTGGCGTGAAAGTTTTGTGGGATATCGTTCCATATGTTGACAAGGTCTCTAGCCAATTCCTGCAGGTTTGACGGTTGCTGAGGCAGTCGACGTAGGCGCCGTTCCATCTCATCCCAATCATGCTCGATGGGATTCAAATCCGGTGAATTTGCAGGCCAAAACAGTAACTCGATGTCATTTTTGTTCATAAACTGTCGAACAACACGTGCGGTATGTGGATGAGTGTTATCCTGTTGAAACGTAAGGCCTGGGCTGTGTTGACGCAGGAACGGTACCACAACTGGCTCCATGATCTCATCACGATACCTCTCCCCCATAAGATTGCCTTCCACGTTGATCACATTGGTGGGATGTTGTGCCGTAATGCCACCCCAAATCATGACAGATCCACCGCCATAACGATCACACTCTACGACGCAGCATTGCGCATAACGTTCACCCCTGCGTCGATAAACGCGTATACAGCCGTCACTGCGTGATAACTGGAACCGTGATTCATCGGTAAACATTAACGTTTCTCCACCAGCGTTATGGATGTCGTACGTGTGTCCTGCACCACTCCAGACGTGCTTGGCGGTGACGTACTGTCAAAATGGGATGCATAGCAGGTCTACATGGGCGTAGCTCTATTTCGCGTAATCGCCTACGAACCGTTATGGGGTGAATTCGCCTGTTGTTAGGGATCCTCTGTGCAGTATCAGCAGCAGTTTGACGGCGGTTCCTCATGTGCGTCACTTGAATCCAGCGGTCTTGACGTTGTGTTGTGACGCGCGGGCGACCAGTCCGTGGGCGGTCAGCAGCATCATTTCTTTCTCGATATCGTCTCACTAGAGCCGAAATGGTGTTACGATGGCAGTTGAAGCGTTCTGCAACGTCATGCTGGCTCACACCAGCTTCCATCATTCCAAGGGCCTGATGACGCTCATGAAGTGACAAACGCGGCATGGCGTTGTGCTTTCTGTGCTCAATGAAGGCAAGTTTTCATTTGACTTTTTGGTAGGCCTTACACACAACTTTAAAGAAAACTTAAACGTAACCGAATTCCGATTACGTAATAGCCTGCAGCATGCCATTTGTGAAATTTCCACATGCCTACTTCCCACCCCTGCATTACGCAATATTCACGTTATGGGTGAGGTGTCTTATTCCTAACATGTCAGAGGCTCATTCATTTGATGTGTTTGTGATTCCTAGTCACAAAATTATGGCATTTTTTGGTATGCACAGTTTCTTTTGTTGGAGAGTATATTATTACTAAAGGTGGTTAATTTTATTTAGATTTTGACAAATCTGTTGAATCATAGAGTTTTGACAACAAAAGTTTAATAAATTTAGTAGTAGGCTGCCCCAGTGAATATCAGGTTACAACCAGGGAACCCTCATTGTGCATCATGAGGAGAATGCTTTATTACATGTACATGTATGTGATATGGTAAAAGTAATATCCCGGTCTACTTAATAATTCATTTCACATTCTTTGACTGGTAGTGACTAAGGTTGGGACATTTACATGTGTACACGTGTACATGAAAATAAATTCACAAAACATTTTCAAATTAAAGAAATGTGTAAATGAGTCCTAAATTTAAACAATGGAACCTCCTATTTCCACAATATTTGGCCAGTATTTCACGAAGTGTGACCAGTGGGTCGCTATTATTATATCACAATTCCAAGAAAGTTCATCTGATAATTTGTATTTAATTTTAACCAGTTCGCGTCGGAGGCCGTGTATACACGCACATTTTTTTGGGGACAGCGGATCGGAGAGCGTCTAAACACGCCACAGGATTCTCGGGAATATTTGTATAGATTCCCGGTCGTCGTGGCAACGAGCCATAAGCATACGGTGGAAGACGCGGTCTCCCCGGTCACGCTCTGGTGAGCACCATTCATGGTGTTTGTGCGGTAAAAATAAACCCGCCACGGGGGTTCGGAAAAACTTTTTTATTCCCGGTGCAAACTGGTTAATACAACCAGAAATTTTTGAGGATGTTTTGTGTCAGACTGTACTATTTTTCTAAATCCGTATTGCTGTATTTTGGATGATTTTCCATACTCAATACAGACAATCTGTCTCCATCATTCCATTTATTGGTGATAACAATATTTCTTTCCACGTGTACATGGTCTGTGAACTTAAATATTCACAGATTGATTGTTTAATTAAATAAACATACCTGTACCAGCAGTTATGCCAATATTACCAATGTTGTAATTGTACACAGTGCGTGTACCTTGTCAGGATGGGGGGGGGGGGGGAAGCTGAGATCATTAGAAAACAATTATTTAAGGTACATGTAAGATGTAAGAATGGTAATTGAAACCAAATATGTGTGTATAAAAAAAAATTGTCAATTTAGGAACCGAAATCAAAGATAACATGTTCAAATCTGGAAAAAGTGCCAAGTTGATTTTCATCTTGCCTGAGAAATTAACTAAGCATAAAAAAGCTTGTCAGAATTCCATGCATGTATTTAATTAATTTGTGTTGTCCAGTGCGGCAACATTCAGACCACACATCATGTCATCCATGAGTGCGAGGTCTTCAGGTGTGATGGTGATCTCATCAATGTCGACCAGAAGGCAGCCAACTGGCTGCAACATGCAAAATTTGACTGTTAAAGAGTGATCATACGAACAAACGAACGAACGAACAGAATGCTGATATAAACCAATGTTTGTGTGAGATATTGTTCCTCTTGCCTGATTGGCATTTATGCTCCTATAACTATCACAGCTTTCATTTCAATTTACTACTGTCAACACTACTTTCAACATTGTGATCAAACAGAAATTCAATCCATTTTATGAGGGATAAATCTGGACAGCTACATGTAGAACATTTAAGCTACATGTACTTTTTGAATCTAATTCTAAATGGGAGCACTGCCAAAAAGAGGACACACAAAATGAACAGTACATGTAAATGTACATGCATGGGGAGGAGGTCTGAATCTGCCAATACTTATTACAGAAATTCCATACCTTTTAAATTTTCTGAGCAAACAAACGTTTGCTTAATCAAGCCCAAACAACTAGGTTTTTAAAACATAGCCCACAAGTATGTAGAGATTATACATGATGATAAGCATAGAATATGTTATTAATGACCGATTTCATCTTCCTGTTGCTCTATCTTACATATGTATAGGGGCTTGAAATAATACATAAAGTGGCATTTCATGTAGACATCCAAACATTACTGGCATGTTGTCACTGTCTACTTTATCTTATATAGCCTATAGCATGAATGTGACTCCTAGTACTCGGATACGACATTCTACCCGTAGGCTTCTTTGTGAACTGAAATTCATTATGGTATTTTTTTCACACACACATATGACTAAAATGGGTTATTTATTGGCAATATGCCCTGATAACGTTCAGCTTGTGACAAGGTTGTTCTTATTTCATAGTGAGAATAGTAAGATTAGTGAGATGCAATTAATGCTATGTGCAAGCTTGTGTTTCAATAAATGAATTAAACAAAGTATTCAATGAATTTACAAATGTAGTATTAGCCAGCAATACCTATGGGTGTCTTATGGATGCCCTGTTTGCTAAATGGACACCCTGTTTATATTTGTAATACACATGCAAAAGTATTGTAATTTAAACATTTGGACAACCCTACTTCCAAAACCTGTCTATACTTTGTTTAATAATGTATGTTAGCATATTTAAGTCATTTCATCATACTGATACTCATTTTTCATCCAAATTAATATTTGCGAAAAGGTATCATTATTTTAATTTATTAAGCATGAGCAAATTAAAGGGTTAATTAAATATTCAGTTTCAATGATTGATATGTGATTCTATAAGTGTCGGATTTCAATTTTGCTAAATTTATTTACGTTTCAACGATATCTTTCTGTTAAAATTTCACACAAAATGTCTGACGTCTGGCACACTTTACTTGCTACAATTACAAGAAAGTTTTACTGCACAAAGGGTTGCCTTAGTGATTAAACCTTTACATATTCTTCAAACTGAAGCATGGTGATTAAGTGGTCTTCCATAACAGAATGTACTTTATTTGATATCAGTAGACAATGTTTGTCATTACTCTTGTATCAGCTTGATTTAACATCAGAGGAAACATCACTGCCCCCTCGGGATGGAATGCACGAATATATTACCTCCCTCTGGGGATGGAATGCTGATGTATAATAATATATTCAGATGTGTAAATGTGTTGGTAAAGGTGGGAAATTTTCTTTTTTAAATAATAAATTTATGATATTTTAGGTAAATTAAAAAAAATAAATTAAAAAAAATAAATGTTGAGCCAATGACATTACTTTTGTGAAGATTTGAAAACAAATGCATTAATATGTATATAATTGATTTAATTTTGCCCTACACCGACGTGTGTATAGCACTGTATGCTCGGTGCTTTCCGAGTGTCTGTGAAAAAACTACACAGGCGACTCGGGCGGGATTCGAACCCACGACCTCCTGCTTACTAGTGCAGACGTCTTACCTCTCGACCACTGAGCTTGCCCGATGACGATTGGCCTGCTAGAATCCTATATAGCAGCGGGTTCCGCGATATATATAGATTGGTGAAATTCTTGCGTCGGGAGATAAACAATTGATTTAATTTTGCCCTACACCGACGTGTGTATAGCACTGTATGCTCAGTGCTTTCCGAGTGTCTGTTAAAAAACTACACAGGCGACTCGGGCGGGATTCGAACCCACGACCTCCTGCTTACTAGTGCAGACGTCTTACCTCTCGACCACCGAGCTTGCCCGATGACGATTGGCCGATGTATATGTATATGTATTAATACATGTATATATATATTAATATTTTTTTTTTTAACTGGGCTCAAAAAGTATGGATGATGAACCCATTTGTACCTGATTTGTGAATGGAACTGCATTTACCTGTTGTAGTACATACAACAAGTAAATCTCTACAGTAGTTACATTTTCACTGGTTAGTCAAAATGTCAGTGTCATTCTCACCTTAAGATACACATGACTTTGACGTCTTGACAATACAACAATCGACATGATGTCCATGACACCCTCAGGCAAGTAGTTTAACCCATTATTGAGTTGACCCCTCCATTTCCCTGGCATTGCAATTAAAATTTCATTATGAGTTTGACGCACAGATATGCCAGGCAAACATTATTATGAATTTCAGATACAGAATACATATGTATTTACAAAACTTTCATACAGTGTACACACTGCGCAATGTTTTAATTTTTTTTTATTTTTAATTATTTTTAAAATTATTTAAAAAAATTTATTTTGTTTATTTATTTGACGTTTATTTCAATATCATCAGTTAACATTACATAACAAACTCTAAATTATATTAAGAAATTGATGAATAAAGATATGAAAGTTTAAGATCCAGCAAGATAACATGTACATGTATGTAGGTTTGGGTGAAGCAAGGCTTTTGTTCCCAAACCAAGGACTATAATGAAAGACAAACAACAATACACAAGAAATTTCACGTACTTAAGCAAACATCAGTCTTGACAGCATTATTATTTATGTTCATTTAAACTCCAATTATTTTTAGGCTAGAATTATTTGTTTTCTAGATGAAATAATAATAGTATTCAATTTATTTTCATCTATCATACCTTTTGTACACTTGATATTTGACATTAATAAAAATGGATTTATAAAACAAGGATTCTTTTTGTAAGAATTCCCTTACTGCCAGCAAGCCCCGAGGCTGTATGATATTTATAGAGAGCAAGTCTCTCAGCTGAGCGGTGAGGTATTGCAGTATATACATGTATGCATGTGGGTTTGTATGTGTGATCTTGGCTCTCCAGGTGATGCAAAGGAAGGGATATCTCGATATATGATATATTTGAAGATATATTGATTATGACAAAAATGGATATCGTAAAACCTTTCCCACCCCCCCCTCTTGTCAATTGATAAAATCTAACTTAAGCAATTCCCAAATCAATGAAAACATACATGAAACATGAAACCAAAAATGGCTTAATTATGCATCATAAAACTAGTTGATTATTTGCAGTATGACACGTAATTCCATTTTTTAAACAAATGCTTCCTTTCTGAACCCAGCCAATAAACAAATGCTTCCTTTCTGAACCCAGCCAATAAACAACATTGAATTAAATTCATTTATACCTTAATTAAATAATCCTTCAACTTTCCCTATAATTAAAATATTTTGATTTAATAATAGTGAGTATTAATCGATTGGTTTGTTGGAGCCAGCTATGATACAGTTGGAGGTGATAAGAATAGATGATATGAGTGTGGAGGAAGTATAATGAAGAATCATCCTTCAACTTCTATGACACACTGAGGAATGCAAACACATACTGACTTGACATTACAGTGTTCATCTTCTTGGACATAATGCAAATACTGTACAAATAATAATATACAAAATAACAAATTCAAAACTAATCTACAGTTTATAGTGAGAAAGTATTGCCTCACTATTTGCAAAATACCCACATTACATTAAAACCTTTCTGTGACTGCAAGGGTCAAAATCAGTCAAAATGTTGATATACATGTACTTGCCAAGGTACACGTATCTCTATGATCTTAAAAGTCAAACATTGTCAAACCTTATGTGTGGTACATGTAATTACATTTACATGTCAAAGTGAGTCGACCATTTTTGACTGGTAAAAGCATTGTCTGGTATTGTTCAGGGTGGTCAAAATGACAGTCAAAACCAGTCAAAAATACCCCTGTGTGCACATTTGGGTCGACAGTCAAAACAGTCAGTTGACTGGTTTTGACCACTATAGCTACTTGCCACTAAAGTGCAGCTAAAGTAGGAGGGTTAAAGGCAAAGTACAACATTATTAATACCAGAATATCAAACTGATTATTGATGTATTATTAGCTAAAATATTACTTGGTGTAAAGTTGGTATACATTTCTGTCTGAAGTGTTTTTATCTTAGAGAAAACAGGATTTGTTATCTCAAATTTGCTGTCTGGCAACTTTTAGATACAAATAAATACATAAAAAACATTACAAAACTTGTTGTTTTTCATCAGTTTCTCTTGCGATGAAACTTTCACAGGTTAGTTTTGATATATTTCTTGAAAACTCAAAGGTTGAAATGTGTGATTGTTTACGTTACCAAATACCAATGTATTTAAATGAAATTTAAATGTATTTTTCTGCGGTGTTCTGACATCAACTGATTACTCTTTGGTGAGGGAATACCTACACAACATTTTGTTTATTTGTGGTTAACTCACATTCACAAATCTAACCCATAAAGATGAAGGTTAGTGTTAAATTAATATTTGTTAATTTGAATATATAAATCATTTAACATATGAAATGTCTTCTTAAGCTGAAATCCTAACAGATGGTTAAGGGTTGGTCAGGCTAGGCCATGTCACATGTTTCACTGTTAGTGTACTTACAAGTACCAGGAGTTTCAGGCAAACACTGTACTGTTTATATAAATGTCAGTTTTTATATTTTGTGTATTTACTTCAGTCTCCATCTCCATTACAGATGAATAATATTCCAGATATACGTGTAGTACCTTACTTAAAATGGTTGTGATCAGCTAGAACTATCAAATCAGAAGGAAGAAATGTTCAAGTAATTTGTTTGGTGATGTTTGTGGAACTCACTCATCTAGCGGAGATGCGTTCGTGGCAAGTGGAACTCACTCATCTAGCAGGGATGCATTCGCAGGATCACCAAAAAGATGTTGCTTTGAAGTCGGTGGAAGAGACTGAGAGTAGGGCTGTGCCGGGGATCCAGGTACCTGGACACCTGACCGAAACTGCCATTACTGGCTTGTGGCAGCCAAGCGTTCATAGCGACGTTGCTTTTTGATCCTTCGATGTCGGCTCTTCCTTTGCGATGGCCGAGCGGTCTAGCGCACCGAACTCAAGTTCTGTTGTTGCCAGCAGCAGGGTGTGGGTTCGAGCCCCGGTCGTGACACTTGTATCCTTGAGCAAGGTACTTAACCATAATTGCTTCGTCCTTCGGATGGGACGTAAAGCCGTAGGTCCCGTGTGTTGTGTAATGCACGTAAAAAAGAATGCGCCTTGAGCACCACTTAGTTGGTGGATACGTGCGCTATATAAGTCCACATATTATTATTATTATTATTATTATTACCTGGTTCCATTTTTTGGTTCCAATTACCCGTAAACAACTTCTTAAAATTTCGACTGAACATTTAAGCCACACAAATGGAAGTCTCTGATTATTTGTTAACAAAAGGTGTGTGGGGAATGGGGATGCCTCAAATCATTTTTAACACAGAGGACGTGAAATGAATACAGCAAGTTCATATTTACATGTATTATTACTCTCATCAAATAAGAGAAACATGTGATCATATTGGTTTATGGTTATATTAGGTATACATTCGAGAGTATTTATGTGTTTTTACAAAATTGTTTACAGGTACCTGGGCATCCAAAGATTTCATTGTTTACAGGTACCTGGGCATCCAAAGATTTCATTGTTTACAGGTACCTGGGCATCCAAAGATTTCATTGTTTACAGGTACCTGGGCATCCAAAGATTTCATTGTTTACAGGTACCTGGGCATCCAAAGATTTCATTGTTTACAGGTACCTGGGCATCCAAAGATTTCATTGTTTACAGGTACCTGGGCATCCAAAGATTTCATTGTTTACAGGTACCTGGGCATCCAAAGATTTCATTGTTTACAGGTACCTGGGCATCCAAAGATTTCAAATTTCGGGTATCTGGTTCCCGAAATAACCGAAAACGCACAGCCTTAGATGAGAGTAATTTTGTTGGGGAGCACTTTGATTGGAGGATGCACTTCAAGGTCAATGACTAGACAGTGCATTATGTTCATTAGAATTATAATCTCAATAGACTTTGGTACACTGTCATCTAAATGACAGACTAGAATTAAGTCTATACATTTTGTGGCTTCTTAGACTCTGAGTCATGTCCGTTTCTTTCACGTTTCAGAATGTAATGCCAAGATTTTGCCGTGGTCATGCATTTTTTAAATGCCGAGATGCCAGATTTCTGAAATCCAAATATCTCAAGTTGCTAGAAAATATCCCTACAGATGTGTCACTGGAGCAGGCATTGAACTACACAGAGGCAAGAGGCAACAGTCGCTTCTGTTGCTCCTGGTCATTGCCTTAGTGCCCCTGGAGATGTTTCCCATGGAGATGTTCCCATAGACAGTTTGATTTTCTAACAGAAGAGCCTTTTACCAAGGGATAACTGTCTTGCCCCTATGAGAATTACTTCATGGTGTGCAGTGTATTTCATTTGTCCTTAATGAATGTACAAGTTTGCAAAGTTATTAATTTTTTCCTGACTTGTTATCATGAACTTCACGAATAAAAAGCTCATTTTGAAATGAATCACTCAGAACATCCTGCTAGGATTCCTAACAACTAATCACATCAAGGATTTGAGTACATACAAATTCATCACCCTTATAGCTGCATGTTTTTAATTTAGAGTAAATATATTCCTATAGAAAATCTATTTCTCCAAAACCAATTTCTGGACGAATGCTAATAGGACAATCTTGATAGTTTTCTAAATTTCTTGTTTTGATTAACCAGTTCGCGTCGGGAATAAAAAAGTTTTTCTGGGCCCCTGTGCGGGTTTCTTTTTCCCACACAAATACGTTAATGGAAGCTTCCACAGCGCGTGGCCACATCTACCGAGCATGTCACTGGACGAATTTCTGGACGAATGCTAATAGGACAATCTTGATAGTTTTCTAAATTTCTTGTTTTGATTAACCAGTTCGCGTCGGGAATAAAAAAGTTTTTCTGGGCCCCTGTGCGGGTTTCTTTTTCCCACACAAATACGTTAATGGAAGCTTCCACAGCTCGTTGCCACATCAACCGAGCATGCATACAAATATTCCCGAGTTTCCTATAATAATAATAATAATAATAATGTGTGGATTTATATAGCGCACGTATCCACCAACTAAGTGGTGCTCAAGGCGCATTATATTATTATCCCTGCTCATAAGGCTCATAAGGCTCATAAATCATTCCTGAAACCATCTCAGCTCCCTGGGGAGTATACAGCTCAATTGCTGCCATTTCTAGCGCATATAGAGCAAACCAACTCTGCCTTCACAGGTACCCATTTAACCCCTGGGTGGAGAGAAGCAATTATGATTAAGTGTCTTGCTCAAGGACACAAGTGTCACGGCCGTGATTCGAACCCACATTATGTTGCTAACACCAGAACTTGAATCCGGTAAGCTAGACCGCTCGGCCACGACACCCCATGGCGTGTTTAGACGCTCATGGCGTGTTTAGACGCTCTCCGATCCGCGGTGCAAAAAAAAATTGCGTGTATACACAGCCTCCGACGCGAACTGGTTAATGTAGATCAGTCATCATTCCACCATGACAGTCCTCTCACTAGTATCCTGCACAAACACCCATCCACAAATACACTTGTGTTTATTGTGTTCAGCGCAGACCTCCTGTTCTTTCCCTCTTGTTCCATTTGTTGTTAGACTTTTTTTCTATAAATGATTTTATGATTTGTACACGTTTTACAACGGAGGACATTTGCAAACAATAACCCCCAACCCATTGTTCCCTTTTGTTATAAGTCCTTGGTTTACACAATAAAAAACATGTACATACACGTACACACATGCAGACAAGGTGTATTAGTGTTCTACACTTGACCATCTGATATTCATTCAATATGCACAGTAAATTAATCCTATGCATTAGGACTGGGACAATAGACCAACAGCAATTGTTCACGCTGCTTTAATGCAAAGCTTTTGTTGTCACATATTGATTTTTTCCCCTTATATTTCAATGGTGAATAATAAATATGAGATTGATACATAAATAGACTGAAGTACTGAGAGCTTTTATCCTGGTAAGATAAAGTTATTTTCAATATGATAGTCAGTATGTGCTATGTATACGTGTACATCTTGGTGTATAATTCCAATCTATAAAACTGATACATTTATACTTAGTGGAAATCATGTAGAGTGTTAAATGTTATATTCTCTGGATAATCCTGACAGGTGATACTTTGAGTTCTTCTCAACTCAATAGCTTCTGTTTATTTTGCAGTTTCTTCAAACAAATTAACTTGCGTGTTTGGCCCAGAAGGAGTTGAATCCATTTTATTGTTTAAACACTGGTCTACATTTACAGGCCTGGTCTTGGCCTTGTGTCCTTTACAAATGTTCCCAGAGATAATCTGATATTCTAATGGAAGTGCCCTTTACTCAGAAAAAAAGTGGCCTTGCTTCTACATACCACACTCCAAGCCTATAGTAGCATACATTTGTACCTTCTAAATGTTACATGTACATTGATTGGATTCACAAAGTTTATTTAATTTTAAATGATTTTCCTAAAATCTGTTATAAATACACTATTGGTAGGGCCGTAGTGAGCGGGGAGCGGGGGTGAGAGGGGGGGGGGGGGGCTGACACCCCCTAATGAAAGGTACTACTAGAACAAGGATTGGTCCAGAATAAATTTTCAGTCGGCAAACCTTGAGATGTGGGTTGCTGACTGAAATGTATTGTGTTTCTAAGCACTGCGGTTTATAAGCTGCAGTTGTGTATTAAATATAAATAAATATGCATGTATTTATAAATATTTAATACAAATTAATACAAAATTATTTTATTTTTAATATTATCTCTAACTTCACTGATAAGGTGGGATATTTAAGTTAGTTTGATATTATTCATGTACATTGTTACGTACGACCAACTGATCCAGCGAATAGCCATCAAAGCCGGTACGCACGGCAGATTATAAACAAAGGAATAACCAAAATGATAAATAAATAGGGAAAACCAGCAACTGATGACAAAGGACATAGGTTGAGACATTCTGTATAATATAACAATAATTAAATGAATTTATTTATACAAATCTCAACAGGTGACTATACATGAATTACATTAATTTAGGATACATTTAATCAAGACATGGAATGGTTTACAGCACAAATAAATTGACCTATAAATATTAATAAAGAAAGTGGAATGCCAGCTTGCTCTGTCAACTCAGGGATTCGGGAATGGGGGCCCAGTGCTTACCACCAGACACCTTGTTGAACAAAATGGGTAGCCCTCTGGGGAACATAACAGCCCATCAATACCGCTCGAGGTAGGTAGCCCTCTGGGGAACATCACAGCCCATCAGTGCCACTCAGAGTAGGTAGTCACAGAATAGACAGACTAGGTGGTCACGTCAACCACGCCCAAGGATCGTCCAGTGAGGTGAGTAGTAGCGCCAGCCCCCCCCCCTACATCTACATCTGAAACCCATAGCTTCTAACAGGACTGAAGCAAACTTTGTGCTGTGATCCTTGGCTTCTAACACAACTGAGGTGCTGTATCCTTGGCTTCCAACACACCGAGGTGATGTGATCACACCAAGGTGCTGTGAAAATATGAAAGCAATTTGTATGGTCTGTGGTTATTTACATTTATCAAGCAAATTTGGAGAAAAAAAGTGATTTAAAAAGTGTGTTAATTTTGTTTATAAATCTGTAATTAACTGTTGCAATCTGGTAACCAACAAGGAGGCCCTGTAACATAAATGCAAAAATGTAGTAAGTAGTGTCTCATTTCAACCCTTGCAGAGCCTTTATCTCATACATCAGCCATTGAAACAGAACTTGCTAGGATCCAAAGCCACTAGCTATTTTGCCAAATTTAAATCCTCATTCTTTCTTGGCTAACAAATTGACTGAGGTGAACCTTTCCCCACTAGCATGGCTTCAAACATGGCTACCTAAATAAGGATGTTAGTGGTAGTCTAGGCCGATATGCCTTAAGCTGAGATCCTTTGCTTCCAACTCGATTGAGGTGCCCCTTTCCCGACGAGCAATAGCCCCAAACATGGCACCTCAATAAGCATGTTCATGGTAGTCTTTGAGGAGATCCTTGGCTTCCAACATGACTCAGATGCCCCTTAAGCTGAGATCCTTTGCTTCCAACTCGATTGAGGTGCCCCTTTCCCTTCTAGCAATGGCCTCAAACATGGCTGCCTCAATAAGCATGTTAGTGTTACTAGTCTTTGAGGAGATCCTTGGCTTCCAGCATGACTCAGATGCCCCTTAAGCTGAGATCCTTTTCTTCCAACTCGATTGAGGTGCCCCTTTCCCTATATACTAACAATGGCCTCAGACATGGCTGCCTCAATAAGCATGTTAGTGTTAGTTTTTGAGGAAGACTGAGGTACTCCTTTTATCCTCCATTTTAGATCCATGCTTCCAACATAGCTGAAGTGCCCCTTTAATTATCCAGCTGAGATCAGCTACCTCAATAAGCATGCCAGTGTTCTTGCATCAAGTGAACTTTATTCTTTACATTGCTCATCACTTAGCAACCAGGCCTGCATCTTCTACAAGGCAGCAGGGTTCATATTATTTTTCCATACATCACACAACAGCCTCCGGTCACTTCTAATCAAATTCTCTAATAGCTTTGGAGTGCTATGCTTTAAAAAAAGGCCAATTTGCAATATAAAAATTCCATTAAAAAGTCCATCTACCCATTTTGATTTTGTAATCTACATGTTTTTGTAGAAAATAAAGTTGATTGAAATAATGGGGTTCATGTATGTACTACATTTTTTGTCATAAACAACTGACACTTCATACATGTAAAATGTGGATGTACATGAATGTATACATATTCGTACATGTTTATAACACTGTCCACTCTGTACGTGTATGTGTTGAACACTGGCCCCAACCAGCTGAACCAATGCTACATTGGGTTGTCAAGGTAACTTGATACATGAAGTATACAAGGAATAAGCATAGATCCTGTGAGCAATTTAAGATTTCATCTAGGATGTCCTACCTACTATAGTCCAGCATAGGTGATTGTAATCATGATTGCAATCATTGTATCCAACATCTTATACTGGTTATAAGACCACATTACAAATTCACTGTTACAAAATGATAATTGACCAATCAACAGCTGACAAACAATGTCTGTCAATTCAATTGGTTATACAGTGGCACTATCTGTGTGTAATATATGCGCATATAGCGTCATTATATCCAGCAAGCTTAGTAAGTAGCTTTTTGTACGTATGTATGTTTTATGTACAAATGTTAGATTTGTCATAGCCCAAATATGGACGCCGTCTCTGTATACACTGAAACAGAGTCCAATCAGCCAGCAGATCAGTCGCCACACAGAAAACGTCTTTTGTGACATTGTTTAAATCTTACTGTATGGGGAGACTGAAACTATACTAACAAGCGTTAATGTAACATTGAAGAAATTCTAGTTTTGATGGTTGTGCGTCATTTCATAGTCCATTTAGCATATGCGCATGTAGCGATAAAACGGCTGCATATGTGCAGTACATGCATGCAGCAGGTTTTATGTGTGCTCGTCACGCTTGTATGCACGCCGACGCACCCGTGCCGACATCAGGTTTTTTTGTGTCATAGCGCTCAAGTAATTCTTTAATGTTAAATCTGGGGATTATTTCATTAAAACCACGTACTGAAAATGATATTTTGAAATTCAAACCTCGCTGAGATGCACTGTATTTGGGTCATCGGATTTTACTTTGGAGTTTCAGCAGTTTCACACAGGTAAAAAATGTAGCAATTAATGAATTTGCACAAAATATTTTTTTCTGTATTAGCAAATTGTTTGGTTAAATCTTGGATGTCACTGTAGTACACAAAGATGAAAGACCAACCTGGGCTAACTTCGTCATAAATTTTCCAGCATACATACAAGGAATGGGGCGTGACATTGAAAGGCTAATTTATGTAGTCCTTATTTTAAACAAACATACAAGGCAAACTTTCAGGACTTACTCATATCATATTTCTACCTCCAAATAGCAGGTTTTTGGTCAAAGTGGAACGCGATAAACAGCATGTGCAAATGCATAGATTTCCAGGTTCATTGGTTTGGGTCAGCGGCGTAGCCACGGGGAGGCCTGGGGGGGGCACGTGCCCCCCCCCACAAATTTCCAGTGCCCCCCCCAGGTGCCCCCCCCACGAAAAATCCTCATAGTGCCCCAAAAAACAGAAAAGAAAAAGAAACGGGAAAAAACCCATACCCCTGGGCCCCCCCACTGAAAAGCAATGCCCCCCCCCCCCACTGAAAAAGTCCTGGCTACGCCACTAGTTTGGGTCATTACAGAAATTAAATATTGAAAAGCAGAAAACAGGTCAGGACTCCAAACTTGTTGTTTTCATTTTGTGACCACTGAATGACAATGTGAACTGAAGCCACACATACTAAGCCCAACAGGTGATAGGGAAATAATATTACTAATCTCAATCTACTGCTACAGCTGTTGCTACATAGTATAGATCATCCTTTTACAAAACCTTTATAAACATTCATAATACTTTTTAAACACATGATTTTTGCCTTTGCGAAAGAACCTGCTACATACGTAGGTTCGAAACTTAAGGCCAATAACAAATATTTTGCATTTATACTACAGGTCCTTTAGGTCTAAGCAGTTTGCAACATCTATTCTCTATTTACTTTTTAAACACTTATAAAAATCATACTATATGTGAAAGCAATTTGTATGTTCTGTGGTTATCTACATTGATTAAGTAAATTGGGAAACGTGATGTAAAAAAGTGTTGACATTTTTCATAAATCTCTAGTAGCTGTTGCAAATTGCTAACCAACCAGAAGATCCTGTAGCATAAATGCAAAAATGTAGTAAGTGATGTCACGTTTCAACCCTTGCAGAGCCTTTATCTCATACATCAGCCATTGAGACAGAACTTGCTAGGGGCTAAACATATATATGCAAGGTTACTTACTTATGCTACTATTTTTGCCAAATTTAAATCCTCATTCCTTCATGAAACATACTGTACATGTCAATGGTACGTGTCCCTATTTCTGAATGCCATGCATTTAACAATCCTTTTTTTGTGTGCTCATTTTTTATTTTAGTTTTCTCCTTTTCCCCTGTGAACCCCCTCCCCCACTCCCTCCTCCATCCCCCCACCCCCCGCCAGCTCCATCTCTTTCTTGAGACACTGGATATGTGCATGATACAGGTAAATACCTCACTTCATAAGTGTCAGTTGGTACTCAAGTCACATCAGCATTCATTTAATATAGGCCCCAGTGGCTTATAAAGGGGGGGGGGGTGTCTTCAAGGAATATGAACAACAAAGCAACCTTTAAAGTATTAATAAGTAATAAATAGGTATGTAACAAAATAATTGTTTTCACAAAGTGACTTACAATGTAGTGTTGTACTTCTTTTTAGCTATGGAAAAGCATCAAGTAAATGAAAGCCCAACTTAGGATTTCATTTCATTTATTATTTCACAGGGCAGAAACAATCACAAACACAATGGTAAAAAAATAATCAGAGAAAAATATAAAATACATACACATGATGAAAATAAGGTAAACATGACAAAATGTTGACAGCACCCCTGTAGGATTACCAAAATGCGAACCAAATCACAATCTAGTGGCTCTCCATAATGCTGCCAAACATAATCAAACAATATAATAAAAAATATAATTTCAAAAAGCCAAAAAAAAAATCAATCCAAGGGATTAAAAACAAGTACAAACAAAATAAAACAACAAAAAGGAACATATTAAAGCATTGGTACAGAGTGTTATGTTGGCAAGTCAAAATTTGTACCTGGGGACAGGATATGTTTACAGCAGTTCAGTTAAATGAAAGGTAATAATCCAGATGATTAACTCCTTAACATTTAAAGGCAGACCTTCCCACAATCTAGGAAATCTGTAGAAGAGTGAATGATGTAAAGCATTTGTTCTTGATCTCTGGTGATGAAATTTAATAGTTTCGACATGTCTAGTGTTAACTTTAATATACCTGTGAACATCAATATCAAAGCAATTGTACAAACACTTTATGACAAATGAAATAGAAAGAAAATGAAGTCTGTTAAGTAAAAACGGTAATCCTGTGAACATCAATATCAAAGCAATTATACAAACACTTTATAACAAATGAAATAGAAAGAAAATGAATTCTGTTAAGTAAAAACGGTAATCCTAATTGAATACATATAGCTGGGTAACTTATTTCATTATCAGGGTTAATAGTGGTTCTTCTTGGAAGTCCAAGACAAGACCGAGTAAAACGCCTTTGAATTCTTTCTAAAGTTTCCTGGTGGGTGCGAAGGCACGGACACCAAACAGGGGCTGCATACTCAAGAATTGGCCGACAAAGAGAACAATATAATTTAACAAGTATGTCAGGATCTTTGCTCTTAACAACCCTTCTAATAAAACCAGATAATTTGGGTGTTTTACATACAACACTATTAATGTGAGGCTTCCAGTCAAGATCACGTGAAATAATGATACCGAGGTATTTATAACTATTAACAATTTCACGAGTATCGGACCCAATTTTGTAAATAGGTTGAAATGGATGTTTAGACCGTGTTACTGTCATAAGTTTACATTTCTTTACATTAAGAGACATATGATTGAGATTACACCATGTTATTATGCTATTTAAATCATTTTGAAGAATAACTGAGTCTGCCTCATGTCTAATAGCCCTGTACAAGACTGTATCATCAGCATATTGTCTCAGGTGAGACTGAACACAAAAAGGAAGGTCAAATGCAAAGATATTAAATAACAAAGGTCCGAGAACTGACCCTTGGGGCACTCCAGAGTGGACTGGTGCCCAGTTAGACTGGGAACCTTAAAGATAACCCTTTGTGATCAGTTACTTAAATATGAATGAAACCAGTTTAAAACAGATCCACAAATGCCGTACTTATGTAATTTATCTAATAATATTTTATGACTTACACGATCAAAAGCTTTAGACCAGTCGAGAAAGATGACATCAATGCGGGGAGGTTTGGGAACATCATTAGTTTCTGCCCATTCATGGCATAAATTTGTTAATTGAGTGATACAAGAACGTTTAGGTATGAAACCGTGTTGAACATAAGTAATAATGCCACTCCTATACATATGATTGACAAGATGTTTACTGACAAGTTTTTCAAGAATTTTACCAACTGCTGAACAAAGAGATATAGGTCTGTAATTAGACATATCATGAGAGTCACCAGATTTATAAAGAGGTACAACATTAGCAAGTTTCCATTCTGTAGGCACAGTTCCAGATGAAAGAGAAAAGTTAAATAATTTAGTAAGTGGTTCGGCTAAACTATCACTGGCTAAGTTAAGGAGCATAGGAGAGATATCGTCTGGCCCAGCAGATTTATACATATTCAGGCTCTTCAATAATTTCTTAACTTCATCAACAGTTACTACAATATCATATTGTCTAAATTGTGAGGAATGACTACAGGCACTAGTACATTCAGAGGAGAGTCAGCCTTATCAATTGTGAAATTACTTTGAAAGATCACAAGATGGAATTAAAATTATTTGCAATATCCAAATGGTCAGTAAAAACAGATCCATTAGCTATACGAAAGCTATTTAGGACTACTCTTACCACGCTGACTGTTAACAAATGAACAGAAACATTCTGGAGAGGATGAGTAGTTCTGAGATAGGTCTTTAATGAAGTTTGCATAAGATTGAGCAGTGAGATATTTAACCTTATTACGAATTGATTTATATTTAGATAATTGTTTGTAGGATTTCTTCTAGCTGCATTATATGCGCGATGTTTCTTTCTGCTGAGAATAACAATTTCATTAGTGATCCAAGGTTTACGTTTTTTACCATTTTGCCTTCCTATAGGAACCACATCTTTGACTACTGCAAATAGTAAATCTTTAAAATTAACCCAAACATCATTAATTAATGTTAAACTCCAGACAAACGCATATATCCCATGGAGTTCTATACAGGGTATCACAGAGAGTATTTAAATTAGCTTTATTATATTGATAAATGTACCGGGTAATAGATTTAACATAGTAGCTAGTGAGAATATTACATGAGATACCATTATGATCACTTGACCCTAAGCCTGGTT
The DNA here is from genome assembly GCA_029582265.1 of Zoroaster sp. YZ-2022. NCBI lineage: Eukaryota > Metazoa > Echinodermata > Asteroidea > Forcipulatida > Zoroasteridae > Zoroaster > Zoroaster sp. YZ-2022. The sequence continues at coordinate 14,971,330 of CM055820.1, forward strand.
GGACATGAATGTTTGTAAACAGATCTGTTTGTGAAAACAAGATCGATTACAGAGCCAAGATTCCCAGATGAATTGGGACGTGTTACAAAATCTACCAGTTGATGAAAATTAAGGATATCTGAAGCAGTGAATAAGCGTTGCACATTTGCATATGAAGGACTAGAAACAGTTGAGGTAATATCAATATTAAAATCACCCAGTATAGCAATGGCCAAGTAATTATGAGAAAATGGCAAAATTGAATCCAAAACCATTTGATAATTTTCAAAGAGTTTAACACCGACACTAGGTGGTCTGTATAAACATCCTAAAAGAATAGTACCATGTTTACAATGAATCTCAACCCAAATAAGTTCTAAATCCAAATGTTCAAATTTATTTATACATACAGGCTTTAAATGATTAGATACCGCAATAAATACACCACCACTATGCCGATTGCGATCCTTCCTGAAGATACAGTTAGTTGCCATTAAAATTTAATTCACCGTCATTTATTGCAGAGTCCAGCCAGGATTCAGTGATAAAAGCAATGTCATACTTGTTCACCAACAGTTCAGTTTGAAACAAGACGCTTTTGTTGACAATACTTCTAGCATTAAACATAACCATGGAGGAATTCCTTCCTCCATGACATAACACAGTTAATACTTGATCTTGAGACATTGTTGATCTGTGGGCATTTGCTGAATTTGTATTTCTAGAAGAAACAGCATCAGTAGGGCCAGGATTGGGATGAACATCCCCACCGAGTTCAAGTTGAAAGGTAGAAGAAGAGTTAGAATAATAGCTAACGTGACAATTGCCAAACCTTCGATGAAGACGTTTAAGACGTTTGAGACGTCGAGGAATACAGGAGATGACTGTAGAAACTTGGAGTTGAAAAACTTGAAGTTGAAGACGTGAATAGGGGCAGGATGCATGTATGTGTATCGGTACACAGTTCCACCATGTTGGTTGCATTGAGAAGATAAACCATGCTTGCTCAGAACAAAGGAGTGTGAAAGTAGGATGCCAACTACTGGGATGTCCATAATGGGGTTGGCCAAGCGTAACGTGAAGAATGCAGCAATGACTTGATACAGTGCAAGATTCTGGCTGAAAATACTGAGAATCCATGAAGAAAACTGGCCAGGAATCATTCCAGAAACATTGAGAATGTACATATATATCTTACATCAGAAGAAACAGTGGTCAAAGCCCCATCAGCTGGTATGAAATTCATACAGTATGTGAAGCTACAAATGGCAAAAATAGTACATATTGTCAGAGCCCAGCAAGGAGTGTGCTGACTGACTGCCATCGTTACTTCCCAGGATGTATTCTTATTGTGTTTTAAAATATGAAAATGTCATTTCGTTGTACAAAAATTATATTCTTAGAAAAACGTATCTTTCCGTGAATGAATGAAGGTGATCAGTCACACCCACATAAATTGTCATATCAGAATGTTAATGACGTACATTTTGCTTCTTAACAAGATGTCTGTTTCTTAAGGTTTTCTTCCTGTGCAACCAAGGATACTGAGGTTTTGTGTAGGTTTCATTCAAACCAAGTCATTAATTACACAAGTACACCTGCAGGTGCAAAAATGGAAACATTATTCATTTTGGAGATTTCATAAGCTGTTTTGCAAAATTTTTTGGTTGCATTTGTCACAAAACTGAGATTATGAGGGGGAGGGGATCATATTAGCATTGTGTTACTTTTTCTCACCTTTCACCTCAGTGGACTTGTGTTTGAATCCCACGCGGACCTGCACTGTCATCATGTGGATTGGGTTTGATATGGCTTTTCCCTAGAATATTTGTCATGGGTTTTGCTCCTATATCTGAAACTCTAAACATTTCTTCATCGTCTTCTCTGGGCTTATAAGCTTTAGGTGATAAGATGTTTCCTTGCTTTGTTTTTTTTTACCCTCTATAAGTTTGAAATGTGGGTTTAAAATGAATTTGGAATAAGTGATGAAATGTTACTTTTGACTTCATTTACAAGGCCAGATTCTTCACGACATTGATACTGTCAAGATTGTATTCCTCATCAGCTGTTTAATATGAGTCACACTATGGTTGTTTCTCCTTGGGTCTTTTGTCTCTTTGCTTGGTACATATAAGAGATTACTTAGAGTTGATAGATATGCTGTTTGATGGGTTAGTGATAACAGCCATGGTAACCCATCTGTCTCTCTACATACTAGCACTCATAAGTGTCTTTAATACCAGACATAACCACCATATATGGTAACACAGGCCAACACCACACGGCTCAACTACATGTGTAGCACTGTACACATGGTTCTCTATGTATACATGTAAATGTACATTGTAAGCCCATGTACATGTACATTGTAAGTCCATGGAGGTAGAATTAGCAAGAATATGTACATGTAGTAATTACCTCAATAACCTTATTGCTTTGTTTTAGTTCCAACAACTCATTCTGGAGAATTGTCAACTGGTAATGGCCATATTAAGCCAATTTGCCTTCTATGGTCAAATGCTTTTATGTCAAATTCAGCTAGTAAAGATACACGGTACATTAAATTTGTGTGCATAAACTCCACTTATGTTAAAATTATTTCGCCATCTGTTATATAGTTATAAATTTATTTCCAGTGGTGTTACTATGGTAACCATAACATGTAGCACCTTACATATGTCAGTGTACACGACATTGTAGCATTTAAAAAAAATATCACTGACTTAGCCAGAACTGGAAACATTATTAAAGAAATCTTGTTCTTTTTTAATTATGTTACAACAACAAAAATTTGTTGGGGAGGGGGGGGGGCACTCAAGTAATCAAGTTAAAAGTAATTACCGTTGTACTCCTTTTAATTTAGAGGTGTGTAAATGGTGGTTTTTTTATTACAATTGATAATTTTCTTTTTTACAAGGAGGGTTTTAAAGGGAAAGTACAAATTTTGTAATGTCTCATTCATTCAAGATGTTGCCTATTTTGATGGCAATTTACACAAAGTTACTTTTTCATCAAAACATTGCTATTTTACATGAGGAAAAGTAAACAAATTATTTTAAAAATGTAGCTAAATTAACTGTTCAGTCGCATCATAAATTCATTTATTTACCAGTAAACTAAGCGAACTGTCACCCGAGACTGCTGCTTATAAACAACTTATAACAAACAAACAACTCGGCAAATCTTCAGTGCTTAGAAACACGATACACTTGCAATCGGCAAATCCATAGCTCAAGGTTTGCCAACTGAAAATTGATTCTGGACCAACCCTTGTTCTAGTACCGACTACCGGTACCTTTGATGCTTCATTTGTCAACTGAGGCTCTAAATGACGACTGAGAAAAAATATTGGGGGGTGTGATACCCCCCCTTGCTACGGCTCTGCACACAGTCATACTCTATAATGACTGTTATTGTTCATGTAAATGTTAATTGTCAATCTATCAATCCATTAGTTGGTTTTAACATACTGTGTAATGACAATTAGCCAATCAACAGCAGTTAGTGTCAATCAAAATCCCTTATTGACCAATCAAATTGGTAAAACATTTGCGCACTGCACTTAAAATATGTGCATAATTAAAATGACTCCATTAACTCTGACTACTTTCCTGCAATGAACAAATGGCTTCAAGTAACAAAACACTTTACACTTTTTTGAGGGGGGAGGAAGGCATGAGAAATGGGGTGGGGTAGGTATGAAAACGATTTCATACTGTCAAAATTTACTGTCATAATTACATCACCTCTGGCACAAAAAAATACAAGCCTGCTTCGATGGAATGATCTGGTGGTTTATTGCTGACTGAAGTTGCCAACTGAAGCTCAGTTTGCCATCTGAGAATTGATATTGGAGGGTGGGGGTAGTGTACACACCCCCACACCCTCACCCCCTTTTGGCTACGACCCTATATGCTAAAGTATCTTAAAGGGGTGTGATTTGACAAGAGTGAAATCCTTAAAAATGGGTAGCGGGCCTGGGTCTCCCTTTGGTCTGGAGGACAAAGCCCCCTGAACCTCCTGGATGTTTAATTTTGGAGGATTTACAGACTCTCCACATCCCCACAAACAAGAAACTAGTTTTGACACAATACAGACTACTTCTTTCTTTCCTTGGTGGCTACTTCTCTTCTTTCAAGAAAATGAAAAGGCAAAGGGAGATTTGTAAAAAATCCTGAGAAATCACTGGCCTGATCTTAGTATAACACCCTGTTTTTCAAAGAACAGTTTTGGACACCCTACATGTATTTCCAAATCCTGCCTTATAGTCTGTATGTGGGCGTGACATTGATTTAATGAATTAGTATGTTGATATCATAGGACTACATGGATTCTAAGAATGTTGGCTCATCAGCCATCTTGCCCCAGACTGTCATTAAGAAGGTACAACATTAGTATTTGGTAATGTACATGGTACATTCATTTCAACCCTCTAGTTATGATATCTTTCAAGATATCATAAAACTAACCTGTGAAAATTTCATCACAATATCAAGGGTGTGATTTGACAAAAGTAAAAAAAAATCCTGAGCAATGGGTCTGGGTCTGTCTTTGGTCAAGAGGACAAAGCCTGTACCTCTTTACAGACTCTCCACTTCCCCTCAAAAACTAGCGGTTTGGACACAATAAAGGCTACTGTTTTCTTTCCTCGATGGCTACTTCTCTTCTTTCAAGAACATTTTTAGGCAAAGAAAGATTTGTAAAAAATCCTGAGGAATAACAGGCCTGCAATTGGTGCTTAAGTTTTTGAAAAGACGACAAAAAACGTTTTGAAAATTTGACATAACAATTCCTGTTTTCTTTGAGATGAAATCTCTTCAGACTAAATAAAGTAATAATAATAATAATAATAACAAAGATTTGTAGCGCGCACATATCCACCCTGCTGGGTGCTCAAGGCGCGGAAACAAAGAAAAAACATGAATACAAACAAATTGACACCAAGTAAGACTTAAGATGATTATTTGTAAATATGATAATCTGGTAATAACCAATAGTGTGCACCTTCCCTTTAATGAATAACAGAGCTAAGAACATGTCATGATTGATTGATTGATTGATTGATTGATTGATTGAGGGAAAGCAATTAAAGCAGCGGCGTAGCCATGGGGGGGCCTGGGGTGGCACGTGCCCCCCCACAAATTTCCAGTGCCCCCCCCAGGTGCCCCCCCACGAAAAATCCTCGTAGTGCCCCAAAAAACAGAAAAGAAAAAGAAAAGGGAAAAAACCCATACCCCTGGGGCCCCCCACTGAAGAGCAATGCCCCCTGTGCCCCCCCCCCCCCCACTGAAAAAGTCCTGGCTACGCCGCTGAATTAAAGGGAAAACAATTAAAGTGAAATTAAAAACACAGAGCTGTACAATGCACATCACAGACCACATATTCAGCACAGCACCAACAAACACAAAATATAGAAAGTGCAAAATTCAAAAGTGCAAAAACATGACAGCGTAATAAGGCAAACAAAGTAAAAGCAAATCAAAAAAAAAATACAAAATTGATTTAGAAATTAACAAAAACTCTGACTTAAGCTTTACAGCACTGTCTCTCTTCTCAAGATGCTGTGGCAATTTCCAGTTTTCACTTAATTCCAAGTCACAGTGATTATCATACACTCTGCATCTAGTCTTTTTATGGTTGGGGGAGGGGGGAGGCAAATGAACAGATGCGAGAAATAATATAAGTACTTTTTAGCAGGCTATGCATGGAGCAGAAAATGAGAGTAAGCTACATACTAGACACACCTGTATTCTAATCCCCCCTTGCTAAACACCCAAACAGCTTAGAAATAAGTCAGCCATAGCAATCATTTCCTGCATTATGACCTATGGTAAGTCAGTCTGTGAATCAATATTGCTTCATAATACTCAATACATGTAGGCATTCAGAGAAGATACATGAATCATCCAACTACAAAAGATATCCTACACTGTCCTTATTATCTTGTAACCTGTGGCTGATTAAAGATCGCAGCAACTACTGAAGGAGAAACAGGGACAGAGACAGAGGGGGAAGGGTAGACTGAGACAGAGAGGGAAGGGAGATAGAGACAGAGGGGGAGGGGTAGACTGAGACAGAGACAGAGAGGGAGGGGGAGACTGGGACAGAGACAGAGGGGGAGACTGAGACAGACAGAGGGGGAGGGGAGACTGAGACAGAGACAGAGGAGGGGGAGTGAGACAGAGACAGAGGGAGAGGGGAGACTGAGACAGAGGGGGAAGGAAATCTGAGACAGAGACAGAGACAGAGGGAGAAGGGTTACAGAGACAGAAGGAGAAGGGGGTGACAGAGACAGAGGGGGAGGGGGAGACAGAGACAGAGACAGAGGGGGAGACTGGGACAGAGACAGAGGAGGGGGAGTGAGACAGAGACAGAGGAGAGGGAGTGAGACAGAGACAGAGGGAGAGGGGAGACTGAGACAGAGACAGAGTGGAGGGGAGGGGAGAGACAGAAGACTGAGACAGAGACAGAGGGGGAGGGGAGACTGGGACAGAGACAGAGGGGGAGACTGGGACAGAGACAGGACAGAGACAGAGGAGGGGGAGTGAGACAGAGGGAGAGGGAAGACTGAGACAGAGACAGAGGGGAGGGGAGGGGAAAGACTGAGACAGACAGAGGGGGAGGGGAGATTGAGACAGAGGGGGAGGGGGAGACTGAGACAGAGACAGAGGGGAAGGGGAGACAGAGAGAGGAAGACTGAGACAGAGACAGAGGGGAGGAGGGAAGACTGAGACAGACAGAGAGGAGATTGAGACAGAGGGGAGGAGACTGAGACTGAGACAGAGACAGAGTGGAGGGGAGGGGAAAGACTGAGACAGACAGAGGGGGAGGGGAAGACTGAGACAGACAGAGGGGGAGGGGAAGACTGAGACAGACAGAGGGGGAAGGGAGACTGAGATAGAGACAGAGGGGAGGGGTAGACTGAGACACAGACAGAGGGGAGGGGAGGGGAGGGGGAGACAGAGACTGAGGGAGAAGGGTTACAGAGACAGATGGAGAAGGGGTGACAGACAGAGGGGGAGGGGAGACTGAGACAGAGACAGAGGGGGAAGGGAGATAGAGACAGAGGGGGAGGGGAGACTGACACAGAGACAGAGGGGGAGGGGGAGACTGGGACAGAGACAGAGGGGGAGACTGAGACAGAGGGGGAGGGGAGACTGAGACAGAGACAGAGACAGAGGGGAGACTGAGACAGAGACAGAGGGGAGGGGAAAGACTGAGACAGTCAGAGGGGAGGGGAGACAGAGACAGAGGGGAGACTGAGACAGAGACAGAGGGAGAGGGGAGCAGAGACAGAGGGGAGACTGAGACTGAGACAGAGACCGAGGGAGACTGAGACTGAGACAGAGACAGAGGGAGAGACTGAGACTGAGACAGACAGAGGGGAGGGGAGACTGAGACAGACAGAGGGAGAGGGGAGACTGAGACAGAGACAGAGGGGAGGGGGAGACTGAGACAGACAGAGGGAGAGGGGGAGACTGAGACAGAGACAGAGGGAGAGGGGAAACTGAGACAGAGAGGGAGGGGGAGACTGAGACTGAGACTGAGACAGAGACAGATAGAGAGGGGGAGACTGAGACAGAGGGGGAAGGGAGACTGGGACAGAGACAGAGGGGGAGGGGAAGACTGAGACAGAGGGGAGGGGAGACTGAGACACAGACAGAGGGGGAGGGGAGGGGAGGGAAAGACAGAGACAGAGGGAGAAGGGTTACAGAGACAGAGACCGAGGGAGAAGGGGCAACAGAGACAGAGGGGGAGGGGGAGGGGGAGGGGTAGGGGGAGACTGAGACAGAGACAGAGGGGAGGGAGAGACTGAGACAAAGACAGGGGGGGACGGGAGGGGGAGACAGTACAACCTAATTATGATCAGTAAGACATAAGCTTTTGGATGGTGGTATTAATCTTAAAACAAAATTACTGGAAACTGAAGTTTTTCATTCTCACAAAGTGACAGCTTACAAGTACATGTACATGTATACACGGTAGTTTCTCCATAATTTGCATATTTTAATTACCATGTATTTTATGCGTCGTTTCCTTTCCCATATCACAAATTTGTACCATTAGTGACAGCTAAGTGACAAGCTGCAATAACTTATACAAGACTGCACAGCAACCATAACACATGTACAGTGTATTCATTTATCTTACATGATTATTTATTTAGTTGGTTTGTTAATTCCATGTCAATGTCATATTATATCCCCTGGACTGCTTGAGTGCCTAGTTGGTGGATACATGCGCATTACAAATTCCCATTGTTATTATAATTATTATTTTTTTATTATTAATGCTGGCTAAGACATCAATTGTTATATGTCTAATTTCATGGCGCTGCTTACCACAGAATTCTGCGCTTACAGTGCCATAAAAAGCGTGTGATTCTATGCGCCGTAAGCGCAGAATTCCGCAGTAAGCACTCAACATTTTCTCTTAACAATTTTTTTAAAAATTAAATAAAACAGGACAGAAAACCTACCAATTGCATCAATGTCCTACATGTAAATGCCTAAAGAATACCACCCCAAAAAAAAAAAAAAAAAAAAATTACAATGTAAATCACAGAAGGAAAAAAAATTCACAGTCATGTAATTAATATTTACATGTAAATGCAGAGTAAAATGCAAACAACAATTGTACATTTTAACTAAACCATGGGTACAGTGTTAAGTGTACAGTGTAGGAGTGGAGAAATACTGTACATACATTGTACAATGTGTATACCTGTACACATAGTATTAGCCAAAGGATGTCTAGGTGTCTTGTAGACACCCTGTTTCAATTTAGGTCACCCTATTTCATTTGTCGTGGCTAACACCTAGCCTGTACATATACGTATTCACCTGTTTGTATGGTTTTACAACAATTTATTTAAGCTAATGAATCATAAATGGATTTATTTTATGAAGAGAGATGTATGTATTTTAATTGCTATAATGGAGTGTCGTGGCCGAGCGGTCTAGCGCACCGAACTCAAGTTCTGGTGTTGCCAGCAGCAGGGTGTGGGTTCGAGCCCCGGTCGTGACACTTGTGTCCTTGAGCAAGGTACTTAACCATAATTGCTTCGTCCTTCGGATGGGACGTAAAGCCGTAGGTCCCGTGTGTTGTATAATGCACGTAAAGTGGATTGTCGTGCGGTCTAGCGCACTGAACTCAAGTTCTGGTGTTGCCAGCAGCAGAGTGTGGGTTCGAGCCCCGGCCGTGACACCTGTGTCCTTGAGCAAGACACTTAACCATAATTGCTTCTCTCCACCCAGGGGTTAAATGGGTACCTGTGAAGGCAGAGATGGTTTGCTCTATATGCGCTAGAAATGGCAGCAATTGAGCTGTATACTCCCCAGGGAGCTGAGATGGTTTCAGGAATGATTTATGAGCCTTATGAGCCTTATGAGCAGGGATAATAATATAATGCGCCTTGAGCGCCACTTAGTTGGTGGATACGTGCGCTATATAAATCTATACATTATTATTATTATTATTATTATAGTTCCTCTGATTTCATTGAATGTGATACCAGTGGAAGTATCTCCTAAGGCTTAGTACAGTGTAGCATTTGTCACATTTTCAGGCATTAATTGTAATTCTTTTCTAGTATAGATTGCTCTGATGAAACAAACATTTAAACCATTTTCTATGTGAAAACAGGAACATTCCACCAATGAAAAAAAAAACTTTCTATCATGCCCCAGTACTATGGTCTGTGCCCACATAACCAAGATCTTTAACTTCTCAAATTCCCTCCTCCCAGATAACATCCAATAAAAAATGGCACTTACAATTGCCATCAATACAAGCAACCCTACATGTATATGTACATGGATTTTGCTCAGTGCAACAAGGTCGTATCATAGTTACGACCTTGTTGCAGACATGGATTTTGCTCAGTGCAACAAGGTCGTATCTTTTTACAGAGTTCCAGGATGAATACACAAAACAGAAGATACAATGCTGTTGCACTCAATTGTTTTAATGTATGCAAATTTATGCACTATTGTACATACGACCTTGTTTTTAGATACAACCTTGTTGTTCTGACAGGACGATATGATGTATGATGTATGAAGCAATAGCATTGTAAACTAAAATAGAAGTTACTAGCTGGACATACAGACTAGTCAACTTGACTTTTATAGTCTGCCAATATGTTGACGTGTCCGCAAATATATGTATATTACTTTTATGTGGAGTTAAAAAGTTGGTTAGTTACAACAAACACATCATCTTTTCTGACTATACTTGGAGTGGGGCCTATGATTACATGTAAATATGACCTGCTGTTTATCCAGCATTTGTGGACCCTATGTGTACTTAAAAAGAAAGTACATTCATTTGGTAAAATGTCTGTAAATGCATTATACTTTATAATAATCAAGAGATAAAAACTAACCTGTGAAATTTTCAATTAATTTCATTGCGTCTTAACAAGAAACAAAATAAAAATACATCAGATTGTTCATATTCATTCCAACGTGGAATTTCTGTCTTCAGATGACCGAAAGTCATTTTAGAAAATTCTTTTATTAATTTGATTAAAACCAAAAGCACCTGATACAGAAACATTTCAAAGGAGGTTTGATACCAACACCAAGTAATTTTTGTTTGTAAAACTGTGATAATTTATAGTTTTCAAGATTACCAATACTATAGTTGCTTTAAACATTTTTTATCTAAGGTTTTGTAATTATAATATTTTCATGTGTTTATTCAAGTGTTTGCATTCATTACTGTCAATTAGTGTCATACCATACAAATCACAGGAGTAAAAGTCATTCCCTCGTCATCATCAAGACAATGCATCTCTCATCAAACGCAATAAGAAACTTTCATTAAATTCTTCATTAAAAAGCCATCAATCATTAATTCACAGAAGCAAATCTTGCTATGGCAGTACACACTAAAGGATAGGACATTATTTTCAAGAGTTCATGTTGCGATTTGTTTTTGATGGGACTTACAAATGGTGGAGTAAATTGCTTTATTAAGTACACTCTTAGTGTCTGGCTGTTTGCAAATAAAAAGAGCTCTTTTTGGCGGGGGGGGGGGCGTTAAAAGTTCATACTTGATGATCAATATTCAGGGAATAATAATAATAATAATGTGGACTTATATAGCGCACGTATCCACCAAACTGGTGCTCAAGGCGCATTATATTATTACCCCTGCTCATCAGGTGCATAAATCATTCCTGAAACCATCTCAGCTCCCTGGGGAGTACACAGCTCAATTGCTGCCATTTTGGCACATATAGGGCTAATCAAACACAACAACCAACTCTGCCCTCACAGGTACCCATTTACTCCTGGGTGGAGAGAAGCAATTATGGTAAAGTGTCTTGCTCAAGGACACAAGCACCATGGTTGCGGTTGGGATTCGAACCCAAATTCTGACAACTCAGCCATCAGAACACAAATCCGATGCACTACACCGCTCGACCATGGCACTCCATGGAAGACTGTGATGAATGGTGAAAGGTGAAATAGGGGAGCATGAGTTACTGACCTATCGCCTTCCATAAACAATGGCCAATCAAAGCGCCTTTAAATATCACATGACCCATATCTAAGACAAACAAAGGAAAATGTCAACACACATGCACTTGGTTATACTATGTACATTCATATGTAAGTCATATATAAACACAATACACGTTTGTTATTTTTTATTGTAGAATTAAGCAGGCATTCATCTACAAAGGTCTAAAAAGTTGTTTTAGAAATCTAAGACAATGAAATTCAAATTTGTATAAAATAAGCAACAAATGCTGTGTGGGTATAAGTTATCTTGAAGCCTTAATCCTGACATGGAGGAAAGAGTGTCCCTTCCTCAACGGTCGCAAACAGCAATATTACATGTATTCATTCAAGGGACAATATCGTCACGATCAGAGCATACTTTCAACAGGGCATGGAATCGGTGTTCTAGTTTAAGATGAACACAGTGACTGAAATTTCTGACTCATTTATGCAGTCAGCAAGAGCAATATGACTTTATCATGTGGCGTATTATTTTCAGTCACTGAGTTAATCTGAAACTACACATAGCACTCCGATTCCATGCCCTGTTGATAGTGACGATAGTGTCCCTAAGGATCTTAAAGGGACATTATTGTCACCATCAGAGCATACTGGGCATGGAATCGATGTCCTAAGTAAATTGGCATTGCACAAACAATCAAAGAGCTAACCAATGATAATCTTATTTGTATCAAGTTCATGTGAAATGTTTTTGGAACAAATAATTTTTTTCTCATATAAGTACAGTGCATACATTTTTAAATATTTAGACAATTTATGATCATCTCTGACAATTTTTCTTAAGGACTCCTACATTTGATGATCACATCCTGAATGAAATATGAGAATTTACCCCATACTTACATGTAGCAAGTGTGCATGCAAGCTGGATAGTTTGCATAATTACTGCTGTCAATAGACAATCTCCTTCATGTCTACTCCCTTGTAATTAATAACTCAACCTTAATGCTCTGTATGTATGCGTTTCTTTCAATTACTATACGCTGTACTTGCTATTCATAATTTATGTGTGGAATGAATTATATTCTGGTTGCCGACATTGTTATTTTAGTGTATAGACTAAAATACATGTATTAGTTGAATGTTAATAATTTAACTAAAATATACACATGCACCTGTACATAATACCAGGTAATGTTATTCAAAACATTGACAATGTGTGTTGACTTGATTTGAAAAAGTGAAGAATGCATGTACATGTACATTGTATGCACCTAAAGAAGAAATGTGTGAATTTGGTGTTGAAGTAGATGTTATACATATAAAACACAATGTATCCCTCAAATTTACTAAATGTCACAGCAAGAGGTGTACAGGTGTATTCATCACAGGCTGCTGTTCTGCTCCTAATTTTCTTCAAATTCTCATGTGCATTTTCTCGTGCATAATTTGTCTCCATAGAATTTTCACTGTTCTTCAGAAGAGCATGAAAACTTAGATTGTTTTCTTTATATTTCTTGAATCTTTTTCTGTAATGTTCATACATAATGCAACATTGGCATTAGTTTATTGCAGACCTCCTTGTGCTCTATGTGTTCAATAAAATAAAATTACAATATACTTGCGTGACCTTTGACATATGTATGAATAAACCATGCATGCCATGATTCAGTGCCAACAACCTTCGTCAAAATTAATCAAATTATTTACACATTAAAACAAAAGCTGTAAATATTACATTGGCGACGACAGAACATCTGAACATTACTTAATATCCATGCTTGATCGTTGTATTAAGTCTATTGATGCCGTAGATTCTTGCTGATTTTTCTGTGACTTACTTTCATAGCTCCTGTTAACTGTTAAACATTAGAAAAATAGCACACTAATTTGCTGGCGGCTATTTGCTAGCAAAGGAGTGACTGAACTGAAAAAATCAATGGTGAACGAGCATGTGCCTCAACAAAGTGTAACTGGTAAATTAAGCTTTGAACAGAGTTTTTTTCTGCAAAGTAATGGTTATTGGCTTTACATTTCGAACCTAGCAGGTTCTTTCTCAAAGGCAAAATGAGACAGAATACAAACATACCTTCATACATGAACACAAGAGTGAGCAGACAAGAAGTTAATAAGTAAATATGGGTTGGGAGGAGGGCAAAAAGACAACAGATGATGTAACAAACAACAAGACAAAACAGACACAAAATACATGGAAGCTAAGAAGGACCACCACTGGTTTTTCTGCGAGAGTTACCATATATCGCCGATATTCTAAAAATATACCTGATATCAAATTTGTATCATTCTTTTTAGTTAAAATATCGCCGGAGTGATAAGTTGTCTCCAAATTTCATGTCATTATACGGTAATATCAACAAAGTTACATTACTGTGAGAACTAAAAAACAGTTCGAAATCACAATGCGGTGCCGTTCATGTTCCAACTACTTGCATGCCTGGTCTTTTGTCGTGCATTGTGCTCCTGTCTGCAGTGTGGACCTTAACTAAAGGCTAGTTAGATCACGTGGTACACTCTCCTGGAATAACCGCACTGGTGTACATTGTGAGGTTTTTTACATTCAGCAATGTCAGATACCAGGATGAAAGCATGGATGATGACCGCAAAACTGTGCATGCATTTATAAACCACAGGTTTGTTTTTGGACGTTACGGTGAGTTCTATTAAATGTTTGTTGCACCAAGAACTTGCATGTAACAGCAGTTATTTCGGTGTCCAATGTCGTTAATGTACGATACATACATGTTTTCATGTATTTAAAAAAAAATCAGCATATTGAGATGATAATATTGTATATCGCTGATATCATGGCCGTCGATAATTGACTATCAGAAAAATTCAATATCGTCACCCCTAATTCATGATCATAATTTATTCAATTCAAGGTATTGCAGCAGACATCCAAGGCTTCGTTTAAATTTGATCAATTTCATGTTTTAAGGTAAAAATGGAATGGATGGTACACAGGGATGAAATATATTTTTATTTATCAGGTTTTTTAGTTCCTCTCACAACATATTTTATCCATAATTTGCACGAGTGGCCATTCTGGCAAAGTAAAATTGCAATGTACATACACGTATGTTTAAAAGAAAAAGAAACGTTCTGACACATTACTAATGGGAGAAGAGACTGCACAAAATGACAGAAACCAAAACTGAACTACACGCGTAAGCCATTCACATTATACTGTACTTCCTGCATACTTGATATTCATCCAAAACATTGTTTAAATAGCAAAGCAATAATTATGCACATTTCTGTACAACTCTAATTAGCATGTGATGTTTCGTTTCACAGGTATAATGATAAAGGTACAATGTGTATTTAACCTTTATCAAAGAGGAAATTGATCAATGCTTAGTACTTTACAAGACACTTCATAAAGACTACAGTAGGGATGGACGATATCACGATAATATCGTAACAATACGATATTGCAAAAATTATCGGCTAAATCGGTTATGGTTTTGAAGATAACGAAATATCACCATATTGACGATATTCCAAAAATATGGCCGATATCAAATTTATATTGCGCGTTCTTTTTAGTTAAAATATCGCCGGACGCGGAGTGATAAATTGTCTCAAAATTTGTTATTATACATGTACGGTGGTATTAACAAAGTTACGTTACCGTGAAGAACTAAAAAACAGTTCGAAATCACGATGCGGCACCGCTCATGTTCCACTACTCGCGTGCGTGGTCTTTTTCGTGCGTTGTGCTAGCTGCTGGTTGGCTAGTCCCAGGATCACGTGGTACACTCTCCTGGATTAACCGCGCTGGTGTACATTGTGAGGTTGTTCACATTCAGCAGATGTCGGATACCAGGATAAAAGCGTGGATGATGACCGCTGAACTGTGCGTGCACAATCGATCAATGGTCCGTTCATTCTCAGCTAGCTCTGGGATTGGGGGGGGGGGGGGCTGTAGGCATTTATAAACCACGGACACAGCGGCATTATTACCAATGCAACTTCCCTGTAGGACTTGCATGTAGAAGTAGTTATTTCAGTGTCCAATGTCGTTAATGTACGATATATAGGGTCTACATTTTTTCATGTATTTAAAAAGTCCTCGTATTGAGACTATAATATCGTCTATCGCCGATATCATGGCTGTCGATAATCGACTATCAAACAAATCAATATCATCACCCCTAGACTACAGTGTAGCTTAAAGGTGTAAATTTGCACAACTGCATCTTCAGAATTCTCGTTCACAAAATATTTGGGGAAAAAAGTGGAAAAAGAAGATATTCTTTTACCACCTTTTGTAAAAGCCAGACTTTCTTTAAAAATATGCATTTTGAAGACATTTGATTTAGTTTTTTTCTTAGTGTGCAATCAGCTCTAGATGGTTCTCTTCTCAAGGTCAAAGAAGTTGAACTCATACTTTCACTATGGGTTTACATTAAAGTAAAGTACATGTGGCTCAGGCTGCCTTTAAATATTTCAGCTTTTTACAAATTAATGAGATAAAGTTATTATTAATTATAGTACACAAATTTTAAAAGAAAATCACAGCAAAAAACATTGACAATAAATACTTCAAATCATATTCAAAAGGATATTTCCATTCGACAAAACTGATGCACATCCGTCGTACCGGGTTGTCCAACGTAAGGCAAAACAGCGCCCTCGGAGGGCGTAATGAAGTTCCTGAGTGTTGTTTCTTTTTGTTATAAGTATTCCTTCTTCTATTCATTGTGGAAACAGTGGTTGTGGCGGCCAGTGTGGTCTTCCAAGCTGAACTGAGAGGGGCTTTGGTACCAGCTGCAAATGGAGCCGAAGGGGATGCTGTGGTTGGGGTCGGGGTGCTAGCGCTTCCGCTAACGTACGTTCCACTGCTGGCTGTGGCAGCCGAGACATTATTATGAACCCCTGTGGAAGGAAAAAGATCCATTAATTTATCAGTTAGAAAACAAGTAGACCCTAGAAAACTGATTGCAAACACAATTAACAGAAAATACAGACATCATTTTCTTCACACCCCCTGAAACCAACTTTAAACAAAAAATGTGATTACAAATATATTGTGTATGTATACATGTATGTATTGTTGAATATATCCTGTTTCAATTCCTGGGCATATTATTTTACTCAACAAACCAGAAATAAATTGATCCACTATCAGTGCCAACACCGGAATCTGTAACACCTGTTCTAGGTCAGATACAGATATTGTGATTGGATGGTGCGTGAGGATTTTGACACCTGTGACCAACCACTTACTTCCTCTGTCGTATAACTTGATTTTATCCTACTTTTCACCTATGTCATGATTTCCATCTCCCGACAGTAACATGTTGAAGCAACAAACTTAAAAGACTTTAAAATGTTTGAGATGGTGTGGTGAGGGTGTGGATTTGGGTGGGTGTGGGTAAGAGTAGTGGGGTTCACTACATTAAGAATCTGATCGAGGGTAAGCAAGTTCATATTAGTTATTACATGTACTTTCAGTGGTAGAGCTGGGGTGGAAAAGGGTTGAGCTGGGGGGCAGTTTGGGGCCTTAGTTGGTGAGAAATACATTGAGAAAAACACACCTGATCGATAAGCTTTTTAGGAAATATTTCAATCCTGTGATTTGTGCAATATTTGTTTTGTCTGTATCTGTACTGTTTCTTTGAACTTTGGCATGTTTAACTTGTTGTTTTCCTACCCTTTAGTCTATTTTGTGAGTGAGTGGCAGTTGTGTTGTTTGTTTGTATAATTTACATTTATGCATTATGAACTGCCTGTAATATGATCTACTAAATAAATAAATAAATAAATAAATAAATAAATAAATAAATAAATAAATAAATAAATAAATTAATTAATTAATTAAATGTTTTTGATGAAACTTTCTAAAAACTTGACACTAATATAGCTTATCTTGTAATAAAATCACTGAAAACCATAGATAAATCATGGATTAAGCCTTCCTCCATGGATAAATAGTTAAATTTAAACATTAGTTTACACAGAGTAGGCCCTATATTCTACTGCAGTATTCAACACAACCTATCGCCATCGACCTACATGTAGTTAGCCACTATTCATAACACAAAGTCTTTTGTTATGAGCTTACAGTTACAGTTACACAGACATTAACGCCCAAACATTTAATGCGTTACAAAAGACCCAATGCTTGAATAAATTCACAAAAAGAACAACAGTAAAACCCTGTTATGTACGCAGAAAGGAAGAATTAGCTCAAATTGGTGACTGTTTATTTTGCACGCGCTGTAAGTGTAACACAGCAAAAACACGGCGGTGTTTGAAACGATCCACGCCGCTACATACCCATCCGCTGCCTCGTGAAATACACGAACGTGAAATAAATACAAATCACAAAACGAACCTTTCTAAAAAACTAAAACAAAACAAGCACGACCACAGACAAATAATATTGGAAATATTTTTACCCGTTCGAAACGTATCCATGGTGCTGGTCTTTTGGGTGGGTAAGGGATGAAAAGGTCGATAATTCCGCAAAAAAATATTTCTCGTAAAATCCTCAGCGTTGCTCCATGTTTTAGTCGTATGACACGTTCAAATCACTGTTTACTACGTGAATTCGTGGAGTAGATATGAATGTGTCATCCAATGCGATCTATTCAACGTGTATTGTATAGGCACATCCGGGAATGTTTTCATTTGCTCATTCCAAGAATACTTGAAATGGATGCGAGATGCGAGATGCGAGATGGGGACAGGTCAGAGGTCTTGTGTGTTTAGTGAAAATAAATCGTTATTGAAGATTTTGAATCTGAATCATTTTGAATATGATGATGAAAGTGATGATGATGATGAATTGATCATGATGATGGTGGTGATGATGGTGATTGTGGTGATGATTATGGTGATGGTGATGGTGGTGAGGATGATGGCGGACGGTGACGGTGGTGATGCTGATGTTGTTTTATGGTGATTCTGCTAGTGGTGATCATGATGATGAAGATGATGGTGACACGTTAAAATAATGACAATAATTGGTTTACATTATGACATGAACGGTTTGGAAGATCATCATGCTTGGCACATTCAGTTAAAGTTGTTTTTAATATTTGAAATGGATTACATGATACAAAACATATTAGGTTAAACACATGCAATAGCAAAAAGTCTGTACGTACAATTTCTGGTAACAGGCCTATAGTTTGGAATTTTGCTACCAATATTATTTTATTATTTTATACGATCACTTTTGTTATCAAGATTGATTTTATTTTCCATTAATTTTCGCCGCTTAAAGGGCCAGTATCGTCACGATAAGAGCAGACTTTCAACAGGGTATGGAATCGATGTCCAAGTTTAAGATGAACACAGTGACTGGAAATTACTGGCTCGTTTATGCAGCAACAATACTAATATGGTCTTATCATATGGGTATTAATTCCAGTCACTGAGTTAATCTACTAGCACTCCGATTCCATACCCTGTTGATCGCGACGATATTTAAATCTTTCTACGTTCGGAATTTCACATAAGGTATGTCTCTTTCTTGATAACACACGTTTTCTTCGATCTCGTATTCCGTTCTGATAACTGTCACATCTTCCGACCCAAGTGATAAAGACACGCACGAGTTATTTGCGGCTTCAACGCGTCCGTGCTGTTTCAGCTTAGTATAATAAAAGACCTAGATGATGACTGATAATCAATCTTACGTACAGTGCGAAGCGCGCCACCTATACGATCATAACAGGTTATATTGGCTATGAGTAAAAGGTACAGTGTCTAGTTTTCTGGAGCAAAATTGAAAAATCTATTGTCCTTGAAAATAAGAAAAATAATACGTTTTGAGCTTAACATTTTCCAATAATAACAAGGGGAATAAAATAATTAGAAAAAAACAACAGTAATCCAGGGGCGGAACCAGGTGTTCATACTGCCAAAAATTACATATTTTGGCCAATTTATACTTTCATAGCACTAAAATAGGGAGACGATTCCTTATGGCCCTCCGTCAGCGATCAAAACCAAAATCATGAAAAACAATTTATTATATATAATAACAATAATATCAGATAAAGACTTCATGATAATAAAATCAAATTTTTGTTTCGAATGCACGAAGACATAAATAAAATGGAAATGTCACATATAATTATCATATTTTAATTATCATAATTTCCTACTGGTTTACTCCACCTTCCGCAAAGCGTCTACGGCCCCCCGGCCACGTGCCTTTGTTTTGAAATAGCGCCCTCTTGTGAATGTCATTAATTTTCATTCGACAAAAGAGAAGAAGCAAGATGGCGGCTGACAGTAGAGCCGAAGATCGAATGAATCTTGCAGCATTGCAACAGTGTGATCCATACATTACTGGCATTGTTCAGACGGCTAGTCAAGTAGCCCTCTACACGTTCAGTGCCAAGGGTAATGAGTGGGTAAGTTACGAGTCAATTTTGAGTTGAATTTATGTGGTTGTAGTGGTTCTGTTTTGACTGAGCTGTGTACATTCTGCATGGATAACTGCCACGCGCTGCACACGAAGGTACATGAGCCTAGTCTAGGCATGTCAGGCCATTTTTTAAACAGTATGAGACATCTAATCTTTTGACAGTTTTGGAAAGAACTTGTCAAAAGATGGTAAAAGCTTTTAATTTTTTTTAATGTAGCGTGTTTTTCAGAGTCGAATGTCAATATTGACAATTTTGTGACAAAATGCCATTTTCATGTCTCCATTAAACAAAAACAAAACATAAGATGAGCATAATGAGTACTTATTGAAGAAATATACAGTCATTACTTCACAATAAATTCCCAAAAAATGTTTTATGACTTTCAAATAAAAAATTAAAAAATGACAAAATCTGCCCATTGTGCTAGGCCTATATTTTGTTTTAGTTTTTACATGGTCCATTGAAAAACAACTAAGTCCACTTCAGATGCCGCGACGCATGCGCAAAGTTCTGAACAACGTTGTTGTTGTCGCCGTCCATTGAATTCCGTGCGTGTGTACGGGTCGGCCGGGTCGGTCGAAAATACTGCCCTTTTCTTTCGCTTATTTAGTAATGATGATAGTGGAAAATGCAACTTTATTTGACAAAATGTGAAGATTAAATGTAAAAGAAACTACTCTACATTCGTTTAAGGAAAAATGTACGTTTACATTGTACAAAGTTGGCGGTGAGCTTTTCAATTTACACTAGTAAGGCGTTCACCCCTGATACCTCGGAAACGGCACCGGATTCAGAGCGCATGCGTTCTAAGCTTTCCATCGATACCAAATGTTCTGACAATTGGTGGTGCCATCACAATTTTTTATACATTTTTGTGAACGGTGTCGGAGGGCCCGTTTTGCGTGTGGTTGGGATCAGAAATCAAGTCGCCAAATTGAAGTAAAATTCGATATTTTAAAATTAAGTCACATTCTTAAAACCTCGGAAAATGATTATCAAACATATTTCACATAATTCGAGAATAAAGGTAAAAAAAATTAAGCGGACGAAAAACAACTTTTTTTCAGCCGTTTCATTTTGTTTTCGGTACAGCTCCGGAACTTATTGAACTTTTGGAAGTCAAACGGCGCACGTATGACATGCCTACTAGTACATGTAACACGTTACATGCATGTACATGTACGTTCGAATGCTATCGTCTATCATTCACTGTTAACATTGCATACAGTATATCATGTATATCCTACTGGCCTCACTTACAAATTCTCCTAAAGTACAGTGCTGCTATTAAAATTACTGGAGTGCCATGGTCAAGCAGTTTAGTGCATCGGATTTGTGTTCTGATGGCTGAGTCATCACAATGTGGGTTCGAATCCCAACCGCGACCATGGTGCTTGTTTCCTTGAGCAAGACACTTTACCATAATTACTTCTCTCCACCCAGGAGTAAATGGGTACCTGTGAGGGCAGAGTTGGTTGTTGTGTTTGATTAGCCCTATATGCGCTGTAATGGCAGCAATTGAGCTGTATACTCCCCAGGGAGCTGAGATGGTTTCAGGAATGATTTATGAGCCTGATGAGCAGGGGTAATAATATAATGCGCCTTGAGCACCAGTTTGGTGGATACGTGCACTATGTAAGTCCACATTATTATTATTATTATTATTAAATATGATTGATGGGGTCCACACAAAATGCTCGCTATAGATAGTGGTTGATTATTATAGTAATTCATTGCTGCCATGGTAATACATAAATGGGAGCTAGCTCTATGACATAATGTTATGTCAGAGTTCTACTGATGAAACCTCATTCCCGTACATTTTTTCCCACCATTTCCCTTCCCGTTTTCACCGATTAACCCATTAACCCTAACCCTCCAGGGTATTTTGGCTAGAAACCCTGCCAGACGCATCAGATTGCATCGTTTGTCAAAGTGACTTGGCTGCCCAGTGCAGCAAGGTCCATCTGGTCACAAATCTCAAGGCCGAACTGCCTCAGAGTCTGTGGTCACCAAACGCAGCAGGATACAACTCTGGCATTGTTCAATGGGACCAGCTCTCAATAGCCTCAGACTTGGCTGCTTATGCACTAGTGTTGACAGCTGAATGCATCAAAGTGCACCAGACTTTTCCACCTGATGCACTGTGCTGCGTCTGGCAGGGTTAGGGTTAAAGAACAATTTCTGTAGACATGTACTAAGTTTGTGCGCATGCGCATTTCAGTGTTCGTATTGGCACACATTCTACAGATGGAAATGAGCATGCGCTCAAACTACATACATGTCTGACAGCTGCCTGTATGTGTGCATGAACGTTAGCCATCGAAGCAAAACAAGTGGGAAATATCACCATTTTCAGGTAAAATTTTACGTAATGAAGGGTTCGGCGACCATCATGAGATTACATAGAAACAGAAAGTGTTCTTTATCCCATAAGCTACATTATTCCTCTTATCCGATGTTGTAAAACATTTAAATCACAAATCAGTCATATTTCAATTCTAGATGGGTTCTGCTTTATGTTCAACTGATTTTTATTTCTTGGGAAAGAATTCCCAAAAGGGTAAACAAGCCTTGAATGTCTGAAAAATAGCTGTTTCAAAAGTTGTCTGTCATAGCATTGGAAATATGCCATTTATAAAAATGTAGAATAGATATAAATTCAGTAACTTTTTAAAATATTTCATTGAAATAATGTTTTAAGATTTGATAATGTATTGAAAATTCATTCCAGTTTTAAAAAGCAGTCATTTGAAGTGCTTCATTGCACTTGATTCTATTGTCCTTTAAGGTCAGCCAAAAGTGCAGTTAGTACTATAACAGCTGTTTCTTTGAGGATTAGTGGTGGTAAGCCAATGATGTTGGGATTACCACTTTAGTTGAACAATCATGACAGTCAGTGAATAGACCTTTTGTTTGGTTACATTAGTTCTGCCTGCTTACTGGTGTCTCGTTGCTAGGTGACAAGGATAAGAATCAATCAATGAATAATTCAAAGATCTTTTCACAATAACATTCCCCCTCCCTCACTACCCTTCCCTCCCCCACCGCTGATACATGTATCTGGGGAGGCTGTTGAGCGATGAAGAAACGGTTCTATTTCTACTGATATGTTTTGTGTTGTGTGATAAGGTGTCAGGATCTGTGAAGGTTGACAGGGTTGACATAGTGGATGGGATTGGCCTACATGTGAAAGAGTTTATTCGAGTTGTTATTCTATGAGCATAAGATTAGGTATTTTTGTTAGACATTTATTTTCATAATTTATATTCTTTTATCTATTTTTAATCTAGGAGAAGACGAATGTTGAAGGAAGCCTGTTTGTGTATGCGAGGTAAGAAAACTATAAATTCTTGGATTGTGCTTTTGTCTTTTGATACAAGACAATCTTGTTATAACTCGAATCCCCTTCAGACATTTCACAAACACCCTGCTGAATGCAACAAAATGCAACAACAGAAAAGTGTGCAGACTGCTCAATGCAACAAGATCTACCAGTAGGCAGGTCACACAATTTTTAATATTGTGCGTAAATCATTTCAAATGGATCTTAACATGAAGGGCTTGATGAAAGAAACACAAATCTGAAAAAAAAATAATAATCGGACATTACCGTTCTTGAGTTATGGCAAATTAATGAGGTCAAAATTGAATAGCGATTGCAGCCATTTTGGTAAAAAAAGAGGAAATTTGAATATTTTAAGTTTTTACTTTTATATTTCAACATCAATTAGCAGATTTGGTCAGTCAATTTTTAAATTTTACCAATATTTGGGTAGGGAAATTAATCAAACCCAAAAAATAATGCCACATTTCTTTTTAGTTGTGGACATAGGGCTCGTAAAGATGGTTCATTATGCTGTGGTCCCATCACGGACAAGATGGATTTCGTGAATAATTACTAAGTCCAGCTAATTAATATGCATAAATGCTCTAACTTGAGAACGGTTCATGTGACAAGTCTGAAATTTGGCACAAGTATTGTTTGTACTAAAAGCTAAGTTGGGAACTCATTGCCAGTGATCTGTTGAAAATTAAAAATATGATGAAAATTCTGCCTAATTAAAATCTAATTTTAATAACCGTATAAAAAAATCAAACTTGACGGGAGTAACACTACAGGATAGAACAGCCGACAAATCAATGACAGTGACGTATGCATTGCGTTTGTAGTTACAATATATCACGTGACTCATTACATTGCCGTTGCTTATTGTGCATGACCCCCATGCAGTATGAAAAACAAAGTTTTCTGATTTTTTTTCCTCGTTTAATCTTATTTTCTGTGTTGAACTAGGATATATTTTACAAGATTGCAAGTAACTGCACACTTAAAAACGAAAAAAATAACATGTAAGTTGATATTCTGAGAGCAGAAGCTCGAGTTCATCGCTGCTCCAACCCGACACGCGCTCGACCGCGTTGTCAGTGATTTCCGAAACTGAAAAAAAATCACGCATTCCCATGTTTGGCCTTTGATTTCGTTCCTCATTGAATTTCTTTACAAGCTATATATCAAAATGGAGCTAAACTTCTTCTTTACTATAATCATTTGGAAATTTTATATTTCGAGGTATTTTTGGGGAAAAAGATAAATTCCTTAACAAATCGCCGCTTTGCCACTCCGGACGCCATTTTGAAAAATCTCCACCATGCCCCTGAAAGCATGGGTTTTCCGAGTCTATTTTTAGAATCTTGATGGCTAGCGTTAACAGGAACCCATCGGAATCTACCATTTTGCGAGGGCATAGGGGGGATCAAAAGCGCTCAGTGCTGAAGTCCCATAACGGTAAACAGCGCTTCCGCGAATCACGGTCGATCGAAGGTTTTTTCAAATGGTGTTTAATACAAGATTTTCAGACCCAATCAACCTCCAAAACACATGATGGAATAATAAAAAAACACACATCACTATACTGGTGTTTATTTCTTCATTTTATTGATATTTCACATCGTAACAACATGTTAAAAGTTGACAATTTTTTAATACCAAGTGTTTTTACGAGGCACATGTACACGACAGGCTGTGCTGTGTGTGTGTTTGACATGCCTACTACCAGCTAGAACAATGGTTCTTTTGTTCTCTGCTGAGGGCAACAAGATGCAGGAACTTTTTGCATTTGTTGCATATTGTTGCATTGAGCATGGTTAATGTTAAGCAAAGTAATAGTAGGGGTAAAATTTAACTTGTATTTTATAGTAGCCAGCAGGACCAGTAAACATCTGTACTTAACCCCCTTCTGTTTAAGGACACCATTGAAAAGTTGTTAACCCTAACTAACCCCTAGCTAGTTTCGTTAAGAACCTTCTTCAATCCACCAAAATCCAACACCATGCACAAACACTACCACCCAAGTGTTGGACTTGGCTGTAATTAGGACATCCGGCACCATGCAAACTATCCCTGTCTGGGCTATACAGTACTGAGTCCATCAAAAGACAACAAACCCTGCTGTTGGAGTTTGAATGGTTTGTGGTGGTTAAGGTTTAACAACCATACAAAGAGTGAATAAATTAATAAGTTAAAATTAGTTCCACAATTAAATTAAGAAACTCATTCTAACAAGTTTATACCATGAGTTATTCTCTACTGTGCTAAAGAACTTCCTCACGCTGTCAGCTTTTTGATTGAATTGAGATGATGTGTTTCTAATTTTAGACACTAGCCCTTGGATTACCAAACCTACTATCAGATGTAGTAATTTTTCTGTTAATTCACTACCCTCAGGCTAGTGGCAGATTCCATTAATCATGTGCGTATTGGGTTATTTCGGGAACCGGATACTCGAAATTGGAAATCTTCGGATACCCAGGTACCCATAAACAATTATGTAAAAACACATAAATACTTCTGAATGTATAAAATCACCAATATGAACACAAGTTTCTCTTGTTTTATTCAAGTCACAAGAAATGTGGACCTACTGTAATAATTTCCCGCCTCTATGTTAACCCTTTGGCCCCGAAAAGTGACAAATGTCACTTACCCCTAAACAGCAAATAACCCGAAAAGTGACTTTTGTCACTTTTGAAGCTCTTTATGTTGAACTGTCTTGACGTTCGTTTTGATTACGTTCAGACAGTCTATTCACTGCAGTGTTACATAGAATAATCATCGTTTTATATTTTTCAACAACAACAAAATACAAATTGACTCTTTTTTTTGAAAAAAAATTAAAATAAAGGGAACAAAATTTCAAAACGTTTTGTGAATTTTTTTTCTTCAAAATAAGGCCTTCAAGTATTTTTTATTTTTACTTTCAAAATTGTTGTGACTTGAGGAGGTTCGGTAAAGTATAATAACGTGACTCTACATGACTGTACATGAACACAAATACAAACACACGCAAATAATCATTGTTTTATATTTTTCAACAAATAAAAATGAAGAAATTGACCGAATTTTTGAAACAAAAATTGAAATAAATAAGACAAAATCAAAAATGTTTTTGCCCCCCAAAAAAATTCAAAACAAGGTCGTCAAGAATTTATAATTTTACTTTCAAAATTGTTATGACCAAATGAGGTTCGGTAGAATATAAAAAGGTGAATGTGCACATGTGCACATTGTTTAGGCTTTGTTTTGGTTTGTTTTGGAGTAACGTAAGATAGAGTGTCATCATTTACCAACCTGTGTCAAAAGTTTTTACTGAAGTTTTTGAGTAATTTTGTGGTCAAAATGGCCACTTAAACAGCGAATATGTGCTGCCACTACACTCGACAGAATTTTCGACGACGATGAAGATGAAGATGGTTCAGACTACGGGAGATCAAGTGAGTTTGAAACTAAAAACCTGCCCCCCCAAAAAAAAAAAAACAACAACAACACAAAAAAAAAATTAAAACAAATAAAATCCCCGACAACAACAAATTGTCCCGTTTCCATGGATACGTGAACCAAACAATATTTGTTTCAATTGATTTATTGACCATATTGATGTATATATGTTAGTAACCTTTATTCAACCACACAAACATGTGTACACACATAAAATATACTAATGTAAAGTTGAAGTCTCAAGATATGCTAAAATATGGTATTGTGTGTGAATAACTCAGGGTCAGCAGGTCAATGCGCATAAATAATTTAGGGGCCAAAGGGTTAAAAACAACTTACAGCATCCCCATTCCCCACACACATTTTGTTAACAAAAAATTTGAGACTTCCATTTGTGTGGCTTAAATGTTTTGTTGAAATTTTAGTCGTTTACGGGTAATTGGAACCAAACAAATGGAACTGGGTAATGACAGTTTCGGTCAGGTATACAGGTACCTGGATACCCGGCACAGCCGTAGATTCTATGAATAATTTATTATAAGATTCTGGTTTGATAAGGTGTGAAATAAAGAAAATAAGCTTGCTACCCCAGGGGCAATCACATACTGAATCTCGGGTTTCCCCTCAATAATTTAGTTGATGAAGGAACATTACATACTGTCAGTGTTTCCATAAATGGCACATTTTGCTATTGACATTGTCGCCAATCTTTATCTTCAGAACCAAGAAACTTACTCATGTTACATTTTTGAGGTTTTGGGGCCCCATTTTAATGCCATCATATATATTTCACTCATTAGTTTTTCACAGTAGTGATATTATACCCAGAATTTACTCAGCACAAAATAATAATTTCATAAATTTGTTATATGTATGCTGTATAACAGGCCTCACACTTAAGCTTCAAAGGGGCACGGCCAGTTAGCCTCAAAAAGTCTTAAAAATGCTTGGGGCACCAAGGCCAACTTGAAGGGCATAAAGGCCAACTTGAAGGGCATAAAGGCCAACTTGAAGGGCATAAAGGCCATTTTCAAATTACATGTGTATATAATGGAAATACATGTAACAAGTTTTATTTGTTTGTAATTATCTAATTGCACTGAATTTTGATACATATGTCCTTTAAGTGTTTTCAAATGAACTTTCTCAATACTTGCTATTAACTATAAATATTATGATTGATGAGTGAAGTCGAGAAATAAAGCACAACAAAGAAGCCACAAATAATGCAAATCTGTATATTGTCATCTGTTTATTGTACCTCATCCAAACATTTATCTTAACTGCCACAAAACTTTTTCCCATATAAATACATTTCTAAAAAAAAAAAAAATGACTAAAAATAGGTGTAGTTTTTATTATTATTTAGAATCATATTTTAAGTTTTACATTCTGCAAAATGTTTATTTAATTACATGTGTAAGTAAAACTATTTTTTCATAAAGTTTTCGGGATCGGCAGATAAATAAACAATCGAGACCTTTTAACACGTCACTTGCAAAACATCAAGCAAAATGCATATTCATGAGTACTGTATTGTGTGTGCTGGGCTAGCTGGTTGCCAATATGTAATGTACATGTACTAGATGCATGCTTACCGTGGAACACCAGGGACACTGTTGAATGCACATTTTCACGTTGCAACTGCGCTGGTCACCAATGTACTAGACTCATTGCTTATGTGTATAAACCGCGGAAAACCAGGGAGATCATTGACACCAACCGTTTGCATTATAACAAAATGCATTTATGTTACAGCACGCTGTGAGTGCACTGCGTGGTTGCCAATAAAAACCTGGGGAGCTTGTTTATGCCCATCAAGGCGCATTAACCAAAATCATTGCATAAAGAGCTACAGTCTGGGTATAATGCAACTAAAATCATTGCATAAAGAGCTACAGTCTGGGTATAATGCAACTAAAATCATTGCATAAAGAGCTACAGTCTGGGTATAATGCAACTAAAATCATTGCATAAAGAGCTACAGTCTGGGTATAATGCAACTAAAATCGATACAGTCTGGGTATAATGCAACTAAAATCGATACAGTCTGGGTATAATGCAACTAAAATCGATACAGTCTGGGTATAATGCAACTTATTTTGAAAAATCTGATGAGTGAAATATATAGGAAATTGTAAGGAAATTGTGGCATTAAGAGTAGGCCCAATACCTCAAAAATGTAACGTGAGTAACCATGGAATTGCCCTTTACATTTTGATAAATTTGAGGTTGCTCATTGGGCAACCATTGTCAGTTAACTAGGTTACCCCGGTGAATTTGAGGTTGTTCCAGGCAACCCTAAATTACTCATCCTAATTGAGGTCTGTGTGTATTACATGTATCTTTAGGTTCCTATATTTATTGCTATTTTAAAAATATATTATTGGATGTTATGGCACAACTTGAAGTTTACTATTCTTGGTTTAGTTTTTATCAATTTGTTAAAAGATAAGGTAAGATAATTCAAAAATAACCAAACAAAAATTAATGTAAAACTTCCTTTGTGTAAATCTTTTGATAGTATCCATCTTCCCTAGACATAATTTTCTGAGGTGCTGTCATTTTTAAGAAAAGTGAAATAATAACCAATTCAAATTAAGGAAAAAGCATTCTTACCCTCTTTCCTAAAACTCTTTCAACAGAGAAAGTAGGGATTGTTTAATTCATTTGTTCTGCCATTCTTAGTTGGTTTTAACAAAATAATATTCTGGATGCGTCAGACCTTGATTTCAATGATTTCCCAAGAAAATAAACATACAAATTTGGTGATTGGGTCTAAAATAAAGGATTGTCGTAAGAGTAATAATTCCCCCCACCTACAACATTATTGATAAAGACTATACTGACCCAGAAATGTTAAAACTCTGGCTAAGACATTCACAGAAAATTATTCTGATTACACCAGGCTAAAACCTCCCCATTCAGTTTTTTATTCAGGCATTCATGATAAAGTATATAGCGCCCTCTGTTGAGTTAGTGTTTGATAATTGAAACTTATGGCACATAAATACAAGTCACACTTGTCTGGCCTGTATCACACATTGTCTATGTGTGGGGGTGTGTGTGTGTGGGGGTGTTTGATCTAGCTTATTGGATTTGTTTCGTTTGAAAAATCTTTCAGGACACTTTAAGTTAAATTAAATAACCCAGAATTGTTTTTTAAATTGCATGTTTAAATTTTTTTATTAACATTTTTATGTATAATTTCTTGTCTTTTTGGGATGTAGTTGTGTTTTTTAAAATTTACTTTTCTTTCTTTTGTTTGATGTTTGGGACAAAATTGCAATAAGGCAATTAATGAAATGGCTTAAGATTTATAAGAAATAAATATTGATGATTATTTATTAATAATTTTGGTACAGAATAACACCTCATGTAATTATTATTTATGTAATCTTTAGACTTTTGTTAAATTTAACTGATTTTCCCCCAAGGTAACACCTGTCTGGATAAGCTAAAAAAAACAAGAACCGTATACATGTAGCTAAGGCTTTGCTGGGTATCCGGATTCCCCACCGAAAATGTCATTACATGTACCTGGTTCCATTTTTTGGTTCCAATTACAGGTAAATGACTTTTTAAAATAATGACTTAACATTTTAAGCCACACAAAATTATCGAAGTCTCTGATTTTTTTATAACAAAATGAAGAAAACTTAGATGAAGGCTTTAGAAGTAAGATTTGCCAACAGCCTTTCACAGACTTGCTGGCTTTTGTTTGAAACTTGTGTTCGTATTGGTTATTTTATACATTTGGGAGTATTTATGCATTTTTTTTACAAAATTGTTTTCGGGTACCCCGGTATCCGAAGATTTCCAATTTCAGGTATCCGGTTCCTGAAATAACCAAAAACGCACAGCCCTACATGTAGGTTACAATTTATCCATCGTATGAGCAGATTCATTATTTCATGCTGATTTCATGCTATTTACTAACAATAAGGAGTTGATTGGACAATGCATGTACAATAATCACTTATTTTTATCCGATGTAAATCAAATGGTTACTTGGAAATTTGGTAAAAGCCAGTACATATAGAAATGTAAGTAAGTAAGACTAATTGCGGTGACACCATGGTGTAACATATATGTACTTTTGGTAATATATGTGTATGTGTATGAATATATCCATACTTTATAAGAATCAAGAGATTTATAACAATCAACCTGTGAAAGTTTCAACTTATTTCATTGGTGTTGTTAAAAAGAAAATAATAAAAATACATTCAAATTGTTACAAGTATTAATTCCAACATGGAATATCTGTCTGCGGATGAAAGACAAGCATTTTGGAAATGATTTTACTAATTAACTAAAACGATCTAACACCTGAGACACAGATATTGAAAGGGATGTTTCTATACCATCATTGTTAACTTGAATTAATACACTAATTTTAATACACCAGTTTTATGTAAAACTGTGATAATTTATGTTTCTTGAGATAACCAATCATGTATAATTTGTATTATGTTGAATGAAAACTGTTTTGTTTTGTGAAATAATGTACATTATTATTATAACTTGGTCGAAACTGGACAAGTAAAGATACACCCAAGATGGGCAAAGAGCAGCTTAAACAAACACAATCAATAAATGACCTATTTGTATAGACATCCAACTAAACCCATATACAGGCATAATATACAAGAAATAAAACATTACACAAAATCAAGTACATGTACAGATGCTTGTATTACTATTAGGTTGATCTACCCGACAGGTGAAGCAGATAAAGATGACCACTTTTAAGACTGTGCTGGATATCCGGGTATTCCGGGTATCTGACCGAAACTGTCATTACCCGGTTCCATTTTTCGCTTCCAATTACCCGTAAATGACTTTCAAATATTTTCAACATTTAAGCCGCACAAATGGAAGTCTCAGATTTTTTGTTAACATTTTTGTGTGGGGAATGGGGATGTTATGAGTTGTTTTTAATAGAGACGGGAAAATTATTACAATAAGTCCACATATTATGACTCTAATAAAACAAGAGAAACTTGTGTTCATAATGGTTATTTTATACATTCGGGAGTATTTATGTGTTTTTACAAATTGTTTAAGGGTACCTGGGTATCCAAAGATTTCCAATTTCGGGTATCCGGTTCCTGAAATAACCAAAGCACAGCCTTAACTACTTTAGTTTTAGTGGTGGGTGGAAAAACTCAAAGAAAGTATCTGTGAGAAATATTGACTTGATAAGAAAGGGACTAGGAATCCTACCATATGTTGACTTGAGGGGATTGAATGCTGGTATTGAGGTAGAATGTCAGGAAAGTACTGCACTTACTTGACCATTGAAATTAATTTCAAATGTAGAAAAAGAACACAGAGTCACAGTCCCACTGGACACAAATATAATAATAATACAAAATGCAAAATAACAAAAATACAAAATGAGTGTTTTGACATTGAAAGAAAGACTTTCATCATGTATATCTTACATATTTGTCCAACAATACAGGTTTGTAAATGTGACAATGCTAAACTAGTATGAGATGAATTATGGCTTGAAAAAGCCTTGAAGTAATGCTCAGTATGCACCACCAACAGGGAGGGGAATTTATATTTAGATGTATAACAATGTCAGCAGTAATTACTATCCGCCATTTGAATTCATTTTCTTTTTCCTTTGTAACTATAGATACGTACATGTACATGTAGTTCTTTTCACTGTTGTATTCTAACGTAGTGTGTTGTTTTATAAAGAGAAACCTGAATAAGTGAATGAAGTTAAATACATGTATGAGCCCGGAACTGACTCTTGAAATATGTGTTCGCAAGTGTGGGCAGTGTACATGTATTAGTCGGTCATGTATAGTGGAATGATCTGTGTAGTATTAGGAGAGTGCTTGAATGATTGGAACAGGGATCAATCAGTGTCATCGTGACTAGTCTCATGTGATACATATATAACTCCCCTTTGGTCAAATACAGCAGTACGCTCGCTTTCAATGTTTTAATCAGACACATGCTGGGTTTTAGTTAAGTAATTATCTGTTAATTAGAGGTTGATTCCAGTGCAGATGGATGGAACAGCTTCAATGGTGAGAGATATACCCACATGATTCTCGATTGTTTTATCACATTTGCTCTAATGAATTCTCTGCAAATTCATAAATTTTTAGGTCAGAACTCTTGTTTAAATATTTCAAGAGGGAAGGATTTGTTACAAAATTAGTACTATTTGAATACTAAGTAGGCATGAATAACAACTGCAAATTGTATATAAATAAGACATAAAGGTTTGCATGGCAGAAAGTAATGATTAGATTAGGTTTGTGGTAACACCACAATAATCTCTATTGAGTTGTGCAGTTCTGAGAAGAACCTGTGGGTTAATTTGACGTTATCGGTCAGTGTGGACTGTGCTCTGACAGTCTTTAGGGGAATTAACGTAGTAAAAAAAAATTAAATTCATTATACATTATTGATAATGTTGGCAAAACTGCTTCTAAAAGTATTCTTACTTTCTTTGAATCAAGATATAAACAACTACATGTAACCTGTGAACATTCCAGCTTATTACATTGAGACGTTATCAAGAAAATAATGAAAATGCATTCAGATTTATTCTGTATGTATTTCAAACGTTGAATTTTTGTGCTAGGAGGAACAAATTATGTTGGGAAATTGTTTTACTAATTTTACAAAAATGAGGCACACTTGAGACATAAATATTTCAAGGGATGTTTGATACCATCATCAACTTTACACCAAGTAAGTTTCATGTCAAACTGATCATGTATGTTTTTGGAGATAACCATTAGTGGCTTTGACAGTTAATTGTAAAACCCGTTAAGTGCATTGCTGTATAGCTGTTTGTACCATTTTGAATGAATTTTGTATTCATAGCTTAACATGCTACACATCCTCTCTTTTGAAGATACATGTATCTCCGCTAAAATCCTCCAAATTTGAATACATATTGATATTGTGTCTCTAAGATAATAACTGATACATGTACTAATGCTAGGAATTACAATGGAATAATAGAAGAGTGCAGCGCAGCTTATGCATTCTTTCAGAAGACCTTAATCCTGCCGAACCGCTATTTGAGTGTCCCTGTCCGTGTGTGTTGTGTCTACTGTGTGATAACTTACAACTCAATTTGATACATGGAGACTAAAGTGCATGTCTATTTGTGTTCTTGTACTGAGACAAGAGATGACTTCTCCCAATCAATTTGAATGTCATAGCATCATTGGAGTAATTGAAACATGATGTCAAAGAGAGGGAGTAAGGCTGCAAATGACAACTCATATTTCATATTGATTAAACTTTACCGCGTTTTACAAAGCTCCGAAACAAAATTGAGCTGAGAATGTTGTGCAGTATACACAGTGACCAGAACAGTGTTGGTCATACACATTGAAATTAATAAACCTTAAATCTGAATTCAGCACGGAAAATAGTTATTTTTGGTTTTGGCTTGGGGATTAGTGCACATACATTTAATGGTTAGATTTAGTTCACTTCATCTACACATTTACATATCGTAGGAATCACCGACAATAGACATGTTCCATTCAACTTTTTTTTAATGTTAAATTTAAAAACTCTTGGTAGGTAATAGTGGTTGGTAAAAACTTTAAAAAAAATTACCACAATTTCACATGTAAACTCAATTGGTCAGATAATGTAGATCTTATCATGTCGAAGTTAAATTCTCGCCTCTATTGTTTAAGGAAATTGAAATCATTTCATGTTGATCATACCATTTTGTCACAGTTTTATCGTTCAGTAATTACTAGCATTTTCACTTACTGTATTGTGTGTTGGGGAGGCAGTGCTACAGATCAAGATAAGAAGAGAATTAATGGGATAATTAGGAAGTCTGCGTGTTTGATTGGGGATGACCAGCGGCCGCTGGATTCATTCTATCACTCCTGCCTCCAACGTAAGCTTCGCTCTGTGATGGATGACCCCGGTCATCCGTTGCATGGTGAGCTCGTTGGGCGTGTCATTAGTCGAAGTGGTAGGATGAGGCCCCCGGCTGCTGGTACAAACCGATACAAACATACTTTTGTTCCGATGGCTGTGACACATTTTAATAGTAATTATACACGTTAGGTGGGGATATTTATCAGGTTTCTTATTTTCATGTGCAATAGGTTTAGTTGGCATATTTTGATTGTCTTGATTTTGATGTAGTTTTTTATAACATTCTATCATTATTTACACACGGTGGACGGGGTTTTTATGAGGCTTTCATAATTTCATGTGCAATATGTATTTTTATTTTTATGGTCTCCTTACACTGTATTGTAGTACAACTCAGTCGGTTAGCGGGGGTTTATTTTAGGCGTAATTTTCATGTGCAATATGTGTAGGCTATTTTATGGTTTTCTCATTGTATTTTTGTAGTTTTATCACTCTTATTCCATTTCATTTTTGTGTTTTCTTACATATATATATATATATTTTTATGGCGAGCTGAAATTGCCCAGTTATGGTGCTTAATAAAGTTTACTTGAACTTGAACTTGAACTTGAACTTGAACTTGAACTTGAACTAACCTGCTTTAAAATTGCTGTTGATTTTCTTGTCAGTTTTGCTATGCAATTTTACATTACACGTCACATTGCAAATGCAAATTAAAAAATCTATAGTTAAAACGGGCAGTTTTTTGGAATAAAGTAATATGTGCTTATCATGCGTACATTGTTTATTTTACTGAAAGCTGTCTGTTATCAGCATGAGCGATGCTGTACTAGAATGCCTAGACGTAGACGTGTGATAAATACCATGACATACTTGCATAAATTAACAATGTTTATTCTCCTGAAGGTCCGATCAATTGTCGAAACAGTTTTTGTTCATTCCTGCATAGTCATTTCATGAAGTCACTTGGCGTGGGATGGCAGGATGGTGTATATACATGTAGCAACTGGCCATACATTTATCATGTAATGTGGAAATATTACAGTAACGGACACATATTCAACTACACATAACTTCAGCTGAAATTGTTTTTACCGTGGTTAATTAATTATAGTTAAATTTACTGTGGCTAAATTGTTTTAGGAAACGCATGGATTTAGTCTTGCTCAATGGCATAGACAGGATTTTTTGTTTTATTAGTGGAGGCATAATTTGAAGCATTTTGATGGTACTTTGAGGCAGTGGAGCGGGGACAAATACAGGGATCTGGTGGTACTTTGAGGCAGTGGGGCGGGGGGACAAATACAGGGATCTGGTGGTACTTTGAGGCAGTGGGGCAAATACAGGGATCTGGTGGTACTTTGAGGCAGTGGGGCGGGGGGACAAATACAGGGATCTGGTGGTACTTTGAGGCAGTGGGGCAAATACAGGGATCTGGTGGTACTTTGAGGCAGTGGGGCAAATACAGGGATCTGGTGGTACTTTGAGGCAGTGGGGCGGGGGGACAAATACAGGGATCTGGTGGTACTTTGAGGCAGTGGGGCGGGGGGACAAATACAGGGATCTGGTGGTACTTTGAGGCAGTGGGGCGGGGGGACAAATACAGGGATCTGCAGGGAAACAGGGCAAGATTTGGCATCTTAATAATGCATTTTGTTCAGAATTGTACTTTAAATTTGTTTAGAATTTAAGGCTGTACGTTTTTGTTATTTCGGGAACTGGATACCCGAAATTTGAAATCTTTGGATACCCAGGTACCTGTAAACAATTTTGTAAAAACACATAAATACTCTAGAATGTATACCTAATATAACCATAAACCAATATGATCACAAGTTTCTCTTGTTTTACAAGAAATGTGGACTTGCCGTATTAATTGCACACCTCTATATTAACCCTAACCCTCCTAAATCCTCTATAATCCTCCGGAGGATTTGGAGGATTTTGGAGGAATGAGGCACATACGAAAATCACCAATTGGAGGATTATGGAGGATTGAGGAGGGTCGTGCATTTGATAATGGAGGATTGTGGAGGATTGAGGAAGCATGGTTCAAAGAGATCCTGGAGGATTGTGGAGGATTGAGGGCATAATGGAAATTTACTTTGGATGATTATGGAGGATTGTGAAGGATTGACAGAAACATAATCTTGTATCCTCAGGAGGATTTGGAGGATTTTGGAGGAATGAGGCACGTTCGAAAATCACCAATTGGAGGATTATGGAGGATTGAGGAGGGTCGTGCATTTGATAGTGGAGGATTATGAAGGATTGAGGCAGTGAGTTTCATGCACAAACACATTTCGGAGGATTATGAAGGATTGAGGAAGGTACCTGGTAATTAAGGCTAGGGAGTAGCATCCCCATTCCCCACACATATTTTGTTAACAAAAAATCAGAGACTTCCGTATGTGTGGCTTAAATGTTCAGTCGCAAAATTTTGTAAAAAGTCGTTTACAGGTAATTGGAACCGAAAAATGGAACCGGGTAATGACAGTTTCGGTCAGGTATCTGGGTACCCGGCACAGACTTATTAGAATTGTAACAGTGCTTGTATTGATATGGGGTCTGGATAACTTTGTAAAACAAATTAAGGGTAAAAAGACATGGTTTACATATTTTGATATTAGGAATTACAAATGTATATTGTTACTTTTGTTTTATCATTAACCGTAACTCCCTAGGCCCATTTGCTTACACATAACCTGAATCCTTCCTAACTCCCTAGGCCCATTTGCTTACACATAACCTGAATCCTTCCTAACTCCCTAGGCCCATTTGCTTACACATAACCTGAATCCTTCCTAACTCCCTAGGCCCATTTGCTTACACATAACCTGAATCCTTCCTAACTCCCTAGGCCCATTTGCTTACACATAACCTGAAATCCTTCCTAACTCCCTAGGCCCATTTGCTTACACATAACCTGAATCCTTCCTAACTCCCTAGGCCCATTTGCTTACACATAACCTGAATCCTCCAAAATCCTTCAGTAGTAAAGCAAGCACATGACATATATGCACACATGTGTTTCTAATCTGTGATGCATGTACATGGCCAGGGACCCTCCCTGCATGGATGGAGCAATAAACAGTGTCCACTGACCCAAGCACTGACCTTGCAATCACTACAACAAACATGGATGTACATGTACCATGGAAAGACAAGTATGCCTAATAACCTCAATCCTCCAAAATCCTTCACTTTAGCAAAGAGCATGTAGCATGTAACATCAATCCTTCAAAATCCTTCACTTTAGCAAAGAGGATTTTGGAGGATTTGGGAAGGTTAGGGTTAATATTTGTATGTAATTCAGGCCGATGATTAATTTGATTGGTTTCCAAAGTACAGTCAACTTATTGTTTATTTGAATCAATTCTATGTATAATAAATACTATGTGACCGACAACCAGTGACAATACTTCCTATATGGCACAGTTAACTTGGAGGTCAGTAACAATTAAATTGTCCTATTTTCCTTGACTGACTTGGTGGTCAACTCCTTAGCCAGATTGTCATGGCGATGGAAATAAATAAATTGGTGATCACCCTTTAAAAAACCTTTATGTCTGGAGGGAGTTTAATAATTTTAAAACATTATATTATTATTCCTATTACAGCAAAACTGCACTCACTTCAATCATCCAATGGGGGAACAAAATGCCTCCTGCTTGGGTCTGGAGATATTTTCCCATTCAAATCAATTTCTAGAAAAGAAAACAATTCATTCCTGGAGGTTTTAAATTTATTTGTTTTATTCCCATTACAACAGTACAACTCTCACTTCAACCACTAATTGGAATAATAACATTGCCAGCAGTTCGGGTCTGGATATATTTTCCCATTCAAATTCATGATAAATATGGGAGGGAGAGAGTTAACTTGTTATATAAATCATTTAAAGATCCTGCATAACGTTTGTGTTTCACTGTTTCATTTTCAATAAATAAATTGTTTGAATGAGATATTTGCACAAAATAATTGACTGATTCATGGTTGCCTGTGGTTTTCACAATTTTACTAGTTTTTACCAATTTTACCAGTAATTTTTATTTTCATAGCTATTTTACTTAAATAAATAGTTGGAAATGACATCTCACAAAATTGTTCATGAGAAGCATGGTTGTGCAGTCTTTATTTACCAAAATCAATTTACGATGGGTCCTGTTATAAATTTAACACTTAATTAAAGAAATATTTTGTGAAATATTAAGTATTAATTCAAAAATGTTTCTTATCTAAAAGGAAATAAGCAGTGATCCGATAAAAACAAAAAATTCCGTAAAATGAAGAAAACCAGAAAATACATTATTAGGAAATGTCCATAAAGAAAACCAAATAAAGAAAATAATAATAATAATTATTATTGTCAGGTCAGGCCTCATGAAGTAGGGCAAGGACGATCACCACTAATGTATTGTTAAGTTTAAAAGATGTATTTATTTGTAGTTTTTTTCTGACACACTACATGTCTCTTTGTCACAAATACAGTGTATTTACTGCTCTGCTAGGCTATTGTGATCACAAATTTAATTGAATTTATTCAACAAAGAATTAATTCTAATGTCATTTGCGTCCTGTGCAATAAAGGTTAAAATGTAAATATGTACAGGTACATGTAGGTTAAGATTAAAGACATGGAGTAAATACTATTTTAGTAGTTGAAGGATTGGGTGGGAGAAGTTTGCTTCTTATTCTAGCTGAAAGAGACGAGAAGAGAATAATTATAGTTTAAGTAAGTAGCTGAAAACAAACATCTTTACAGTTGATGAAAGACAAATGAATGTCAGGAAAATACTATTGGAACAGTGGTGAGCTCTGCCTGGTGATGGATTCCTTATAGTTGATAGAGTCTCAAAAAGAGTAATTATAGTTTAAGAATAGGTTGAGAATGAGCATCTTCTTCTCAGTCGATTAAAGACAAAAGAATGTCAGGAGAATGCCATGGGAACTTATCTGTAGTGGCGAGCTCTAATCCCTTGGGAGATTTATCATCTCAATCCTCTAAATCTGTCGCGACTCCATTCTATAAACCCGCCCCACAACATTGATTGATAAATGGAAAGACAAATATGATTGGTAAGAAATAGAACTGTCGACATTTAGCTGACATTTCCATTTGAACTTTATAAGGAATCTATCACCCAGCAGTGACAGGATGGAATAATATTAATATTATGAAGGTTTATCAGAACCCCAGAAGCATAATTCTTATTTAGAACCAATTCAGGTCGAGAGCTGTTAATGAGAAAAAAAGGGGAAAAAATGCTACGTAAATATTTATTAAACGAACACCAACAAACCTAAAATGGGACAACCACCCCAGAGCAAAAATTATACTTGGGAAGTGTTTATTCAATTGGCTGTGTTTCATATAACAAGCTTCAGTGTAGAGTGACTAGGGTCCTTGAATAAGGTAATTGCTGTATGCAGAATATTTCATTTTGAAATGTATTTGTCTTGAGGCTCAGTATAGGATAAAGACACTGGTGCATATACAATGTAAGATAACCTGTTTCACTCTTTTCATATTGATTCAAATAATATATGAATTTTACACAATGGACCTGTACTTTGGTGTCAGGATTTTAAAAATATATGTATTATAAAATATAATGAACGTTTTATTTTGATGACCCTTTTACAGGGTTCTGAATTCCCCGACTTTTAAACTTGCACATTTTTGCTCAATTGGAGGAGCCATGGCATGCTGTTGAAGTTAAGCAAGTGACCTTAGCCAGTACTTGGCTTGGAGATCACTCCAGCTGGCCCGGGGTATTGTAACAAGCATAATCTGATGTAGATGTACATATGCGTAATATTTACAGTGCCGCATCCTTTGGGTATGGGACATTAAACCGTAGGTCTTGTGTATAGTGCACGTAAAATAACCCAGATCACTAATGGTTCTTGTTCACCTATCAGTCTCTTACAGTTCAACACTGGGTCCTAATGGTTCTTGTTCACCTACATGTATCAGTCTCTTACAGTTCAACACTGGGTCCTAATGATAATCACTGATCAGGCTACTAAGGATAAATAAGAAATAAATAAATAAACCAAATGTGTACACTATGTAGCCTTGAGTATTGATGTTTGTAACCAGTGCAGTTAATGATTCTCTAAAACGAAATCCCAAATTCTCAACAACAAAAAACAATTAAAATTTACCCCAAAAATTCTCAAATGTTGAACTAATTTATGAAAAAAAATCTAAATTTAAAAAAATTCACAAACTGCTTTACATGAAACGAATTGTTTAAATCCAAATTTCAATCGCAAATGATAATTTTGTTTGTGGTCATCCTTGGGTGGATGTTGACTGGACCATGGGGTAGGGTTAGGAAGGCAGTCATTAAAATCAAATTACAAGCTGAAATAGCTCACATAGAGCTTCCTGGATGCAACATTTTCCCAGGGACCTTAAGTGGACCCTGGACCCCACGCTGTGAGCTATTTGGCTTGGATGTGCCCCCCCCCCCACCCACTTTCAAATTCATTCTGCCATCTGTGGTTGTACCTTCCTTTTAATTACATGTGCATGTACTTCCATTTTGAGTGTCTGACAATAGCAAGTACTTTGACGTTCTTCATTGAATAGAAATCTCAGAATGATTTTCAGAATGATTGTGTTCTGTCCTACATTCTGAAGAGTTTTTCTCTTCTTCGTATCCAACCAACTA
Organism: Zoroaster sp. YZ-2022; assembly: GCA_029582265.1. Taxonomy (NCBI): domain Eukaryota; kingdom Metazoa; phylum Echinodermata; class Asteroidea; order Forcipulatida; family Zoroasteridae; genus Zoroaster; species Zoroaster sp. YZ-2022. Next base: position 15,012,545 of record CM055820.1, read on the forward strand.
GCCTACATGTCACCTTCTGTGATCACTCAGTAATTACAGCTTTCTGTGACTGGTTCCCTGCACCCTCACCAGTAACATCAGTATACAGGAATGTCATATGCTTTCAGACACTCAGCAGTATACCAGCTATCACCTGCACTATTTGATTAAAGCTAATGACGTTTGGTTGAGGCGCCTGTGAGTTTTGACGCGTAAGTTGCTACCTGTTTTTAAGTGCTGTACTCCAACACACTCAAGAGTTGGTGTGGGTAAAAACGGATGTAACATAATTGTATTTGGAGATGACTAAAATCATGCTGAAATGAAAGTTTTGCGTGATGCCACAAGCATTATGGGATATTAAAGTCTGCATGTCTCGTAAATATATGCACCTGTTGGGAAGTGTGATACTTGATTGAAATAGATCTTGTCATGATTGGACATCTCTCAATAAGTGTCTTCACATGATGTCTTCTCACAAAGTCTATGCTATTAGCCTAGATATTACATTCTTAAATCAAGCAAAACTTCCAACCTTGTCAACGTTAACATAAATCATGTTGATAATAAGATACAATACAAATTTGTTATGAAAAATAAATAAATTAAGAAAGCTATGTTGCCAATGGTTATTTTTCAGCAATTTCCTTAAAATAAAAATAAAAAAGTCAAATTATCTAAATTATTCAAAAAAACTATTGGGGATCTCATCATAAATTGATTTTGGCACTAAATACAAACATGTAATTGCTAATAAACCATGCTTTTAAAAAAGTTTGCAAAGAAAATAGTAATGAACCAATTATTAGTCATGGTTTTACATAAAACTTACTTGGTGTAACGTTACTGATTATATCAACCATTCCTTGAAATATTTTTGTATCATTTTATTAAAATTAATGAAATATTTTCAAAAATAAATTTCTGTCATCAGTTGGAATGAATTATACAATTGGAATTAATTTTCACTATTTTCCCAACACTATGAAATGATGTGAAAATTTCACAAGTTGGTTTTTATAAAATATGAATACATTGAAAATATAGACATTTTATCAAAAGTGTTAACTGGCTTTAAAAATAAAATTGCCTTTGAAATGAGAAAACCTCCAATATATCATGGTACAAAGAGTAACTGAAGTATGTAATTAATTATTTAATAAAATCTCTTTGTTTGTGACCAATGATGTGTATGACTGTATGGTTGATATGTGTGCCTAGTAGATGAATAGATTTGTAAACATAGATTAGCGGTTTTTTCTTCAGATTTGAAACATTACCCATATTTCTATGGATGCCTGGTCTGCTCTTTGCCTCTTCAATTAAGAGGATTAGATTCTCTGTGTTATACTGAACCCTCTACTTATGTTACAAACATTATACTTGCAATACATGTAGATCTCTTAAGTGCAAAAGTCAAATATTTCTCAACCATTAGCCTCTCTGTGGTAAAGGGACTTGATACTAAAAACACAAGATGATTCTGCCTGTATCACATAGCAAAATGCAAAAAGAACATTCAAAATTTGCTAATCAAAATTCCAGGGTTGCATTTCAAATTATCTGCATTCCCAGGATTTATTCAGGTGGGTAATTTTTTAATTTTTTTAAATTCTGGAATATATATTGACAAGCATTGTGAACACTTTATGTGATTTTGGGGATATACATGTAAGATATATGGTTTGGAGTACAAACAGTAAACATTTGAAGAAAGGAGGTGCTATTTTTGCCCATCCCCCTAATTTATTATTATTTTTTATCTGACCAAAAACAGGGTTTGTTTATATCCCTCAAACCCCGGTGACATGCATTACATACACACACAAATATTTCTCCCTAAATTTTGCTTTGCAAATTTGATAACAAAGTTATTCCCTGCCAGTGTAGGATGTTTATTTATCATCAGTGGAAGTGGGAAAATTAAATACTGACCCAGTGCACTATACAAGCACAATGCATGCTTGTATACACCCATCACAACTTCTAAGTTCCCCCTAATATTTTATAGAATATCTCAACAAGTACTGCATGAATTTTAAAAATTCAAAAAGCAAATGACAGAATGACATGTTCTGCACAGCTCGTAATGAAATGGTTGAAATTCAATCATGCATGCACAATTGACAGTGATTTGAATGAAAATTCAGCTGGGAAAAAAAGTTGCAGTACAAAGCATTGCTTCAATGGCACGTTACACATGTAGTTTTCTGTAAGAACTCCGTTATGGAGAATAATGGAGGACCAATTCCATATTAAACTCTTGCTCTACCCTTCTAAAACAATGGACATGCATGTTGCATGTTGCTCTTTGAATATTATTTTCTTATTATGAAACAGCTGTCAATACCATTGTTATTGATGCATGAGTTCTTACAGAAAACTACATGTGTAACATGCCCTTGAAGCAATGCTTTGTACTGCAACTTTTTTTTCAGCTGAATTTTCATTCAAATCATTGTCAATTGTGCATGCATGACTGAATTTCAACCATTTCATTACGAGCTGTGTAGAACATGTCATTCTGTCATTTGCTTTTTGAATTTTAAAATTCATGCATGTTGAGATATTCTAAAAAATATTAGGGGGAACTTAGAAGTTGTGATGGGTGTATTACAGACAGACATGCACAGGTTTTATTCATATATTGCATTCTCAATTTAGACAATGTTTCATTGTGTGTGTAATAAATTTGGTTATAAAAGTCATTTATCATTTATATCACTCTATGATGTGACTCTGACAATCCATTGCACATGACTTGCATCCAGTCAAACATTTGTTGAAATTGACAACATGTGGTGGAAATAACAAAAATTTCTGTTTTTTTCTTCTAAGTTATTCCACTACAACATCTTCAAATTATAGATAAGGTATGGAATAGGTAATTAAAAAATAGCAAAATTGTAACATTTTTTACCTCAAATCTACTTGATGTTAAGCTGATGACGGTATTAATCTCTCATATTAATGATTTTGTCCAACATTTTTAAGAACAGTTAAATTAAATTCCAGTTTAAATTTAGGAGAGAGAGCACTCTTCCTGAATAGATTTTTATGTTTTTCTTGTGAACAACACAAATACAATACAAGCTGAAATTTGGTAGTTCTGCAAACATAACCAATGTTTTACCCCTGCACATTTAAGCAACAGTAGTGCTTGGATTAGGTTTGGGCAATTCCCAAAATTTCTGAGTCAGGAACGACTTCAAAAAGTAATCACAATTCCATTCAGAATAAATTCTAAATTTCATGCATAAAATGACTATTGGAAAACCCTTTTTTTAACCCTCCTACTTCTGGTGCCTTTTTCATACAAGTTGGCCCACCATTTGAAACCATTCGCTTTTGTGGTTTTGAATGGTGAAATAACTGTGTACAGTATTGATTCCCAAATGGTTTGGAATGGTAGGTCAGCTAATACAAAACCTTGTTTGGATACTTCTAAGTGGTGAATTAATGGACCCTCTATGCCAGTGACATGAGTAAATGGGTTTGAATGACAGGTCTGCTATACCCTAAAGACCCTAGTGCCATTTTTAAGTGGGAGATCAATTACTTGTACACTGGCCACCATGTGTTAAAACTCCATAGGGTACTGAGATGATGGATAGTCCACTTTATCTACAAATGCAGGTTTTGTTTTTCGGCTATGTGAAACCACACCATGGTGTAATGTATCCACCATTTAAAACCATTTGAATGATAAGCCACTGTGAAGTACATTAACCATTTGAATCCGTTCGGCTATGGAAACACACCAAGGTGTAGTGTAACAACCATTCAAAACCATTTAAATGGATATGAATGGTAGTTAAGCTTGCTACTGTACCAACACTGTTCAAATGGTATCACCAGGTGTGTACAAAACCAATGCGCATTTTGGTAAGTGGAAATTTTGAATGGTTTCAAATGGTCAAACAGTAGGAGGGTTAATAAAAGCTGGAATTTGTAGTCTAAACAGCTTCATATAGAAGTCTGCAGATAGATACATGTACATGTATATGTTGTGTCTAGAAGCCATCATCAATTTAATTGATTCTACATGTACATGTAACTTGGGAATTGGATAGAATCAACAAGGAATCATCCATGCCTAGGATGGATTACTTATAGGGATTTCTCTTTATTTTAAGCACGAGATGCATGCTTGGATCTCCTTATAATGTATGGGATCTAGAGTGGATCCTTGAATTTTAAGCAAAAGATCTGGATCTTTCATACATGTGTAGCTGCATTAAAGGGGCAGTATCGTCACGATCAACAGGGCATGGAATCAGTGACTTAATGACTGAAAATAATACCCCACATGATAATGTCATATTAACGTTGCTGTTGCATAAATGAGCCAGTAATTATCAGTCACTGTGTTCAAGTTAAACTAGGACATTGATTCCATGCCCTGTTGAAAGTCTACTCTAATTGTGACTATACTGCCCCTTTAAGCAGCCAGGTTTATATAACTTGATGTTTCTCATTTAATAGCACTGCTAACTGTTAAGCTAAGAAAGTGGCATGCTTACTTACTGGGTGTTATTGCCAGCAAAAGAGTGATACAACAGCAAGATACAGCCAATGAAATATGCATATCTAGCAGATTTTTTTCTGTTATAGTGTAGTTGGCAGGAAGAATTGCTAACTGGTACCCGGTAAGCAGTGTTATAAAATTGGCTCTGTCTGACCTTATCTGCTGTGTGCACATCATAGTCCTTCAAGTAATGGAAATGCACTTTGAAGAGCTTGAAGGTTAGGAATTTCATTGGTTCGTTTATATACTACTCAAAACAATTTAGGGAACAAAACAATTTAGGGAACACCGGAATAATCTCAGTTAAAGCAAGATCATTTATTTCAGATAAACACATTGTTTCACAAAACTGATGAGAAACAACTGCACAATGAAACAGATGATAAAGGATGCATGTAGTGATTACACATTTCATGACATGACTACTGAAAGAGAGAGGGGGTTGCAAATGAAAATCCCGGTTCATGGAACATTTCAATAACGGGTGTGACCTCCTCTTGCAGTAAATCCGGTGTTCCCTAAATTGTTTTGTTCCCTAAATTGTTTTGAGTAGTATATTAGTATGCAGTCATATCAGTGAAGTTATGTCGCTTGAATAATTAATTAAATAAAGTCATTTTATATACCAACTGGAAATGCTCAATGCTGCATCCAATCCACTCATCTACATGTACCTCCTTCCAAAAATACCTTTTTCAAGGTTTTAGAACACCTTGCTGGACTTATTAATTGAGTATGGGGTGATGTGTACATGTACCTCCAAATCTCAATTCCCACCTTCAGCTCCTTTGAGTCTATTCACTATTTTTCTTCTATCATAGCCCTGAGTGGCTTTTAGCCTTCTTCAGGGCGAATATGCATTAAAAAAAATTAAAAAAATTGTTCAACAAAATTACATTGAAAAATGTTTCTGTGGTAACCAAACGTTAACACTTGAATATGAAAAGGAGCCAATAGTACCAGTGCCAGTAAAACATAGCTGCTTGTATAAATAGCACCCTCTTTACTGCATGCCATCTTCCCCCTTCCTAGCATGATATCCCATCAAACTTTATTGTTCAGAAGGACTTGTCCATTCCAAACCTGTCATATGTTGTTATGAGAGAAATCCAGTTATTTGGATACTTTTGTGAGTTTATACTAAGTGCAGGTGTATGGCTTATCACTACATATCATATAGCAACCCAAGCAAGATGAAAACGCAGGTGAACTAAAGTATGCAGGATTAGTCAAACATATCCTGCTGATCCTAAATTGCATATGCCAATGGACATGTGCTTATGCTAGATTCACTAATATGTCACAGGTCTGATACTGATAGCTTTTGTCAAGAACATGTTGAGATGAGATTCTGCAGTAATTCAAGAACACAGTCTGAGAAATGGGATATGTTTTATGTCTGAAATTGGATGTGCAGCTTACGTCATGCATTTATTATTTCTCTGTTTTCATAAACGCACAATGTGTACAATAATACACGTTTACCCAGAATGCAAGTTCTTAAATTGGAAGGCAGTAAATACCATTGATACAATTTTATTATGTGTGTGTGTATGTGGGGGGAGGGGGGGGGTTTAAATAATGAAATAAAGATATAAAAAATTAAAGTTTCACGTCATAAGAACTTGCTTTTGAAAAAGTGTAAAAATATCTGACGAAAAATACAATCATTGTGTAGGCCTCCGCTGTAGGAGAAGATAAATTTGATCAGTGGGATATGGCAATGAAATTATTGTTAAAATTATTCAAGGAGGAAAGGAAATCAGACAAAATAGTTTCTTTGTCTGTTATTATGTATATCATCACCACGACACGATACCAGATAAACAAATATCACACATATTGCATCTGGGCACAGCTCCTGTTACAATGTGTACAAAAATTGGTCTAGAAATTAGGTTCGAACAAATATATTTTAAGGGTATTAGTCTTATACAATGTAGCGGTTAATTCTTAGCCTGTCATAAATGTTGAATTATAATTACTGGATCATATTTTTTCTTCATCTTATCACTTTAAATGAGTTGTTTTTGCAGTAAGATGACCTGCCAATTTGATATGTTTGTGTAGTAGTGCAAGAGCGTGATGCATCTCTTTAGGTGGTGTTAATACTACATGACTTTAAAGCTATATAATTGCCACAAATACCATCGAGAAGATAGGGTAAGAGGCATGAAATGTGGTTACATGATGCCCGATCGACCAACTGACCATTAGACCTATATCCTTGCTCATGCATACAGATCCCCTTTGCAATTTTTACCTCTAAACCTAGCCACCGTGTGCGGAATACAGAAAGACTGCTGTAATGGTAGTATTCAAGCAATTTAATTTTGGTCGACAATTTAATCCTTGAAGGGTCTTGTGCTGGTTCAGTTTCTGTTACTAAAATTAATTCTGCTGGAAAAGAGGTTCCTTGCATAAATAATACAAGGCAGCAATGTGGTGATTTGTCTTGGAGTACTAGAGAGATAGCCGTTTTTGTTGTTAGTAAACTATATTTATGGTTCTTGAAAACTTACGTACACAAGTTAGATATTGTCTAATTTATGAAGTTTGTGTCCATCACATAGAGATGCAGAGTGGATTTCTGAAATCATGATATACGTGTATAGCAATAGGCTGCTGGTGAGAATTTGTTCAATGTGTATTTCCTAACAGATGAAGACTTTGCCACAAATTTCATATATTCTCAACACTCTCTGTTAATTTTATGAATACATGCATTTTTAAGGCTTTAATAGTGAAAAGTGTTGGTGACTGAATTATCACCGGAATAGAGACATCAGAAATGTTTCAACACAAATTACAATTTGCATTTTCAGTGTGCATATTGTGCATAGCTGTTCGAGTAGAATTTACATTTCTTTTTCTTAAGGCGTTAACATTAACATGAAGTAGATTTTGTAAACCACTTATCAGCCTCATTTCATATTGCAGGCTTCCAATCAGAGTCCAGTCATTTAGCCTGAAAGCTTGATCTAAATTCAATTTAATTCACTCGAGCAATTAAGTATTTGGGAAAACAACCTTACACTTATTTATACCCTGACACTCTTAAATTGGCAGGGGGTTATCGCTAACGTAATTGCAGCTGATCCTTGTAAGGATACTGCTATTACTGTGTGTTTGATTTTCTTGAGGAGGAACACACAACTCAATAGGAAATCCTCTTCTCTCTGAGCAAGAAAAACAGGCAGTTCCTTCCTCCCACCCAGTCAAGGACGGTGAGATGTTGTGGTTTCTATTGATTTTTGATTCCATTGCGTGTAGGAGACATTCCTCATCTGTCTCTTAAAATAATATAAATATGATGGGTGTTATGTACAATGTACACTGAGCCAGGGTCAACAACACATGATAAATGTATCCCAAAATATAAAATGAGTAAGTTATAAAATTAGTCATTCAGAAATAACAAAATGGTCAGATTTTAATGTAAACATTTCAAGTGTAAAGCTGATGATGGTATTAATCTTCCCTAGAAATAATTGTCTAGAAAAGTGAAAATAATTTCCAGTTCAAATTTAAGAAAGAGCATTCTTTTCTAAATGCTTTTTATTTTAAAATTGCCAGATATTACCAGTAAAATAGTGCAAAAAATGGGTGATACAAAAATGGGTGATACGTCTTCAATTACACAATGAAATGAGCTGGAACTGAACTTTCACAGATTTATTTCAGAACCTGATTCTCTTTTGATTCTCATAAAGTATGGATACATTTATGGACATTGTACCAATGGTGTATAATGATATTTTGTGTCTTTTAATATATTTGGATGAATTGAAGTATTTAACAGTAATCAGTCTACAAAAGTATTATTTGTACTAACTGCTCTTTTTATATAAGATTTAAGGCGTTGCATAGTGGAATATTGATATCGTTTTGGTTTACGGTAACACCATGTGTTTGATTTTTTTGATATTCTTATTATGTCAAGGACTATTCCAGGCAGTGTTGTAAGTTAGCAAGCGGTGCAGCCAGTTCTGTGAAACACTGACAAACATTTTCAAGCACGAAGCTTTGTAAACATGGCCATGCATTGAATGTTTTCATCAACCAAATATTGAAAAAGCCCTGTCTCTGCGACATCATACCAAGATTGCTTTATAAAAATTGCACATTATTTCATTCAACAAAAAATGCCACAATGTTGACTTTGAATGCATAACAGGCCATTTTGGAATGAAACTTCAAATTGTATAATTGTAGCAGATATGTATATATTAAGCGTAAACCTGTGAAGTCAAACAATAACATTATTGATTTCCAAGATTATTATGAAATACATATAGAATGACCCTTGACAGAAATACTCATCAAAAATAGATTATATACCATAAGTTTATACATGTATGTATTGTGTATTGATGTTATTTGCAATACATAATACATGTACTGTATAAACAGAAAGAAACACACCACCCCTTGTATTGCAAAGCATTTCATTTGTACAGCTACTTTTCTTAAATTATTTTGTATTGGAAAATAAAACCTGCGGGTACACAATACAGTATGTTGAATATAATTGATTTGATTAATAATGCATTAATAAAACTATAAATAATGAAATGAACTGTACCTTCTGGTGTACAGTAAAAATGTAATTAAAATTATGTATTTACTACAGTGATGAGGGTCACTTATAATAATTCAAGTAAAGAATGTTGACGTCACATGAAAGAGAAGGTACAACATTGGTAATTATCAGACTACAAAATCAACAAATTAGTGTCTTAAAGCTAACTTGTTGTGAAGGTGGTCAAGGTACTAATTACCCTGAAATATTATTCTGTTTGAAGTACTCTCATTTCCAAGAAAACACAAGCAAACATTTGCAAAAAGTTGATATTGTTTGCTGTATACAAGTACTTCTCATACTTTTCTCACAACTGTTACTCCATATTGAGCTGAGATGTTTACAGGTTAATTGTTTTAAAGTAAGCATATACATGTACTCAAAGAAGCACTATATTCAACAAAATACCACTGTTGTACCTTCCTTGTAAACATAATATGTCAGCTTGCCCAGGGAAGATAATCCATGGAGTATAGGTGAACTACTGTACTTCAGTGCTGGAGCCAGAGGGTAAAAATAGATGTTAGTGCCCCATTCACCTTTGCATTAAAACCAGTATTCATTGGGGCAGATATCAGTGAGGGTATCGAGCTAAGATAGATTGCCTCTATAAATGCTTTGTACCATGTGAGACAGGGAGATAGAGTAAATTTTTTTTGGCAGTACGGGTGGTTAGCCTTTGGACATAAATCTGAAGATGATAATGAGGCAAGTGTTTGCCTCGGAGGCATAAATCTGTGGATGGCTGGCTATGCACTGGGGAGATATGGTGTTTAGTGCGAGCTTCACTTGCTAGCCTCCAGTCAGTGAGGGTGAGGTATATCACCCTGTAGCTGCTTACTGGGTAGGAGAGGGTGTTGGCTTTCATATTCACCTATTAGCTTCCAATTAGTGAGGTTGAGATGCACTGTAGCACCATACATGTACATGTGAGATATAGCTGGTCACGAGATGACAGTGGGTGTTGGCTTTCATAAGCACCTACATGTATAAGCCTCCAATTAGTGAGGCCTATAAGCCTCCAATCAGCACCCTATACATGTAGGTATATAGTGAAGGAAAGCTTGTCATTGGACAGGAGAGGGTGTTGGCTTTCATATTCACCTATTAGCTTCCAATTAGTGAGGTTGAGATGCAGTGTAGCACCATACATGTACAATGTACATGTACATGTATGTATAGGTCTGTGATGAGATATAGCTGGTCACGAGATGGCAGTGGTTGTTGGCTTTCATAAGCACCTACATGTATAAGCCTCCAATTAGTGAGGCCTATAAGCCTCCAATCAGCACCCTATACATGTAGGTATATAGTGAAGGAAAGCTTGTCATTGGACAGGAGAGGGTGTTGGCTTTCAAATGCACCTACTAGCCTACAATCATTGAGGTTAAGATAGCACATGTAGGGTCTATATAAGGATAGCTGGTCACTAGATAGGAGAGGGTATTGGCCTTCACTTACACCTGCTAGACTCCAATCAGTGAGGATGAGATCATGTGTACACGTATGTGTATTATACTGGAGCAGGTGGCCTTTTCTTGAGGTAGAAGTAATTGAAATGATAATCACATCCTAGAAGTGGCCTACAGCTTACTGATTATTTCTGAGGAAGAACTTTGGACAAAAAAAATCTGCAATCCTTCTATCTCAAACCATTTGCATTTATAAAATATATTCTGGACATGACTAATTCATACAAAATGGAAATTGCACGTGTACAGAAAAACTAATCTCTACAAATAAATATCTCATCTTTGTAGGTAAGATTTGTAGCATGGTGAAAAGGATAAGTAAAGACTGTTTGCGGTGACAGTAATTAGTTCTGAAAAGAACTGGTGGTTACAATTCCTACATGTAATTACTACTCAAAGAAATGTTTTTCACAAGGTGTCACCGCAAACAGCTTTTGCTCATCTTTGTAACTTCCACGTTACAAAAACATGATCATGTTCAGTGTATGTACTAGGAAATGATTTTGTTATAAAATTGTTGATACAATTTTTTGAGTGTATTTAATGCTGATTCTGAAAAGCAAATCTTGAATTTTGTTTGCAAACAGAATTTTGTGCAGTATTTTGTTTTGCGAAATCGTTCAATGTGTACCTGGACAGTATGTTTGTAAACCAATATTGGGCGTGGAATTATTCATCAGTAACAGCAAACTACGTTATGTATTGAAGTGTGTGCTGTTTAATTTATTTAATGATTCTAGGGCTGTGCGTTTTTGGATATTTTTGGAACCGGATACCCGAAATCAGGAAACTTCGGATACCCGGATACCCGTTTTCATTTTTGTTGAAAACATGCCTCAGGTGGTGTACAAATACATGTACTGTAAATAGTAACAAATTGACTTTTATATTACAGAAGATACCATACTTAAATCAATCTTTTCTTTATTGGAGTGCAATCTCTTGAATTTAAAGGTAATTGTCTGTAAAAGTGTAAACATTACATTGTTCAAGAGTCACAAATTTCTGTTCGCACTGCTCAAATGTTAAGTCCGAATAAAAATAAAAAAATAGACAATTGGTTTATTTGAATAACAATATTTGAGTGACTTCAGATGTTAATGTGAAGTGGAATATGACATCAGAAACTGACATTCACAGGAAATGATTCTCAGAACTTGAACCCAAGAATTGATAACGTCAAAATTCACTTTGCTTTCACATTTGTGTGAAGGGCAAAAGTCATATCAATTGATAAACTGGCCTTAACATATGCAACCCACTGTAGATATCATTCGATTGAATAGTCATATGGTACACAACTATCTGCTTCAACTAGTTCAGTACATTTAGATAATTAATATTGATTTGTTAAAATGCCAAGATAGAAGCTATTATATCAGTCATCGGCTGGACTACAACGCTGAAATGGACATAAATCAATAAGAAATTGTCAGTATGAATGACATGTAATTACTTCTTCACATTGGTGATTTGGTTTGGCTTAAGAAAGATGAAATTTGATGTTTTCCAATTGAGTTTTTTTGTTTTGGTCATCACTAAGATGGACAACAAAGAACCTAGATTTGTAACACTTTACTGGATGATAAATACATTGTATGCTTACAGATTTTGATTGGTAATGCTATTTCATAGGCCTTATTATTTTTAAAGATGCTTATCATTTGGGAATTATTTTTTCCCAGAAAGTTTTGGCTCATTTCAGTAAATTGGCCTTTTCCTAGTATAATAATAATAATAATGGAGACTTTTAATGCACCACAATCCACTAAAAACTAGTGCTTAAGGTAGAAAGAGAGTCAATCATCATCAAAGAAGTCATTTCAGAATGGAATTGCCCAGAGCATAAACAAAGAGTGATTAAAGTAATAAACTAATATATAATGCAGCATGATGAGTTAAATGCTAGTCTAAAAAATAAAACATACATATATGTTTAACAATGTTTCATTTGACTATTTTGTGAATTATCTCATTTAAAATGAAATTTAGTTTTTAATATTGACTTACCTTTTAAATTTACAAAGAATTTGTCTAATGAAAAACTAAATAGCAGGGGCGATAACAGAATCATGTTATCTTTATCGGTAATTTTTTTTCTAGCAGAAAAGTGTAAAACAGTCCTTGTATAATTATTTGACTTGCCATAACTGATTGGAGTCTGGGATCCAACCTTTTATAATTTATACCTGATTACACAAGGTAACTGGTTAGACAGGGGCCTGCATGGTAGCTAAACTATGCAACTTAAAAAGTCTTGGAACTAACTGATTTTAATCTGTATGCCTGCATGATAATTGATGCAATTAGTGGTCTAATACCACATCACGGATTTGTTCGACTTAGACTTGAGGTTGCCTTAAGTTGATCCTTTTTAAGAGACTGGGACTCAGGTTGAATGTTCAATAACTTCAAATCAGTCTCAACCATTGGGATTCAGCCTGGAAGATAAAATAACCTTTCCAATATTCACCATGGTTTAAACTCTGCAGTGAGTTAAACTAAATTGAAGGAATATTCTCTGTAAATATTAGAAAAATGTCTGAATAATGTATAATTATAATAGAATAGTAGTTACCTACTGTACATGTATGTTGTAAGATCATACATGTAACTAGGGCAGAACCACTGCATTAAAAAACAAACAGTGTTTGTCGTCTAAATTCAATGTTTTGTATTCTTGCTGGGACTGTATCTTTGACTCGGACTTGGACTCAGGACTCAAATACAAATCTGCCACGTCACATATTCTTTCAACTGTATAAAAAGTAGCAAACCTTGAAACGTTTTCTGAAAAACATAATGCAATTTATTTCCCCTTTCTTGGCCAAATTTGAATAAAATTAATGCAGTAAACATGGAAGAAGGTTTTATCATTAGTAGAAAACTGCACTCTGAAAACCCGTCTTCTACAGAAATTATTTTAAAAATTTATGTTTTCATAAGTCGTAACATAGAATTCAATGTACATGTTACTGCTTTATACAAGTATGAGGTTATATTTGGTATAAAGTTGGTGAGACATCAATTCTTATTATGGTTCACATGGCACTATGATTTATAAATATAGACACTCCAGAGATTTCAATTTGCATTTGTGAAAAATTAAATAGGAATTAATTTTGTGCATGTGCCTGCATGATGTACATGCACATGTAAATTCACTACTGTATAGGAATGATTAGAGAGATAATAATAATAATAATAATGTGTGGACTTATATAGCGCACGTATCCACCAACTGAGTGGTGCTCAAGGCGCATGTTATTACCCCTGCTCATAAGGCTCATTAGGCTCATAAATCATTCCTGAAACCATCTCAGCTCCCTGGGGAGTATACAGCTCAATTGCTGCCATTACAGCGCATATAGGGCTAATCAACCAACTCTGCCCTCACAGGTACCCATTTAACCCCTGGGTGGAGAGAAGCAATTATGGTTAAATGTCTTGCTCAAGGATACAAGTGTCACGGCCGGGATTCGAACCCGCATTCTGCTGCTAACACCAGAACTTGAGTCCGGTAAGCTAGACCGCTCGGCCACGACACTCCACAATCTTTGATACATACATTGTAGTTTATCTTTTGTCATTATGATGCATACCCATTAAAACCCTACTACACATGGAGGCCACTCCGATCCACTAAATTTCCAATATGTTCTTCACCAACCTGCTGTCCTTTCCAAGTAATCTTACAAAATCAACTGTGTGCTACCCAAGGCTACTGTAAATGTTTGAACATATTAGTATGGCCTACAATGTATCAATGGGAGACCACCTTACCCTGCAATCTCAGTGGTTTAACAGTACACAGAAGGGTAACCATAGGAGGTGTTTGGCAACAGCTAATGGCTTGGAGTGGCCTGAATGGGTTGTTTCAAAAATTGCACTGATTGTAGGAGGGTTAATTGTATCCCTCCCTCCTGAGGTCTGAGAGGTCCAAATGCCCAGATGTGGAGATGTGGTAAGTTCAGTTTGACCAGGGTTTGATGTGGGGCAGCCAGCATAAGACAACAGGGATGGAGACATCAGACATCAGTCCTACTTATTACTTATTATCCCCTCCCTCCCTCCCTCCCTCCCTCCTCCCTCCCTCCCTCCCTCTCCCTCCCTCCCTCCCTCCCTTCCCCTCCCTTCCCCTCCCCATCCCATCCCCTCCCCTCCGCCATCCCATCCCCATCCCCTCCCCAACCCCTCCCCAACCCCTCCCCATCCCATCCCCTCCCCATCCCATCCCCATCCCATCCCATCCCATCCCCATCCCCATCCCATCCCCATCCCATCCCCATCCCCATCCCCATCCCATCCCCATCCCCATCCCCATCCCCTCCCCATCCCCATCAAAATGTGAACAGAAAATCAAGAAGTACATACAAGTTTTACTTTTGTTCCTGCTGCTTACAGTGAAAATTTTACACCGAGTCTTGCAATTCGGACAAAAAGAACCTTCCCCCTACCTCTTTTCCTGGTGCAACATGGCGTTGGTACACACTGTTGAATGGAGGACAGTTAGTATGACACCATACTTAATTTCATTTTAATGGAAGGATGTGAAAAAGAATCAAAATTGTTCTTTGATATCATACCATGTGTTTGTCAGGTGCTGAATCTCCATTCCATTTTTGCCACACAAACTATCGTTTAGTTATGGCCTTGGTTTAGTGACAAATTGACAAATGTTTCTTGTCAGTGACGTCAAGGGGTTATATTAAAAATGGATATATGTACATGTAAAGATAGGGGCGATCTCTGTCAATGATTTGATTTTAACAGCAAATCTTCTTATAGTACAGCTGAAAACCAATATATATGAACATAGAAACAACCCTTGAAAGTACTTTTCGTTATACATGTATGTATGAACATTTACCTCGTAGCAACCAATTTTGGCCGTGCTATTAAGGAGTTAATAGATACCTGCCAGACATTTTTCATTTAATAGAACCATGAAGCTGTAGACATTGATGTAGTCCTGTCAAACCAATACTAGCCTTTGGTTGATCATCACAGAAAATTTAAAGAGTCTCTTTGTCTATAATCACATCAAATGTGAAGTGTTGGAATATATATTTTAATTTATTTTGTGGAGCAGAGCAATGAATTGCCTTCTTTAAGTCCTATCCACTTTAACATATAAAGCATCTAAAAGTCAAATTGAAGAATATTCACGGTATTTGCATTATGAGGATTATCGCTTTGTCTTGATTTCTGATTGACAATTGGGGGGACTGTAAGTACATACTAAAAACCTCACATTGATTTGAAATGCAGAGACATTTCAACGTATTTCTCTGCCAGATTCGAAATTCAATAACTTGGAATTGAATTGAATAATGGAACATACCCTGAAGAAATTTTGCAATGAATTTACATAAAAATATAAGAGACTTTTGCTGTTTTATAGTGTGTGGTGTGAGTGATGCATACTTTTTTCATGACACCAGATTTTAAATTAAATGGATATTTATTGATTTCAACAAAGTGTTATTGATTAGTTTTTATCTTGAGTGTGTGATAAGTGAGTATATTACATTGTATGTTCAGCTAAGAGATGACATAATGTCATAGAATAGTCATGTACAGTGCATGGACAAAGCAGTTCAAGGCATTTTATTCAGTCCTTTTTATGTGATTTTTTTTATTTTTGTCAGTATTCATGCAACATATTGATTAATGAGCTTGAGAAAGATCCTGCTCTAAGGGTCGAAATTTAAGGACATGTACTTCCATTTTTGTAATATTTATTAGAAGATTAGTCCATTTATGATCATCCAAAGATCTTTATACAAGGCATTTAGAAAGGATGCTCTAAAAAGAAATTGATTCCTTTACAGAGATATTACATATAATAAACAAAAAGCATAATCAATTCATTGTTTTTTCAAACCTGTAACCTTGCATTTAAAAACCCACAAAATTAGATGCATTATTTATTTGTCAAGTCAATGTTATTAACAAAAACCTTCACTCAGGCAAACATAAAAAAGTCTCCAGTTGTTGGTCATAGGTTGGCTTCAAAATCGGTGCGGTGATGCCAACAGGGACATATGTGATACATTTACACGCGGGTACCAAATTTCCCATATGTGTACAAAGTATGGTGGCTAAGAGAGGCCTCAAGAATCAGGGAAACATTCATAACCCTATGTGAAAAAGTCCTTTAAAACGCAGCGCAGCACAATTCCAATCGATTCAGCAATTGTGGTTGTAATTGGACACCGTTTCATAGCAAAAACAACATTTAAAATGCTCATGTGTGGGTCTGAGGCGACGTGCACTGAGACCAGAAAACGGAGTCTTCTTTTGGGGCCTAATATAGGGATTTTAAAATAACCGCGAGTTTATCTTTGAATCTGCATGAATGCTTAAATCGAAACAAACATTTGTTGTCTGCATATGTTGTTTATCTTCTTTGCCAGATGGGTTCTGAGATACAGGCAATGCTTAAATTATTTACCACAGAGATTTTGTACTGTACAGCAGAGAAGATGGAGCAGTGTGGGATAATATTGTTGATTTATCCTTGTTACATTGTGTAAAATCCAGCATTGAATAAGTTGCATGTGGAGGCTAAAGATAAAAATACAATCTCTGACATCAAAATGACGTACACAGTTACGTACATCACACAAATTTCTACTGTGCTTGCAGAATTTTAGATTTGCTTATTATTGAAGCTGGAGTAATGCTTAAGCCAGCATTTGAAAATAAGGCAACAAAATTGGTTAATCTTTTAAAAATAAAAACATATGTTTAAGTTGGAATACCTTTGAATATGTTATTACCAAACAGAATCAACAAGACACCCAGATGTATTTCTGGCAAATATTTCATTTTTAAGCTGGAGAATTAAATTGTGTATATTCACCATGGTTTTGTATCATCATGCTTTTATTTATTTGCAAAGCAAACAAGAACTGGAGGCCTTTTTTTGGCCAAATGTTGATTTTTGAAATGATAAAAAAACCGATGTACACAATGCATGAGCTGTGTAGTGCCTTGGCCTGTTTCACACTTAATAATTACCTTGATCAGTCAGGAAATCACTTAATGTCATGTATACTGCTAACGGTGTTCATTCAAAGCAGTCAATGAGTTCATGTATGTGTACTAATCACTTTCACTAAGTACTTAAGTAAATTGAAAAGCCATTCATTATCAAAGCAATACGTGTATCAGCATCAATTCAAAGGTAAAAATGTAGAATAATATATTGTTTTTATACTTAGAATACCAGAAAGTAATGTTCAGATAATATTTTGCACTGCATGCAAAAAGTGTAAACATTTTGACTGAATTAGAATACTGTCACATTGCTATTTAATACCAAAAGAAAGGCAAATTGAAATACAAGCCATGCTGAATAATGTATGTGTACATGTAACCGAATGTTTCAGTGCTGCAATTTCTACTCAAATCTGCTCAAGGGAAATTATAAACCAAGAAACCATGTTTCTGTTAATAGAACAATTTATTTACTGGCATCGAATGGTTATAATGGTGTTTGAGAAATTAAAAATATCACAATTTGATTGACGGTTTAACCCATCTCCTACTCAGCTTCAAGTTTGTAAGGATGTTAGTTTGATCTGGTTAAGAATAATTGTTTTAATCAGAATATCTTACTTACAGAGTGATGTATTTGAGTCAGGTTTTCAGGTTGTCGTTAGCACTTCATGATGGGAAAACATTTTCCACAGAATATATTTTATGGTAGTTTTTTAGGAGTTAGAATTCCTAATGATCCACATTCTCTTGTATCCATTTTTGCAGTTGTTGTATCATTTGTCGATAACGATTATAACAAGAGTTGTAATGTTAGAATTTAATAAATATACCAATATCATTAATTAAAGCCTATTGACTTGCCTCACATGTTGCATATTTGCAGAGAGTTTGAGTCACTCCGTAAACATCCAGATGATTTGATCGTCGCTAATAGAAAACTACCGACTTGAGCTGGAAATATTCGCCTGCGAAGAGAACAACAGCAATTAATATATCCCAATGTGTCAAGAAGTAAAGTATAGAAATCACTGTTGCCAATTAATAGTAATCAATGTGTATGCAGTAATGTAGACTGAGATCCTCCGTGCAGAGTATGGTCCACTATGGTCCACTATGGTCCACTGTGTGCTAGCATCATTGCGTTATGAGTACGTCTGTGCATTACTTAATAATCACACTCAACTCTCTGGATGATCGCTCCTGTATCCAAGCAACTGATTCTCATTGTATAGCAGGGCCTGGGTTTCATAGTGCAAGCGTTGCAAATGACACAGTTGTTCCATCCATTGTGTACTTGAGGAACCTGATTGGTCGTTTGGATGGAGCGGTGATGCTTGAGCTTGTATCATTTGACCGTGAACCTGGGTGTTTGTGTCGTTTGCCGACCCGCACAAATGTGAATTTTTATTGATAGGATTGATATTGACTGTGAATTTATTAGTTAGATAATTCACATGTCTGGAAGTTGAGATGATAACATGAAATAGGCTAATTAAATTTTGTTTTGGTTCATGTAGAAAATAGGACTCAAATTATTTATAAGTATATTCAGTTGTTACTGTGAAATCTTGAGTGTCATTTCAAGCCATAAAAGATGGATCTTCTCATTTTGCCTGAACAAATTTCCAAAAGATGACTTTAAAAAATTATACATTCAAGTTTCGATGGTCCAACATTTTAAATAATAAATTGGCTGTATATATTACCGGTTCATACATGTTCCATTATGATAATTATTTTCTTTCAATCATTTTATTTGAAAGTGAATTAATTCCTTGACCCTAAAAAACAAGATATGAATTGATTGAATGTAGCTGCATGGAGGTTATGCATACGTAAACTAATGTACTGTTAATTTTTAATATTTATATTACCATTGTTGTTTTCAATTGTGTTGACAAGGTTTGCTGTGGGCAAGTAGGTTACCCTTCTGTCAAGCTTGACATCTGAACATAATGCACTGCATAGCTTTTATTCTTTGATTAAATTAGTTTTTGTAAAAAGCAGCCGAGAAGTTATAATCACCTTAAAATGAAAATAACATTTAGGAATTATGGTCCAGAAAAATAACATGCCACTGCTATGCTTTAAGATGTACAGTATTGCTCATGTTTTCAAAATAAAAAATTATCTTTACTGCAGTTACTAATTGTAACACATATAACCTGAATCCTTCCTAACTCCCTAGGCCCATCTTGTAACACATATCAATCAAGTTTTTTTAAGTATCCCTAACTCCCTAGGCCCATTTGCTTGTAACACATACATGTATAACCTGAATCCTTCCTAACTCCCTAGGCCCATTTGCTTGTAACACATATAACCTGAATCCTTCCTAACTCCCTAGGCCCATTTGCTTGTAACACATATAACCTGAATCCTTCCTAACTCCCTAGGCCCATTTGCTTGTAACACATATAACCTGAATCCTTCCTAACTCCCTAGGCCCATTTGCTTGTAACACATATAACCTGAATCCTTCCTAACTCCCTAGGCCCATTTGCTTGTAACACATATAATCTGAATCCTCTAAAATCCTTCAGTAGTAAAGCAAGCACATGACATGTACACACATGTGTTTCTAATCTGCGATACATGTACATGGCCAGGGACCCTCCCTGCATGCATGGAGCACTAAACAGTGTCCACTGACCCAAGCACTGACATTGCAATCACTACAACAAACATGGATGTACATGTACCATGGAAAGGCAAGTATGCCTAATAACCTCAATCCTCCAAAATCCTTCACTTTAGCAAATAGGATGTAGCATGTACATGTAACCTCAATCCTTCAAAATCCTTCACTTTAGCATGAGAGGATTTTGGAGGATTTGGGAAAAATAGGGTTAATGAAAGGATAACACGTATGATATGATTCCAACAAAATAATTGTGAGAGTAAAATGTCTAGTATGTGTAGTACATGTTTATGTAATGCACTTAAAAGTCTCTTAAAATACTGTTAAACCATAGCCAGCAATACCTTTGGGTGTCTTTTGGACACACTGTTTGCTAAATGGACGCACTGTTTGCTAAATGGACACACTGTTTGCTAAATGGACACACTGTTTGCTAAATGGACGCCCTGTTTGCTAAATGGACACCCTGTTTGCTAAATGGACACACTGTTTGCTAAATGGACACCCTGTTTGCTAAATGGACACCCTGTTTGCTAAATGGACACCCTGTTTGCTAAATGGACACCGGACACACTGTTTGCTAAATGGACACCCTGTTTGCTAAATGGACACCCTGTTTGCTAAATGGACACACTGTTTGCTAAATGGACACACTGTTTGCTAAATGGACACACTGTTTGCTAAATGGACACACTGTTTGCTAAATGGACACACTGTTTGCTAAATGGACACACTGTTTGCTAAATGGACACCCTGTTTGCTAAATGGACACACTGTTTGCTAAATGGACACTGTTTGCTAAATGGACACACTGTTTGCTAAATGGACACCCTGTTTGCTAAATGGACACTGTTTGCTAAATGGACTGTTTGATAAATGGACACCCTGTTTTCTATATGGACACACTGTTTGATAAATGGACACACTGTTTGCTAAATGGACTCCCTGTTTACTAAATGGAAACCCTGTTTGCTAAATGGACACACTGTTTGCTAAATGGACACACTGTTTGCTAAATGGACACACCTGTTTGCTAAATGGACACACTGTTTGCTAAATGGACACCTGTTTGCTAAATGGACACACTGTTTGCTAAATGGACACACTGTTTGCTAAATGGACACACCTGTTTGCTAAATGGACACACTGTTTGCTAAATGGACACACTGTTTGCTAAATGGACACACCTGTTTGCTAAATGGACACACCTGTTTGCTAAATGGACACACTGTTTGCTAAATGGACACACTGTTTGCTAAATGGACACACTGTTTGCTAAATGGACACACTGTTTGCTAAATGGACACACTGTTTGCTAAATGGACACCCTGTTTGCTAAATGGACCACTGTTTGCTAAATGGACACACTGTTTGCTAAATGGACACACTGTTTGCTAAATGGACACACTGTTTGCTAAATGGACACTGTTTGCTAAATGGACACACTGTTTGCTCTAAATGGACACAGTTTGCTAAATGGACACACTGTTTGCTAAATGGACACCCTGTTTGCTAAATGGACACACTGTTTGCTAAATGGACACACTGTTTGCTAAATGGACACACTGTTTGCTAAATGGACACACTGTTTGCTAAATGGACACACTGTTTGCTAAATGGACACACTGTTTGCTAAATGGACACACTGTTTGCTAAATGGACACCCTGTTTGCTAAATGGACACACTGTTTGCTAAATGGACACACTGTTTGCTAAATGGACACACTGTTTGCTAAATGGACACACTGTTTGCTACTAAATGGACACACTGTTTGCTAAATGGACTACTAAATGGACACTGTTTGCTAAATGGACACACTGTTTGCTAAATGGACACCCTGTTTGCTAAATGGACACACTGTTTGCTAAATGGACACACTGTTTGCTAAATGGACACACTGTTTGCTAAATGGACACACTGTTTGCTAAATGGACTATTTGTTTGCTAAATGGACACACTGTTTGCTAAATGGACACACTGTTTGCTAAATGGACACACTGTTTGCTAAATGGACACACTGTTTGCTAAATGGACACACTGTTTGCTAAATGGACACACTGTTTGCTAAATGGACACACTGTTTGCTAAATGGACACACTGTTTGCTAAATGGACACTGTTTGCTAAATGGACACACTGTTTGCTAAATGGACACTGTTTGCTAAATGGACACACTGTTTGCTAAATGGACACCCTGTTTGCTAAATGGACACACTGTTTGCTAAATGGACACCCTGTTTGCTAAATGGACACACTGTTTGCTAAATGGACACACTGTTTGCTAAATGGACACACTGTTTGCTAAATGGACACTGTTTGCTAAATGGACACACTGTTTGCTAAATGGACACCATGTTTGCTAAATGGACACACTGTTTGCTAAATGGACACACTGTTTGCTAAATGGACACCTGTTTGCTAAATGGACGCACTGTTTGCTAAATGGACACACTGTTTGCTAAATGGACACACTGTTTGCTAAATGGACACCCTGTTTACTAAATGGACACACTGTTTGCTAAATGGACACCCTGTTTGCTAAATGGACACACTGTTTGCTAAATGGACACTGTTTGCTAAATGGACACACTGTTTGCTAAATGGACACCCTGTTTACTAAATGGACACACTGTTTGCTAAATGGACACACTGTTTGCTAAATGGACACCCTGTTTGCTAAATGGACACCCTGTTTGCTAAATGGACACCCTGTTTGCTAAATGGACACACTGTTTGCTAAATGGACACACTGTTTGCTAAATGGACACACTGTTTGCTAAATGGACACCCTGTTTGCTAAATGGACACACTGTTTGCTAAATGGACACACTGTTTGCTAAATGGACACCCTGTTTGCTAAATGGACACCCTGTTTAATAAATGGACACCCTGTTTACTAAATGGACACACTGTTTGCTAAATGGACACCCTGTTTACTAAATGGACACACTGTTTGCTAAATGGACACACTGTTTGCTAAATGGGCGCACTGTTTACACTGTTTGCTAAATGGACACCCTGTTTACTAAATGACACACTGTTTGCTAAATGGACGCACTGTTTGCTAAATGGACACACTGTTTGCTAAATGGACACACTGTTTGCTAAATGGACACACTGTTTGCTAAATGGACACACTGTTTGCTAAATGGACACACTGTTTGCTAAATGGACACACTGTTTGCTAAATGGACACACCTGTTTGCTAAATGGACACCCTGTCTGCTAAATGGACACACTGTTTGCTAAATGGACACACTGTTTGCTAAATGGACACCCTGTCTGCTAAATGGACACACTGTTTGCTAAATGGACACACTGTTTGCTAAATGGACGCCCTGTTTGCTAAATGGACACACTGTTTGCTAAATGGACACACTGTTTGCTAAATGGACGCACTGTTTGCTAAATGGACACACTGTTTGCTAAATGGACACACTGTTTGCTAAATGGACACACTGTTTGCTAAATGGACACACTGTTTGCTAAATGGACACACTGTTTGCTAAATGGACACACCTGTTTGCTAAATGGACACACTGTTTGCTAAATGGACACACTGTTTGCTAAATGGACACACTGTTTGCTAAATGGACACACTGTTTGCTAAATGGACACACTGTTTGCTAAATGGACACACTGTTTGCTAAATGGACACACTGTTTGCTAAATGGACACACTGTTTGCTAAATGGACACACTGTTTGCTAAATGGACACACTGTTTGCTAAATGGACACACTGTTTGCTAAATGGACACACTGTTTGCTAAATGGACACACGTAGAGCTAAATGGACACACTGTTTGCTAAATGGACACACTGTTTGCTAAATGGACACACTGTTTGCTAAATGGACACACTGTTTGCTAAATGGACACACTGTTTGCTAAATGGACAATGTTTGCTAAATGGACACCCTGTTTGCTAAATGGACACACTGTTTGCTAAATGGACACACTGTTTGCTAAATGGACACACTGTTTGCTAAATGGACACACTGTTTGCTAAATGGACACACTGTTTGCTAAATGGACACCCTGTTTGCTAAATGGACACACTGTTTGCTAAATGGACACACTGTTTGCTAAATGGACACACTGTTTGCTAAATGGACACACTGTTTGCTAAATGGACACCCTGTTTGCTAAATGGACACCCTGTTTGCTAAATGGACACACTGTTTGCTAAATGGACACCCTGTTTGCTAAATGGACACACTGTTTGCTAAATGGACACACTGTTTGCTAAATGGACACACTGTTTGCTAAATGGACACACTGTTTGCTAAATGGACACACTGTTTGCTAAATGGACACACTGTTTGCTAAATGGACACTGTTTGCTAAATGGACACACTGTTTGCTAAATGGAAGATCTGTTTGCTAAATGGACACACTGTTTGCTAAATGGACACACTGTTTGCTAAATGGACACACTGTTTGCTAAATGGACACACTGTTTGCTAAATGGACACACTGTTTGCTAAATGGACACACTGTTTGCTAAATGGACACACTGTTTGCTAAATGGACACACTGTTTGCTAAATGGACACACTGTTTGCTAAATGGACACCCTGTTTGCTAAATGGACACCCTGTTTGCTAAATGGACACTGTTTGCTAAATGGACACCCTGTTTGCTAAATGGACACCGTTTGCTAAATGGACACTGTTTGCTAAATGGACACCCTGTTTGCTAAATGGACACACTGTTTGCTAAATGGACACCCTGTTAGCTAAATTGACACTTTTTGCTAAATGGACACCCTGTTTGCTAAATGGACACACTGTTTGCTAAATGGACACACTGTTTGCTAAATGGACACACTGTTTGCTAAATGGACACCCTGTTTGCTAAATGGACACACTGTTTGCTAAATGGACACACTGTTTGCTAAATGGACACCCTGTTTGCTAAATGGACACACTGTTTGCTAAATGGACACACTGTTTGCTAAATGGACACACTGTTTGCTAAATGGACACCCTGTTTGCTAAATGGACACACTGTTTGCTAAATGGACACACTGTTTGCTAAATGGACACACTGTTTGCTAAATGGACACACTGTTTGCTAAATGGACACACTGTTTGCTAAATGGACACACTGTTTGCTAAATGGACACACTGTTTGCTAAATGGACACACCTGTTTGCTAAATGGACACACCTGTTTGCTAAATGTACACACTGTTTGCTAAATGGACACACTGTTTGCTAAATGGACACACTGTTTGCTAAATGGACACACCGTTTGCTAAATGGACACACCGTTTGATAAATGGACACACCTTTTGCAAAATGGACACACCGTTTGATATATGGACACACTGTTTGCTAAATGGACACACTGTTTGCTAAATGGACACACTGTTTGCTAAATGGACACACCTGTTTGCTAAATGGACACACTGTTTGCTAAATGTACACCCTGTTTGCTAAATCGACACACAGAAACGTAAATGGACACACTGTTTGCTAAATGGACACACTGTTTGCTTAATGGACACACTGTTTGCTAAATGGACACACTGTTTGCTAAATGGACACACTGTTTGCTAAATGGACACTGTTTGCTAAATGGACACCCTGTTTGCTAAATGGACACCCTGTTTGCTAAATGGACACACTGTTTGCTAAATTTACCACCTGTTTGCTAAATGGACACACTGTTTGCTAAATGGACACCCTGTTTGCTAAATGGACACACTGTTTGCTAAATGGACACACTGTTTGCTAAATGGACACACTGTTTGCTAAATGGACGCCCTGTTTGCTAAATGGACACACTGTTTGCTAAATGGACACACTGTTTGCTAAATGGACACACTGTTTGCTAAATGGACACACTGTTTGCTAAATGGACACACTGTTTGCTAAATGGACACACTGTTTGCTAAATGGACACCCTGTTTGCTAAATGGACACCCTGTTTGCTAAATGGACACACTGTTTGCTAAATGGACACACTGTTTGCTAAATGGACACACTGTTTGCTAAATGGACACACTGTTTGCTAAATGGACACACTGTTTGCTAAATGGACACACTGTTTGCTAAATGGACACACTGTTTGCTAAATGGACACACTGTTTGCTAAATGGACACACTGTTTGCTAAATGGACACACTGTTTGCTAAATGGACACAGTTTGCTAAATGGACACACTGTTTGCTAAATGGACACACCTGTTTGCTAAATGGACACACTGTTTGCTAAATGGACACACTGTTTGCTAAATGGACACACTGTTTGCTAAATGGACACACTGTTTGCTAAATGGACACACTGTTTGCTAAATGGACACACTGTTTGCTAAATGGACACACTGTTTGCTAAATGGACACAGTTTGCTAAATGGACACCCTGTTTGCTAAATGGACACACTGTTTGCTAAATGGACACACTGTTTGCTAAATGGACACACTGTTTGCTAAATGGACACACTGTTTGCTAAATGGACACACTGTTTGCTAAATGGACACCCTGTTTGCTAAATGGACACACTGTTTGCTAAATGGACACACTGTTTGCTAAATGGACACACTGTTTGCTAAATGGACACACTGTTTGCTAAATGGACACCCTGTTTGCTAAATGGACACCCTGTTTGCTAAATGGACACCCTGTTTGCTAAATGGACACACTGTTTGCTAAATGGACACACTGTTTGCTAAATGGACACACTGTTTGCTAAATGGACACTGTTTGCTAAATGGACACACTGTTTGCTAAATGGACACCCTGTTTGCTAAATGGACACCCTGTTTGCTAAATGGACACACTGTTTGCTAAATGGACACACTGTTTGCTAAATGGACACCCTGTTTGCTAAATGGACACACTGTTTGCTAAATGGACACCCTGTTTGCTAAATGGACACACTGTTTGCTAAATGGACACCCTGTTTGCTAAATGGACACACTGTTTGCTAAATGGACACACTGTTTGCTAAATGGACGCACTGTTTGCTAAATGGACGCACTGTTTGCTAAATGGACACACTGTTTGCTAAATGGACACACTGTTTGCTAAATGGACACACTGTTTGCTAAATGGACACACTGTTTGATATATGGACACTGTTTGCTAAATGGACGCACTGTTTGCTAAATGGACGCACTGTTTGCTAAATGGACACACTGTTTGCTAAATGGACACACTGTTTGCTAAATGGACACACTGTTTGCTAAATGGACACACTGTTTGCTAAATGGACACACTGTTTGCTAAATGGACACCCTGTTTGCTAAATGGACACACTGTTTGCTAAATGGACACCCTGTTTGCTAAATGGACACCCTGTTTGCTAAATGGACACACTGTTTGCTAAATGGACACACTGTTTGCTAAATGGACACCCTGTTTGCTAAATGGACACACTGTTTGCTAAATGGACACTGTTTGCTAAATGGACACACTGTTTGCTAAATGGACACACTGTTTGCTAAATGGACACACTGTTTGCTAAATGGACACACTGTTTGCTAAATGGACACACTGTTTGCTAAATGGACACACTGTTTGCTAAATGGACACACTGTTTGCTAAATGGACACACTGTTTGCTAAATGGACACACTGTTTGCTAAATGGACACACTGTTTGCTAAATGGACACACTGTTTGCTAAATGGACACCCTGTTTGCTAAATGGACACACTGTTTGCTAAATGGACACACTGTTTGCTAAATGGACACACTGTTTGCTAAATGGACACACTGTTTGCTAAATGGACACACTGTTTGCTAAATGGACACCCTGTTTGCTAAATGGACACCCTGTTTGCTAAATGGACACACTGTTTGCTAAATGGACACACTGTTTGCTAAATGGACACACTGTTTGCTAAATGGACACACTGTTTGCTAAATGGACACACTGTTTGCTAAATGGACACACTGTTTGCTAAATGGACACACTGTTTGCTAAATGGACACCCTGTTTGCTAAATGGACACACTGTTTGCTAAATGGACACACTGTTTGCTAAATGGACACACTGTTTGCTAAATGGACACACTGTTTGCTAAATGGACACACTGTTTGCTAAATGGACACACTGTTTGCTAAATGGACACACTGTTTGCTAAATGGACACACTGTTTGCTAAATGGACACCCTGTTTGCTAAATGGACACACTGTTTTATTTGTAAAGCACATGCAAAAGTATTGCAAGCTAAACATTTGGACAACCTTTTTTTCAAAGAATAACAAATTTGGACACCCTGTTTTCAAACCCTGGCTTATACACTGTGTTAAACCTAATGCGTAGTATATAATTTAGAGAATTAGCTGTTGCAAACTGCTTACTAACCTAAAGGACTTGTAGTATAAAGGCAAAATAATGGTTAATGGCCTTATGTTTTGAACCTAGCAGGTTCTTTCTCAAAGGCAAATGTGTAGTAAGTACATTTACAGGTCAACATGAGTTGACCGTTTTTGACTGGTAAAAGCATTGTCTTGTATTGTTCAGGGTGGTCAAAATGACAGTAAAAACCAGTCAAAAATGCCCCTGTGTGCACAATTGGTTCAACAGTCAAAAACAGTCAGTTGACTGATTTTGACCACTGTAGGTACTTGTCACAAAAGTTCAGCTGCAGTAGGAGGGTTAACCAGGTCAATTATTTATTGTTAAAAGTATTTTTTTTGTCCAGTCTAAAAGCAATGATTGAAAAATATGATCAAAAAAAAAAGCAGGTAAAATAATGAATACAATGGCAATACATCTTATGAAGAAATGATACAGAAGGCAAAGGAAATACTGTAGATATTATCCAAACATGACAACGGTAATAGTAAGATACTTGGATCTGCATTCTCCTAGTGAGTATTGCATCCAGTATTTCAATGATTGATAATAAGGGCTGGTTTGACCGACAGTAACATTCTCAGTATAAACATTGATATTTCAGCCTGGACACTGACCTATTTATGGGTGGTGGTTGACTATCAGTGTTATTTAACTTGAAATTCCAAAATCAATTAATTGGCAGAAGGCCATGGTAATTTATTTGACATAACACAAAGATCAGTCAATATAATTACATTGTTTGTGGGACATGAGTGGCAAAGATTGATTGATTGGAATATGTAATGTAATTTGTTTATTTCTTTGTTTCCCCTTTTACCTTCTTAATTACAAGTTTAGTTTTTCTAGTTTTTGTTTTGTTTGATGATTTATCGGTCTGTTTATTTCCCAAGAAGGCAAATGTTCTTGTGGTGAGGATCAGTAACAATTATAACGGCCAAAAGGGCAAATGCTGGACTAAGCCAAGATGGAATTCAAGTTGACACATTTAATCTCAACAGTAATATCTTCACCAGTGCTGATGAACCTACAGATGCTTATACAATAAACATTGACTCTGTGCAGCAATGGTAGTGGGCCACACGCTTAACATGATATATCAAATTGTTTACATATTTTTTGTTGCAGATATCCATGTTTCTTGATAGTTTAAACAAAAAGCGATATCTATTTTTTTGCATGTTAATCTTTGACACATGAGGGCGCTATTTTATGAGATCACAAAAGAAATTCGGTGTCACAGCAATGCTAAAAAAACAACCTTGCCTCAAACAATGATTGTTTCAACAAGTAAATAAACACTTGCAGTCCATGATCAGTCACCTCAAAATGTGGCTAGAAAATGAGTTTTGTGATACATGAGCGGGAATTGCGGGAAATTTGGCTATTTATACAAACAGAGCCTGCTGATTCCAAATATGATTGTTCCCAATCGTAAAAGTGCGCACAAAGGGTTGATATATAAGACTTGTTTCAGTCTCTATTTACGGAGTAGAATGAGAATGTGGCTAGGAAATATGTGACCGGCTCCACAAAAATGGGTATTATGGGACAAAATTTAAAAATTGAGTTACATACATAGCTGAATTGGTTACATTATAAGCTTTAATTTGGTGTAGGTTTGAACCCCGTGGCATTTTGCATTCTGGAGATATACTGATTTTTGCATATTCATATTGTACAAATTAATGGAAGTGCCTCCAGAGATACAGCCCTTTAAACACAGCAAGTGGAAAAAGAAATGAGCTAAGAAGAAACTCTCTTGAATGCCCATAGCAACAGTCCTTTTGAGATCCTTTAGGAATGCTTGTGCAATATAAATTTGAATTATCAAGCATCTTGAAGTATTTTTTCAAATATTTTTGATAATTTGCATAATGTGTAAAATTTAAACTTGTGTTTTTTCATCCTGTAAATAAATTATGAAAGTATTGATATAATAGAAGCCAATAAACCAAAAAAAAAAAAATCACGTTGTGAATTTTTTTTTCACCCTCTCCACATAGAACAGCCCTTTACGGGTAACAGCATAGCGTCCCTTAATACCCTTTTTCGCAGAGTGGGTCACATATGTTATATATAAGAATGTATATATGAGAATTGCCTTACATGTATGTCACCCTCAACTTTGCCAATTATGTGAAAAACGCACTTCATTGTTAAGATTTAGCCATCCAATAAAATGTTACATGGTGGCTGCCAGTTTGAATATTGGGAAATGGCACCCTCTGTTGGTAGATTTACGCACATACATGTACACGTAAATTTTAGCTCAAACTAATTTCAAACCCTAATTTCACAGCTTTGTGCACACTTGTGCACATGAAACAATCACTTTAATTCCCAGAGATGTTCCCAGAGATGTATCGTCAAACTGAATAATAATCAGGAGTTGATCACGGCCTATTAAATAACAAGAAAACACAAAAGAACTTTGAAAACTTTGAAAAGACCAGGAATTCAGTCAACTTTTATGCCCAAACCAACCATGATGTTTCTTCAGTTTGACAAACTGAAGAAACACTTTAAAAAAATTCAAATTACCATATTTTTTTAAAACCATTAATCAATCCATTGTGGTCTAGATTTTACCGAAGAATAAGGTTACATCGACATTCATAAAAAATTCATTGTGAATCGTGAACTATATCCCTATAGTGTTTCATATTTAATGGAATTTAAGTGGTAAATGGTTTCTGCTTCAGTAATCTGATGAAAAGAGTTGCTTTCAACATGTCATGAATAAGTTATAACTAAATATGAAGTCTCTGTTTAAGGTTCTACTATCCTAAGAAATTATAAGCAGAAAATATGCAGAAGATGTGAAGATGTTCCAACTGAAAATAAGGTATCCTTCATACAGACGGAGCGTTGTGAAGAATTATCAAAATTTGCGATGACACCACCTGATCTCATCTTGCAAAAGCATTTGGTTGTAACAAGAGTATGAGGGTTAAAGTCTCATGACTTCTCCTGATAATGCTCAGTGGACAAACTCTCCACTATTTTCCATTTCAAACACTAACATGGTGTCATTGCAAACTTACTAAATGTACATCTATAGGTATTATTGAGTGCCATGGCAGAACAGTGTTGTACATCAGATTTATTTTCTAATGGCCGAGTTGACAGAATGTAGGTTTGAATCCTCGCCAAGACTATGCCATTTTGTCCTTGAGTAAGACACTCTAATGTAATTGCTTCTCTCTACCTAAGAGAGAATGTGGTTCTGGTGTTTGATTAAGCATGGGCTGCATACTCCCCAGGGAGCAGAGATGCTTCTGGAATGATTTAAATTGCTCTGATGACTTGGTGTAATAATGTTCATGTGTAATTAGCATCATATTTTGCAGATACTGGCCCAATATTAGAATAAGTTTTGATGCTTTGTAATAATTGTATGTTGGAATTATTGGTTTTGGTGTACATTAACACCATGTGGTTTGAATTTCAACTTATTATTAATATTATTATTTTTACAGTCCCATGTCTTGAGTCTGTTGAATTTTTCCCCAATCTGTACAGTTTATTTCCAATTTAAGCTTCCATTTTTATATGTTTTTGTTTTCTTTCTTGTGAATTTTCCTATGCAGATCTGCCACTCCTTATAATGGATTTATGATCATGAATCGTCTTAGTATGAACAACCTTACAGAACCAGTCACTAAGGATCTGGAATTCCAACTACAGGATCCATTCTTGTTGTACAAGACATCACAGTGTGAGTCAGCAACCAGATCACATGTGTTGGTCATTTAACAGAATGTGTGTGGTCAGTTGGTCTGATGATGACCAGATAATGAGTTAAAGGGACAGTATTAGAGTACACTTCCAACAGGGCATGGAATCGGTGTCCTTGTTTAAGATGAACACAGTGACTGAAAATTACTGGCTCATTTATGCAGCAGCAACGGTAATATGACCTTACCTTGTAGGGTATTATTTCCAGTCACTGAGTTAATCTAAAAGTAGCACTCTGATTCCATGCCCTGTTGATCATGACGATATTGTCCCTTTAACACATCTTTACATGATGATCAAAAAAACATCATCCATGACACTTTTGTTGACATGCCTGACCATTTTCACAACATTCACTTCTAATGTGAAAAGACCAAGACAGAAAAACCAAAGATACGTGATCAAAGTTAAGAAATGTTGACCACAGTCAGATGAGAGACTATTTCTTGAATTCTTTTAAACATCATAAGGGCCCGCTGGAGGTCTTTTGTATTGGTGAATGGGCATTTAAAATAACCTAGAAACTAATCATGAAAGAGAAGGGGCTTACCAGTTGTCTTTGATTTAACCCTCTTGCTAGTACAAGGGTCAAAATCAGTCAAAATGTTGATATACTTGCCAAGGTATATCTAGTGCACTTAAAAGTTCAACACTGTCGAACCTTACATGTAGTAAGTACATTTACAGGCCAAAAAGAGTTGACCGTTTTTGACTGGTAAAAGCATTGTCTGGTATTGTTCAGGGTGGTCAAAATGACAGTAAAAACCAATCAAAAATGCCCCTGTGTGCACATTTGGGTCAACAGTCAAAACAGGCAGTTGACTGATTTTGACCTCTATAGCAACTTGCCACTGAAGTGCAGCTAGAGTAGGAGGGTTAATGGCAGCAAAATGTGCCTCTGTGTTTTTAAACATTTGGAAAAGGTACTATGCTTACATGATCAGTGATTTTCATGGTTCTCCTAGGAGCCCATCTTGAAGAAAGACAAAGAAGAATATGATGGCATTTAATGAGCGTGACAAGTGCATATATTCATTTCATATTGAATGAAGTTTCTCAAGGCTTTATACTTGGTCCTCCCTGTTACATGCACAAGACCTATATAACTTTCATAACACATGAAAATAGGAAACACCTGTTCGCATTGATGTGATATTTGATCCTTTTGTTTTCATCCAGCCATCTATGGACTGTGGTTCTATGACAAAGCTGAATGCCAAAAGGTTGCAAGACTTATGGAAGGGTACGTAAACAAAGGCTCTATTATTTAAAAAAAAACAGATTAAGATAATAAATGAAACCAAGGAAACCAAGTGCTTAAAGGGTGGTAGCTTTTAAGTCTGAATAAACCTGTGATGAGGAGATGATGAAGAAATGTTTAGTTTAAGATTTGGGAGGAAAACCACAGACAAATTATTATAGGTAAAAACCCTTGAATCAGGTCGATACTGAAAACCCAATCAGTGATGTCTGCCTGATGGTACATAGACATGAAAGGCATGGAATGCACTGCTTTGTCAATCTTGAAAAGTAAATTCTTTTTGTAAATGGAGATTACTGGACTAGAGTCCTAACTCACTAGGCCCATTTGCTTACACATAACCTGAATCCTTCCTAACTCCCTAGGCCCATTTGCTTACACATAACCTGAATCCTTCCTAACTCCCTAGGCCCATTTGCTTACACATAACCTGAATCCTCCAAAATCCTTCAGTAATACACTGATACATGTACATGTACATGGCCAAGGACTCTCCCTGCATGCATGGAGCAATAAACAGTGTCCACTGACCCAAGCACTGACCTTGCAATCACTACAACAAACATGGATGTACCATGGAAAGGCAAGTATGCCTAATAACCTCAATCCTCCAAAATCCTTCACTTTAGCAAAGAGCATGTAGCATGTAACCTCAATCCTTCAAAATCCTTCACTTTAGCAAAGAGGATTTTGGAGGATTTGGGAAGGTTAGGGTTAAGATGTGGAAGGAAAACCCCAGACAAATTATTTTAGGTAAAAACCCTTGAATCAGGTCGATACTGAAAACCCAATCAATGATGTCTGCCTGATGGTACATAGACATGAAAGGCATGGAATGCACTGCTTTGTCAATCTTGAAAAGTAAATTCTTTTTAAGTGGAGATTACTGGACTAGTTACTAAAACATCTTGCAAATTATGCTCTATCTGGGGTATCAGTTGGATGAGCTGTGGCAGGAAATCAAAGTTAAGCAACATTGACCTCAGTCAGTATTTGGATGGGAGATTACTGAAGCTGGTTCTGGTATTGCTACGAGCATAAACTGACTGTTATTTATGCATGTACAAGTCCTGTGTGTAATACGAACACTATACCATGTACTTCGGGCATTAGGATGTAGTTACAAGACAGGATCATTGTAAAAGAGTCTGGGTCTACCCCAATATTTCTGGTTCAGGTGAAACAGATCGCCAATTGAAAATTACCTGGAATTTCATGACGGCCATTAACCCTAACGATCCCCATCCAGACAAACTCCAACACCAGGGATTGTTGGAGTTTGATGGGTTGAGTACTGTGTACTTCTGATATGGCATGTGTAAAGTGTTGGAATATGGCTGGATGAGTACTGTATGTGTGCAGTATAGGCTTGGGCGATATCGATTTTTTTCATCCACGATATATCGTCAAACATACATCGTGATATTCGATAATATCGCAATTATTTTTGTTTTTCACGCATGAGTGCTTTAGAGCCGGTAATGACAGGGATGTACCTAGACACGCGTCACAATAAATTGCCAGTGCTTATCTGAGAGACACGTGCAATTGCGCCGTTCACGAGTGCAACATATGGGGCGGGTTTTCGCTCCCCTAACAAAAAAAAAACAAAAAAATGGCACAGCTACGCGACGTAACCAGACAATTGTTTTCAGTTTGTGACATGTTCAATCATCAACGTTTATCAAAATAGAACTTACTCGTGAGTGCTAGTAACTTGAAAGATATACTGGTATACGAACAATCATTTAATCATGTTTTAACACTTTTCACAATCTGCCATCTTAAAAGTTAAAACGAAGCGTAACCGATCGCAAAGTTCGGTTTATGTTTGGTCAGAATCATGATGTCATCGCAGCACAACCGAACTTGCGAAAACGCTTAACCAATGACCAAAGCCCAAACATGTTTCTGGTTATGGTCACAAAAACGCACCCATCGCTATTGGCAAATCGTTCCCATAATAATTATGTGGGATGGTTACTGCGTCGTGCATCCCAATCAAATCATCAGCCCGAGTTCACGTGATTCGCGTTCCACGTGACTGGGTCAAAGTATAAACACGTGACTAGGTTCATTACTGCATATAGTACCGTGGAGAATTTTAAGGTAACGCCCATATTCTGCATATATTTAAATATGTATGATATAATGTACTCACCTGCGGACCCTGCGGTACGCGGTGGGTGCGCCAGTCACAGACCACCATGGACAGACAGTGAGACGTAAACATTGTCTACACATTGTTGGATCAAATAACCCATTTAATCCCCAACACTTAATCAGTCTGAATAGATTTCTTTGAGTGGCGGTGGATTATTAAACAACACCCTGTTGGGCGGCTCCTTTGTGATCTGACAGTCGAATTACTACAGTAGTAGTCCGATTTTGTTTCTCACGAAGTTTTTCCATGGAATTTCTGACCCAACTGACAATCTAGGATTTTGTTTAATCGCGATATATTTTTTTCTTCACGATAATTCTTTTTCATCGCGATATATTTTTTTCATCACGATCTGCCGATATCTCGATGATTTAAAAAGTTCTCGATATGATAATCGAGTAAAAAAAAATATCGCGATATTCGATATTATCGTGTCATCGCCCAAGCCTAGTGCAGTAACAGTGTTGGATTTTGATTGAGTGAGGACGGTGGTTCTACTAGCATGCAACATTGTTAGACTTTGAGTGGAGAGAGTGTGTGTATGCAACCTGCTGTAATAAACAACTGATAAAGGCAAATATTGTACTTAGGTATGCTTGGCATTTTGTCTAACATACATGTATCATACAACTAGAACCTACCATTTATTTCATAGGGTGTTTTAGTTTTTGTATAGTTAGGTTTTTTAGCATGAAAACAATTGTTGGATTATGATGGGTTGAGTACTGTGTGACTCCAGTGTTCAAACTTTACTTTGGGCCATGTGTCCCCACTCAATCGAAATCCAACAGCTAAGGACCTGTTGGAGTTTGACGGGCTGAGTACTGTTATGGCAAGTGGACTGTTGGAGTTTGATGGGTTGAGTACTGTAAACCAGCAACAGTCAACCATGGTGTTGGGATTTGATAGGTTGAGGAAGGTTTCTAGTAAAAATGCTTAGGGAGTTAGGGTTAATTTTAGTCCCCCCCAAAAAAGTTGGTTTCTGGTTTCTGTGTGTGTCGCCTCAGACCTGCGCGTCAGCATTTAAACATTTCTTTTTTTTTTGCTATGAAACAATGTCCAATTGCAGCCAAAATTGCTGGATCGATTGGAATTCTGCCATGCTGTGTTTTAAACGATGTTTTCACATAGGGGTATGAACATTTGCCTGATTTATGAGGCCTCCCTTGGCCACCATACTTTCTGTATGGTAAATTTGGTCTGGTTCCAATAACCATGTAGTCATGTATCAAGGATTTCACTAGTTGGGGGAAAAAGATTACCAAAAAAAAAGCCAACACCACACTGATTTTGAAGCCGACCTATGACAAGAAAGGCCTCTTTATTTTTACTCTGGTCATGGCCTTGATGCCCTTTACTCAGGAAAAGTAGCATGACACGACAAGAATGAAATTCCAGGACTTGTATTTTTTATTTCTTTTTTGAGAGATGAGATATTTAAGCCAAATAAATAGAAATAAATAAGTGATTTCACTGAATTGGCCCTCATTTTGTGATTCCACAGATCATAGGTTTCATATATACATGGGAAGGGGGGGGGTGACATGATCAAGTTTAAGTGTTGGGAATTGAATGTGTTATCGGATCGAATGTGTAGAAAAGGTTGACGTCTCACTTTCTAGCTATGGTGGTCTCTGATCCTCTGATTAAATTGGTATAGTGGCTGGATGTCTACATGTAATAGATCAGACTTCAGAGATAAGGTAGTTTTCAATTTTTGGCTAGCCGGGGTAAAAAACACTGTTTCTGGTTTTACCGTGATTTTTTTGTTTCAAGAACAGAAAAATAATGAAAAGGGCTTTATATAACATGTCACTGATGTTTTTCACCGTATAATCAGAGGGCAATACAAAACTATTCTATGAAAGATTGTATGAAAGAGATTTTTCAAAATTTTGTTGTTACGAAACATAAACCAGGGTTCGACCTAAACTGTATAGTGTGCTGGCCTATAGCCACATGCCAGTTAAAATGGTGGTGTATGGGTGAAAATACCTTTCAAAGTAGTCCAGCGGGCTTGTCAAAAATAATCATAAAGACTGTACTAAATCCTTGTTATTTTTACTTTATATTTTCAAATCTTATTCCACTGAGCCATGATTTTTTAAATATACTAGCATCTAGAATTTCAGCTCATAAAGATTTGGACAGGAAAAAAATTGAAATGAATTCTTCACGAGAATGCAATACATGCATACATGTACGTATACGTAGACACAAACCACGTGTGAGCTGATGGGTCATGGTTGAGGATCATGTGCCTGTTTCTGCGCATTGTGATTGGATAGATTTGCAGAGTAACAAATTTATATTGTTCTTATTGGCTGTTTGATTGCTCATGAATATGTTCATTATGTTGCATATTCATTCTTATACCTTGTCTGTACGGATGTAGGCGCTCTGTAAACTATGAAAATGGACGAATACTGAATTATATAATGTGTTTACTGTGCCACACTGAGGCATGTTGCAGGCCATATCTAAGAGCTTTTAATGAATTGCCGTTCCTGTCTATCAAAGCTCAAATTGATGGCGGCTCATTGATCAAAAGTCGGGGCTCATGACATTTCAAAAGAATTGTACTTTGTGAAATGAATTTACCAATGTCCATTGTGCACGTGCGAATGGCGTGATTGCACATGTTTCTCAGCCAAGCGCTGGCGATTTTTTTTAAATTTGTTTAATGGGATGCTTGTAGAGGGGTACCTGTACCTGTGTTTATCGGCTCTAAAGCAATCGTGCGTGAATAAAAAAAATGCAACATTATCAAAAATCGCAATATACGTTTGACAATATGTTGTGGATGAAACAAATCGATATCGCACAAGCTTATACACACATATTCAACTGTACTTTTGAACCAATGTAATAAACTGATATTGCATATTATTCCTTTTATTGGTATTGGAGATGTATGTACATGTACATGTACTGTAGTAGAAGTTTTATTATCTAGTATTTTGCTGGCACATTGCTAGCCGGTTAGAAAATTAATTTGTTATATTCAGAGGCAATTTATGTCCTTGGAAAAATGCAGTAAATGTATACAGTGTACACGTTTAAATGGTGCATATAATAATGAGAATGTAGATCAACATATTGTTGCTGTATGAGAACATGTTGACAATGAACATGTTTCATAAAAATTAGTTTTTATGTATTACAATAGCAATCATTTTAAAGGGACAATATCGTCACGATCAACAGGGCATGGAATCGGAGTGCTAGTTTTAGATTTACTCAGGGACTGAAAATAATACCCTACATGATAAGGTCATATTACTGTTACTGCTACATAAATGAGCCAGTAGTTTTCAGTCACTGTGTTCATCTTAAACTAGGATACTGATTCCATGCCCTGTTGAAAATCCACTCTGATCAGTTTTTCAAGAATTACAGTATGTAGTAAGCTTGGGCGATAATATCGAATATTACAATACCTTTTTTTGTTCTTTTGTTCAATAATGATGTCGAGAACCTTTTCAAGTAATTGAGATATCGGCAAATTGAGATATTGGCAAATTGCAATTTAAAAAAATATCGCGATTGTGAGTCGATTGAGAAATCCCATGGATACAAAGTTAGGCCAGTCTTTTCAAGCTTTCAGAAGTGAGAAACAAAAGCGAACTACTTCAGTGGTTAGCTGACTGTCAGATCACAAAGGAGCCGCCATACAGGGTCCAGACCCAGAACTCTGTCATTTCTCTTAATCCACCGCCACTCAAAGAAATCTATTCAGATGGATTAAGTATTGGGAATGGAATGCATACCTGTGGTTGTTGGCTCTAAAGCAATCATGCCTGAATGGAAAAATATAATTGCAATATCATTGAAAATCGTGATATATGTTTGACGATATATCGTGGATGAAAAAAAAATCTACATCGCCCAAGCTTAGTATGCAGTAAAGTAAAACAGATCAGTGTTTCCCCTGACCATTCACATGTGAGGTGGACCACCTTGATAATTTTATTGACCACCTCACACCTAAAATCAAAAATGAAATATCTGTATTTTGAATTTATTGTTAGTTGGATCATTTCTAATGTTTATATTTATATTTCATGCCAAGAAGAAAAGGATTTGATGAAAAAATATTCCCAATATTTCCAATTGCTGCCCAAAATAGTGCATGTTATTATTTGCCTTGACTGACTGAGTTTCTTCCTTTCTTTTATTGAAAGCTAAATTAACATCTAATATATTTGTGTATTTGACAATAACACATATCATTGTATTCTTTCTCATAATACTAGCTTGGTTCACAAAGCTAAGAAGCGTTCTAAAGGTAATCTACATCGTAGTCGTAGTGTCTCAGAGAGCGACGCAGGACCATCATCATTTAGTCCATCATCCCAACAAGTCGACATAATGCAGATGCTATCAAAAGCACAGGATGAGTATAATAAGGTCAGCAACTCGGCTTTTCCTCTCATTGTTTTTCAATTTCTTAACCCCTGCAGGTCACTTTGCTTGCCCATGAAATTTGGTGCCACTATTTTTCTCCCAAAACATTGCTACCTCGAACTGGATACATCCATGAATGATGTGGGCTGTCTTGATTTAAACATTTTGTGATTTTTGTTTTAAATCTTAAAAATCAAAGAGAACCCTTTTTTTAGCTACATTTAGGTTTTTTTTTAATGAAAATATTAAGGTCGCACAAAAAGTACCATCATCCTGTGAATTTAGTTTTCTCTGATTTTTCATCTGCAGACACAACAGGATGACAAGAATCCCGACCCTACCCCTAAACCTAATAGTCCTCCGCGCATCGCCTCAGAGTCACCAACTGTCGTTCGTCCTGTACCCGTCAAAGCAGAGGATGGTACAACAGACCAGAACATTAAGCACAAGAACATAGTTGAGCAACCTAAGGTCATAGGTCAAATGTCAGAGGGAACTTCCACACATCCAGGATTTCATCGCTCAGCCTCCATGCAAGGGGGTCTGGGATACCTGACGGGTATCTCAAGTACAAACATCCAGCAACTTGCTCAGGTACCTGATTTCTTACAGAAACTTCTCTCCAACCCTAGAGATGGCAAAAGAGTAGTTCAACAAAGTTTGGACTATCCCCTTAGCAGTAGACAGATACAGACTGTCGAAAGCCTTGAGAGAAGACATGAAAACAAACAAATGCCTAAGAAGTCTCTGGAAAGTGGTTCAGGTCAAGGTTCAAGTGGACTGGGTCAAGGGTCAGGCAATAAGATGATGACTGTTGAGAGTATAGAACTGCAGCATGCCGCTGGACAGGAAACTGCTGAACGGAGTCAAGGTTATCCGATACAGAACTTGCTGGCACAGCTAAATATCGCACAACAGACTGGGCAACATGAAACACCAGAGGGCAGTA
Organism: Zoroaster sp. YZ-2022; assembly: GCA_029582265.1. NCBI lineage: Eukaryota > Metazoa > Echinodermata > Asteroidea > Forcipulatida > Zoroasteridae > Zoroaster > Zoroaster sp. YZ-2022. The sequence goes on from CM055820.1 coordinate 15,053,586, forward strand.
TAACTACCAAATCTGTCTCCCAAGGGAACTCATCTCAGGTTTCTACATCGGTCAGTAATCAGCAGCAGCAGCAGCAGCAGCAGCAGCAGCAGCAGCAACAACAACAGCAACAACAACCATCAGGAGCTGTCTGTAATCCTAACCCAGGATATTATGTAGGACCAAAACCAAATGCAGAAGAAACTGTATCTCAACTGAACTCTGATATTAACCAGAAACTTCTTACCAATCTTACTGCAAGCCCAGTGGTTCAAACCTCCAAACCGTCAACATTACAGTTTATACAACCCTCGTCGATTCGACTCATGAAACCTCAGGGTAGTGGAGAACCGGGACAGTTTTCAAGTTATAACCATGTGCCGTCATTGCAGCAGATCGCACTGGGAGGGATGCAGGATGGTCAAGTGAAACCAATCACTTCAAACCCTACAACAACCAATGGTGTAGCAACTTATGTTGTAAGTTTGAAATTCTGTATTCATTTTTGTTGTTGTATCAATTGTATTTTTATTCTTAATTAAGCCAGCGCAATTCTTTCAAAATGATGCTCATTTCTAATATAGTCTGGTGCTTTTCATACTGTTGTTATATTGTCCTTAGGTACATGTATTCTTAAGAGGAAGCTTCCTGAATCCTCCAGAATCCATCAGTGCACTTTTGGAAATATGCCCGTATCTTCAAAATGCACCATGCATTTGCACCATGCATTTTCGTTGATCTTTCATATTCAGCACTCATGGCCGGTACTTCTTGCCAGGTAGTAATTTTGTCGCATTTGAAGAGGTGAAAGTACCAGTTTCCAACAGTGCTGAATTTTTCCCAAAAAGTGCCCCTCGGAGGATTTTGCAGGATTTGAGGTGGTTAGGGTTAAAGCATCTATACAATCAGTTAAAGCCCCTAATTTCCAAATTTGTCATAATCTTAAAACAATCTGAATGCATGTTCACTATTTTCTGGATAACGACACAGTTAAATAATAATAATAATAATAATAATGTGTGGACTTATATAGTGCACGTATCCACCAACTAAGTGGTGCTCAAGGCGCATTATATCATTACCCCTGCTCATAAGGCTCATAAGGCTCATAAATCATTCCTGAAACCATCTCAGCTCCCTGGGGAGTATACAGCTCAATTGCTGCCATTACAGCGCATATAGGGCTAATCAACCAACTCTGCCCTCACAGGTACCCATTTAACCCCTGGGTGGAGAGAAGCAATTATGGTTAAGTGTCTTGCTCAAGGACACAAGTGTCACGGCCGGGATTCGAACCCACATTCTGCTGCTAACACCGCTGCTAGACCGCTCGGCCACGACACTCTGAAATAAGCTGAAACTTTCACAGGTTGGTATTTATACTGGCTTTAACTTGCAGTCTGGTAAGCTGTATCTGCCATATTTTATTTGTTATTGAGTTATTTCAGGTATACTATGTAATGATCTCTTCTTCTAGTCATCGTCAGGAGACTGGCGATGACTAGAGCAGACTAGTGGAAACATTGAGAACAAACAACCAGCTCTTCTCAGAGCCATCACTTCTTCCAAGAAGAGATCATTACATGGTGTCACCCGAAAGAACTTAATCTATCTCCACCATGCAAACGCTCAAATCCTACATCATATTTTATTTACACCTCAATTTAATTATTTTCTTCTTGATATTTTAGCCAACATCTCCTCAGAGGATCCCAGGTTCTCTACTTCCACCAACTCTTCTGACTCCACAAGCTTTCAGAAAGAGGGCATCTAGTGAGTCAGTCCCAATGGCCAACCCAACCCAGTTCTTCCCCCCTGTAAGACAAAGTGTAGTAGTCCAGCCCGGACTCTCATCCAATCAACAAGTACGAGGTCCCTCTTTGGGTCATCTTGTTAATACAACTCAGCACAGTCCACTCTTGAATAGGGTGGAGTCAGCTGGGAGGGTGAACACTGCAGAGACACTGAACAGAGATCAGTTTAAGCAGGCATTTGTACATTTATTACAGGTAATAGTTTTCTTTTTATCCTGAAAATGAAAACATTTAAATATAGGTTTTCCTGGTCAATTTTGGTCAATAAGCAGCCAATTTAAACACCGCGCCATTCTGTTTCGTGAGAAATTGAATGCTGCTCAAAATCATCATTCAATTTTGTTTTGAGTAGGCAATAGTACTCTTGTGTCATGCGATTTAAATAACAATCCACTCAAACAGCATTCAAATTCGCAGAAGCTTTTCGCAGCGTGTATTTGGTCACTCAAATTCATTATCATCAACATACACCATGCATATTCGTTGATCTTTCATATTCAGCACTTATGGCCTGTACTTCTTGCCAGGTAGTAATTTTGCCCCATTTGAAGAAGTGAAAGTACCAGTTTCTGAAAGTACTGATTTTTTTCTAAAAAAGTGACCCTTGGAGGATTTTGATGGATTTGGGGTGGTTAGGGCTAATGAATGAATGGACAATAAGAAACCAGGATAACAAAATCATAAAGACACACTCAAACAATAAAAACAGGTTATAATGAAACAGTCCAATATAAAATAGATGTTTCAAAAACACATTACAGAATTAGGCCCAGGTCAGAAAACAAATAAAGATTCATAATCAGAGAATAAACAAAACAAATTAAGACCGATTGACCCTAGATAAAGTGTATGATAAACGCACATGAATAAAGAAAATAAAATTAAGTTTGAATTAAAGTAAACGTATGAAACGTATTCGGTTGTCTTGTAAAATCTATTTGTTTGCATTTGTTTCTCGTATTTTTTTTTTGAATTCTCATTTTGCGAAATTGATTGCCTGTTATACAAAAATGAAAATTTTAGTGACAATCTCCAGTCGAACCAACTTGGCTAAATTGGATGACGAATATGCATTACTAAAAAGAACGACGTATGTATATGCTAAATTAAATATAATTGAGTGGGAAAACCTATATCATTTTCTACCACTTTATTGTCATATAGGAGCAGGATATGAATATTATCCTTCCCCTGCCAGCTTATGTCATTAATTTATCCTTCGGATGACATCATCAATCATTCCTGCAGTCTATTCTGTCATTTACAATGTATCAGCATCTTAGTATCTGGCCTGACTTCAAGTATTAATGATGCGTACCAAGAGACCATTTCTTACACAGTTTTATTTTGAAACAATCCTAAAGATCCTACAGAAACATCCAGCATTGTCGGTAGTCATTTACAGCACAATTTGTAACAGACTGCAATGTTAATGAGAATGTACTACATGTGGAGTGTCGTGGCCGAGTGGTCTAGCTTACCGGACTCAAGTTCTGGTGTTAGCAGCAGAACGTGGGTTCGAATCCCGGCCGTGACACTTGTGTCCTTGAGCAAGACACTTAACCATAATTGCTTCTCTCCACCCAGGGGTTAAATGGGTACCTGTGAGGACAGAGTTGGTTGATTAGCCCTATATGCGCTGTAATGGCAGCAATTGAGCTGTATATGGTTTCAGGAATGATTTATGAGCCTTATGAGCAGGGGTAATAATATAATGCGCCTTGAGCACTACTCAGTTGGTGGATACGTGCGCTATATAAGTCCACACATTATTATTATTATTATTATTGTCAATGTTATGTAAAACTTAACTCACTGAAAAACAAACGGATTGTATCATCCTAGGCGGTCAAGTCTAACAAATTTGCATCAGAGATTATTTATTGCAATGGAAAACATCCTTTTGTAGCTATACATGTGGTTGCTCATATTGGATTCAATCAAATAACCTTAAATCTTGAATTTACCATGTTGAAAAACAAGCACATACATTGCACTGACAAACTTTTCAGAAGTAGGTCACATGATCAATATGCAAATTAGGCTCATGAAGGTCACTGAGTGTTCTATGGTATTCTGTTGGTAAGTGTGACATAATTCCAACATAAACCACAAGTAAGACTAATTGCGGTGACACCATGTGGAATCTCAATTGAGTAGTAATTAGTTCTGAAAAGAACTGGAGGTACAACTCGACATTTCGATCAGTAAGCTCTGATCGTCCTCAGGAGAATTGAGATTCCACATGGTGTCACCGCAATTAGTCTTACTTATCATCCTCACCATGCAAAGCTACAAGTTTTACCAACATAAACCACGCCCACTTTACACGTGCTGACTCCAACAATCATGAGAAGAACATTGGAAATGCATTGACCACCCTTTTTCTTTAAGGATTTATGCAAACAATTAGAACGCTCGGGACTCATGTATGCAGTAGCAATGGTAATATGACCTTATAATGTCAGTTAATCTAAAACAAGCATTCTGATTCCATGCCGTGTTGATCATGATGATACTGGTCCTTTAAAGCGTTCTCTTTGTACCCCTGGTCGTCTAATGTATGACTTTGTTCTATTTCTGCAGAATGATAGCAGTTTTCTGAGCAGTTTACACAATGCTTATCTGCAATCAGTCCGTCATCCACCAATCTAGCACTTTATGATCATCAACTAGATGATGGTAAGCATTGACATCATCTACACAGGTGCACAGGTGCTGTTGTAAATTTTGTTTATATATCATGTACATATAATACTGTACAGTGTCTGATTAAGAACTTTGGGAACAATTCTGGATGTTGTTCATTCATTATTTCAGGCCACTCACTTGAATAGCCTAGAATTAATTGAACTTTGGCATTTTATCTAAAAACACAACATAGACTTGATCTTTAAAGATTGAAAGGGAAAAGATATCCACATTTTTTACCAATAAAAAAACATGAGGTAGATTCTCTGCTCTCTTGAAGTCAGTGGGGCTCAAATGTTTTCACTTCGCTGGTAAAATAAGCATTTCCCAATTACTCCACTGGGGAAATAATTTATTGTAGTTACAACAAGTGGCTGACTCCTAGCCCAAACTGTTAGCCAAATCCTAAATGCTGCATGTATTACAGCATCCATGATACCTGAAAAATTCTGTGGTAAAGAATGAACCACTGAATTACATAACACCCTCAAGAGTGGGAAATATAATTGTGTTTGGTATAATGTGTCCTAACTGAAATGTGGCAGATATCCACTGCAGTGTGGTCATCAGTCTAAATGACTACATCTTGTTTTTTATTATCTTTTAGCATGTGAAAAAAAATTAACTATTTTTTTCTTTGAAAAAAAAAAAAACTAACCAAAAAAAAACCTAACAAAATTCTGTTAATATTTAAATATGATGGAGATTTGACTGATTTTGATTTATATTCTATCAAGCTTTTAAGAATGAATGTAAGTTTATGTATCTAATCATTTATTTTAGATTATAAGAAATAGAAACATTACCTTGCCTTCGCTTGCACTTTGTTTGCATAAAGTGACTTGCATTTCATTTGGGTAGTAATTGAGTCATTTATACCATCATGAATGGTATATTAACAGCAGATTTGCTACCAAATTATCACTTTTTGTGGTAAAAAAAAATCCACATGAAGTGTACTTTATGATTGTTATTGTTAAACATTTTGAGAATTTGGGTTCTTATTTTCATGATTGTTTTGAATTATGTGATGAAGTCATTGATTCTGACATGAAATAAGTTCTTAGGAAAGATGCTTCAAGGGCGAAGATAAAGCCGGTATACAGTCATTCAAATGTTAAGTAATTTGCTCATTTCTTGAAACTAAGATGTAGAACAGTATTTGACAACAATAATGTCTTCTGTGATTTAGGTCTAGACTTCAAAACTCATATTTTGAGTTTTGTGAAACAGACATACCTAGAAAACAAACCACATTTAAGGACAAATTTGTTGACAGATAATTTATTTGTAGAACAGAACATGCTTAAAGCATTAATTTGTGCTTAGAATGTTTAGATGCTTTGCCTTTTTTTAAATTTAAATTCTTTGGTAGTATTGGTGTAAGTTGGGGAAAGGGTTGAACAGATTTGTGGAGGGGATGTTGGGGAGATCAGTCTATGAGTGAAGTCCGGCAGCTCATTGGTCTTTGGGTTGGAGGGAGGGGTTGGGGAGGTGAGGAGTGGAATTGTGGGAGGGTTGGGCTGCTCTTCATGTTTTAGGATGGTTTGGTACATTACTTTAGATTGTGGATCGAGAGGGGCCAGGGACTGATATAAAGGAAAGGTTGTGGTGGGGGTAAGGCAGGTCTTTTTGGTTAATAGAGAGGGGGCTGGACAGCTTTATGTGGATGGGGGATTAGGGTAGCATTTTAGACAGTTATTTGGTTAAGATGGAGGGGCTGTTTTAAGAGAGAGAGGGGGCTGGACGGCTCTTTTTGCATGGAGAATTAAGTTGGGGTTTTTGACAGTTCTTTGGTTAAGAGGGATGTTTGTTTTAAGATTGAGGGGGTGGACAGCTTTATGTGGATAGGGAATTAGGGTGGGGTTTTAGAGAGTTATTTGGGTAAGAGGGATAGTTTGTTTTAAGAAAGGGGCTGGACAGCTCTGTGTGGATGGGAAATTAGGGTGGGGTTTTAGACAGTTATTTGGTGAAGAGGGATGGTTTGTTTTAAAATTGAGGGGGATGGACAGCTTTATGTGGATGGGGAATTAGGGTGGGGTTTTAGATATTTCTTTGGTTAAGATGGGAGGGCTGTTTTAAGGGGGGTGGACAGAGCTGTAGATAGGGAATAAGGAGACTTGGACAATCCTTTGACATAGAAACTAGTCTGTAAGTTATATTTACATGATGGCATGGAAGTATCATTATTGGAGACAGACTGTCAACTATTTAACTCTGAAGGTTCAGTCATGTGACTGTCATGTGATTAGAGTGTCTCCATTTATCATGGGTATTATTAAACTGTTTTTGTTTATCTTAAGATGGGGATCAACTTAATGAATTCATATTCTAGAAGAGGTGAACTTCCAGTTGCCTCGATGTTATCCAATCCAATGGCTTGATTTATGGGAAATAATGAACTGTAATAATTCAAGCAGTTGGATTGGTCACATGGAGACAGTAATTATTTAATTAGATTTATTTATTTATTTATTCGTTTTTGTTTACATTTTGTATTTGCTTTGTAATGTTTTATTTTTTATTTTTTGTTTTATATTTTTTCCCCCAGTCTGATTATATAAAGACAGGTCTGCAAATTTTTGATGACCAAAGACGAGTGACCTGTGTTCATATTTTCAGGATGGGAAACCATTTTGATTGCCATTTTCCTGGTGGCATTGTTGTTTATTAATCCAATATAACAACATCCACACAGTTTTGAACAATTGGGCATTGAATTGAGACAATGCAATTTTCCAATAATTACTTTCTGTTTTGGGTGTTTGTTTAAATTCAATGTTTAGGTTAGGGTAGTTTATAAGTTGTAGTAATCTTGTTTTCTTGCCACCAGGAAAATGGCACCACTATGCAGAACTCTTTGAAGTATTACTTGACCAGAAAAATCAACAAAACGGACCAAAGAGAAGACATGTTTTCTTGAACTTTCTGGCCATGTCACAAACAATAGTTCTAATATTATACTCAATATGTCACCAAGCAAGCATAACCTTGTTTTATCAAATCATTTTTCAAAGTGCTTTAAATGTTTTGGAACTTGAATTTTGGAGAAAGCATTTTTTCTTTCTCTGTTAATAGATTTTCTCTGACATAAGTTCAAAGTTTTTCTGAATATTTTGTTCATTGACTTGTATATCTATGCTTGCTTGGTGGCAAATGCAGACGGTATCATTGTCACCTTAGGTTTCCTGATCGTACCCATTGCTATCCTCATTGGGAGAGTACCATTCTATTCAGGATACAAGTGGGTTTAAATCAAGATAGTTTGGGTGACAATGACCCTGTCAGCTTAAGTCTGGTTCATACTTCACTCGATTGCAGGCAAATTGGACGTTAAAAGCCAAATATTGTATGAGTAATTCACAAAAGTTGAACACATTGATGAGGGATGATTAGGGTCATGTGAAGTATAAACCGGGCTTTGTGATATTCATGAATAATATATTCGTAGTAATGGAAGAAAATCTGACAGTTTGACTCAGTGTTGTGGCAATGGGTGAGGTAGAAGGTTGTGAGGGCAAGCCACACGATCATGTCATATTCTATAGATTACATCATTCACTGGATGAAATCACACGGTTTGAATTGTCAATCACGGATGATGGATGTCCTTTCATTTCTATGAATTTGAAAAGTTAAAAAGAGCCTTAGCAGTCACAAAAGTTGTGAAGATAAAGTACAAAAAGACCTTTTATGTTGCATAAGATGTGTTCTGGTGAGCCTTAGCTTTCCCTGAATACAAACTGGTCAAATAAGTACAGTTTATTTCCAGTACAAACTGGTCAAATAAGTACAGTTTATTTCCAGTACAAACTGGTCAAATAAGTACAGTTTATTTCCAGTACAAACTGGTCAAATAAGTACAGTTTATTTCCAGTACAAACTGGTCAAATAAGTACAGTTTATTTCCAGTACAAACTGGTCAAATAAGTACAGTTTATTTCCAGTACAAAATACAACACTATAATGAATATTTGGTTATACCACTCATGTGGTAACCTAGTCCACAGCACAGTACCAGAAGTCTCTTACCTACATGAAGTGTGCCACTCGTGTACTAACCTAGTCCACGGCACAGTACCAGAAGTCTCTTACCTACATGAAGTGTGCCACTCGTGTACTAACCTAGTCCACGGCACAGTACCAGAAGTCTATTACCTACATGAAGTGTGACACTCGTGTACTAACCTAGTCCACGGCACAGTACCAGAAGTCTATTACCTACATGAAGTGTGCCACTCGTGTACTAACCTAGTCCACGGCACAGTACCAGAAGTCTATTACCTACATGAAGTGTGCCACTCGTGTACTAACCTAGTCCACGGCACAGTACCAGAAGTCTATTACCTACATGAAGTGTGCCACTCGTGTACTAACCTAGTCCACGGCACAGTACCAGAAGTCTGTTACCTACATGAAGTGTGCCACTCGTGTACTAACCTAGTCCACGGCACAGTACCAGAAGTCTGTTACCTACATGAAGTGTGCCACTCGTGTACTAACCTAGTCCACGGCACAGTACCAGAAGTCTGTTACCTACATGAAGTGTGCCACTCGTGTACTAACCTAGTCCACGGCACAGTACCAGAAGTCTATTACCTACATGAAGTGTGCCACTCGTGTGTACCTAACCTAGTCCACGGCACAGTACCAGAAGTCTGTTACCTACATGAAGTGTGCCACTCGTGTACTAACCTAGTCCACGGCACAGTACCAGAAGTCTGTTACCTACATGAAGTGTGCCACTCGTGTACTAACCTAGTCCACGGCACAGTACCAGAAGTCTCTTACCTACATGAAGTGTGCCACTCGTGTACTAACCTAGTCCACGGCACAGTACCAGAAGTCTCTTACCTACATGAAGTGTGCCACTCGTGTACTAACCTAGTCCACGGCACAGTACCAGAAGTCTCTTACCTACATGAAGTGTGCCACTCGTGTACTAACCTAGTCCACGGCACAGTACCAGAAGTCTATTACCTACATGAAGTGTGCCACTCGTGTACTAACCTAGTCCACGGCACAGTACCAGAAGTCTATTACCTACATGAAGTGTGCCACTCGTGTACTAACCTAGTCCACGGCACAGTACCAGAAGTCTATTACCTACATGAAGTGTGCCACTCGTGTACTAACCTAGTCCACGGCACAGTACCAGAAGTCTATTACCTACATGAAGTGTGCCACTCGTGTACTAACCTAGTCCACGGCACAGTACCAGAAGTCTGTTACCTACATGAAGTGTGCCACTCGTGTACTAACCTAGTCCACGGCACAGTACCAGAAGTCTGTTACCTACATGAAGTGTGCCACTCGTGTACTAACCTAGTCCACGGCACAGTACCAGAAGTCTGTTACCTACATGAAGTGTGCCACTCGGGTACTAACCTAGTCCACGGCACAGTACCAGAAGTCTGTTACCTACATGAAGTGTGCCACTCGTGTACTAACCTAGTCCACGGCACAGTACCAGAAGTCTATTACCTACATGAAGTGTGCCACTCGTGTACTAACCTAGTCCACGGCACAGTACCAGAAGTCTATTACCTACATGAAGTGTGCCACTCGTGTACTAACCTAGTCCACGGCACAGTACCAGAAGTCTATTACCTACATGAAGTGTGCCACTGATGTACTAACCTAGTCCACGGCACAGTACCAGAAGTCTATTACCTACATGAAGTGTGCCACTGTTGTACTAACCTAGTCCACGGCACAGTACCAGAAGTCTATTACCTACATGAAGTGTGCCACTCGTGTACTAACCTAGTCCACGGCACAGTACCAGAAGTCTATTACCTACATGAAGTGTGCCACTAGTGTACTAACCCAGTCCACGGCACAGTACCAGAAGTCTGTTACCTACATGAAGTGTGCCACTCGTGTACTAACCTAGTCCACGGCACAGTACCAGAAGTCTGTTACCTACATGAAGTGTGCCACTCGTGTACTAACCTAGTCCACGGCACAGTACCAGAAGTCTGTTACCTACATGATTTGTGCCACTGTGTACTAACCTAGTCCACGGCACAGTACCAGAAGTCTGTTACCTACATGAAGTGTGCCACTCGTGTACTAACCTAGTCCACGGCACAGTACCAGAAGTCTGTTACCTACATGAAGTGTGCCACCGTGTACTAACCTAGTCCACGGCACAGTACCAGAAGTCTGTTACCTACATGAAGTGTGCCACCGTGTACTAACCCAGTCCACGGCACAGTACCAGAAGTCTGTTACCTACATGAAGTGTGCCACTCGTGTACTAACCTAGTCCACGGCACAGTACCAGAAGTCTGTTACCTACATGAAGTGTGCACCGCCTGTACTAACCTAGTCCACGGCACAGTACCAGAAGTCTGTTACCTACATGAAGTGTGCCACTCGTGTACTAACCTAGTCCACGGCACAGTACCAGAAGTCTGTTACCGACATGAAGTGTGCCACTCGTGTACTAACCTAGTCCACGGCACAGTACCAGAAGTCTGTTACCTACATGAAGTGTGCCACTCGTGTACTAACCTAGTCCACGGCACAGTACCAGAAGTCTGTTACCTACATGAAGTGTGCCACTCGTGTACTAACCTAGTCCACGGCACAGTACCAGAAGTCTGTTACCTACATGAAGTGTGCCACTCGTGTACTAACCTAGTCCACGGCACAGTACCAGAAGTCTGTTACCTACATGAAGTGTGCCACTCGTGTACTAACCCAGTCCACGGCACAGTACCAGAAGTCTGTTACCTACATGAAGTGTGCCACTCGTGTACTAACCTAGTCCACGGCACAGTACCAGAAGTCTGTTACCTACATGAAGTGTGCCACTCGTGTACTAACCTAGTCCACGGCACAGTACCAGAAGTCTGTTACCTACATGAAGTGTGCCACTCGTGTACTAACCTAGTCCACGGCACAGTACCAGAAGTCTGTTACCTACATGAAGTGTGCCACTGATGTACTAACCTAGTCCACGGCACAGTACCAGAAGTCTATTACCTACATGAAGTGTGCCACTGTGTACTAACCTAGTCGGCACAGTACCAGAAGTCTATTACACATGGTGTGCCACTGTGTGTCCACGGCACAGTACCAGAAGTCTACTGAGTGTGCCACTGTAAACCTAGTCCACGGCACAGTACCAGAAGTCTGTTACCTACATGAAGTGTGCCACTCGTGTACTAACCTAGTCCACGGCACAGTACCAGAAGTCTGTTACCTACATGAAGTGTGCCACTCGTGTACTAACCTAGTCCACGGCACAGTACCAGAAGTCTGTTACCTACATGAAGTGTGCCACTCGTGTACTAACCTAGTCCACGGCATAGAACCAGAAGTCCATGGTATAGTACTCCAAGAACAATAGATGTGGGCCATTCATGATGTGTTGTTCTACAGACTGATGTGCAAGGAGTAGTGCAGTCTGGGAGACTTACCTGGTGTGTGAGAGATCTGTATCTTATGCGCACACCTTGGTGTTTGCGTGTTCTCTCCACAGCTGATGGTTCGCCTGCATCTAGTACTCTCGGAACTAGTTTCAGCCTATCCCATGATGCCCCACAGCAGGCTGGGCAGGGGGAGCAAAACTCGTTACCAAGCTTGTTGTGCATGCGTGCATTTGGAGTACAATGCTGTGGTGTGGATTACAGCAGGCTGGCACACCTCATGTAGGTAATAGACTTCTGATACAAGTAAGGCCACATTAACTATGTTGTACATTAGCCTCTAGTTAGTAGTGTGCACATTTGGAGTACAATGCCATGGTATGGATTACAGCAGGCTGGCACACTTCATGTCAGTAATAGACTTCTGATACAAGTAAGGCCACATTAACTATGTTGTACATTAGCCTCTAGTTAGTAGTGTACACATTTGGAGTACAATGCCATGGTATGGATTACAGCAGGCTGGCATACTTCATGTAGGTAATAGACTTCTGATACAAGTAAGGCCACATTAACTATGTTGTACATTAGCCTCTAGTTAGTAGTGTGCGCATTTGGAGTACAATGCCATGGTGTGGATTACAGCAGGCTGGCACACTTCATGTAGGTAATAGACTTCTGGTTATACCCTTCTGGTTATACCGAACATGATCTTTAGTTTTCATATTATGTATCAGCGTAGCAACCATGATTCACTATGACAAACAACCACTATAGTAAACATTTTGTGTGGACCCCATGGTTTTTGTTATAGCGGTGTTCCACTGTACTGGGTTATGACACATTTTGTGACTGTAAGGGCTCGTTAGATAGCAACCATCAATAGAGGGCGCTGTCATTGAAACATGAAGCCATGTTACATGTATTTGTAGAACGCTTGATGATATCATTGTAATTTAGACACATTCTTTCTAGCACTGTCAATGTATAGATAAGAAAAGTATAATCACTGGAGCAGTGCATTGGGAATATTAGATATGAATTATGTGTTTCTGAACAATACTGTTTCATCTCTATTAATAGGATCCTGTCATCACCAGAGACTCCATCTTGTATCTGGTTACAGATTGCATTGTCTTATCCATTGTACACACTGATATGGACCAATCAAATTACCATGTATTACTCAGTGTGGTATGTATTGGTGAATATGCACCTGTGTGTGAAGGATAACCTCATTATAATCGATGATGGTATGTTTTCATTGGTACCCTGTATTGATGGTAGCTTTATGTATTGCTAATACATGTAGGTCCGTAGGCTGGTTTGAAAACAGGGTTGTTTCATTGCGTAGAAAAGTCAAACTCTTACTGTTCTTTTTTAGGGATAAAGTAGAGTTCAAATTTACCAGGAGGAAATTAGGGCTGTGCCGGGTATCCAGGTATCCGGATACCCGACCGAAACGGTCATTACCCAGTTCCATTTTTCGGTTCCAGTTACCCGTAAAACGACTTTTTAAAATTCGGACTTAACATTTGAGCGGTGCGAACAGAAATCTGTGTCTCTTGAACAATGTAATGTTTACACTTTTACAGACAATTATCTTTAAATTCAAGAGATTGCACTCCAATAAAGAATAGATCGATTTAAGTATGGTATCCTCTGTATTATAAAAGTCAATTTGTTACCATTTACAGTACATGTATTTGTACACCACCGGAATCGGCATGTTTTCAACAAAAATGAAAACGGGTATCCGGGTAATAATAATAATAATAAAGATTTGTAGCGCGCACATATCCACCCTGTTGGGCACTCAAGGCGCGGGTATCTGAAGTTTCCTGATTTTGGGTATCCGGTTCCAAAAACATCCGAAAATGCACAGCCCTAGAGGAAATAGTCACAGAAAAAGGCTTAGTTTTTGCATATTTCATTATAACTAGCAGAACTCATTTATCTAGAAAAGTTGTACATTTGCATCTCCCCCTCCTCCTCCCAGCCTACGGATATACACTCATCAGTTGAGAGGAGTTGAGCTTGAATTAGATCTTATCAGGATGAAGTAAGACTTAAACCCCTAAATTGGGGTGTCTCTAAAATATATTGGTCTAATATTCAGTGGCTTAATGATACATCAGTTGTATAGCCAGAGTTAGGGACTCAATTTATTAATTTTCTTCAATTTGTTATTAATTTATTTGTTTTTTTTTCCCAAGGAGTAGGGGTAGGTGGTGATTTAGGAACCATTTCTTGTTTCCCTTACGTGCTCATAGTTGGGGTATACTTCGGATATATTCATCAGATTTCACATTTTGTTTTGTAGGATCAGCATTTGATTTGGGTATCAGACTAACTATACCCTATATGAAAGCCTGATGTGAACACAGGTTACCAGACTTGTAGAGTGAGTGACCACATAGACTGGTCCCATGTCTTTATCCTATATCAAGGATATAGACAGGCTCCAGGCGTACCATTCAAGGGGTTTCATTGGATACGTTGTGCTGAAGATCTGACGTCACGCTTCGAGGTGGCTTGCGTGCTAGCTACCAACCAAGGTCAAAGTTGAACATCGGGGAAAATATAGCTGCCGCACGGCCAGGATCTGGCGTAATTCATGCGCCTCTAGCTCAAAGCGTGACATCAGATCTTCAGGCAAGTGACCATACAACAAATCTATGCAATATGGAAGTGTTATTTGCATTCCATTTTTAGCACATTTTATTTTTAAACGGGGTTGCATTGGTTACATAAATGAAGATCTGTGATTTTATTTGAGCTTTTTATTTTATTTGTTTCCAATTTTGTATTTTTTGGGAAGGTTAGCAGGTTTGCTCGTTTGTATTTTACACGCTAAACTACTGAGTAGTTATTGAGAATCTGATTGTATTATAACAGAAAGTGTGAGATTTTAGGATACGGCAATCATTGTGGCATAAATTGAATAACATTAAAGGTCATAGGACTAAATTTGGCACACTTCTGCACTGTGCATTTTACATGCATACTTTATACTGAGGGCATATAGTAGGTGACTTTCGTAGTACAGTGTATGTTATTCTTCCGTAGGATATTTAGTGCATAGAAATCCTGTATTCATATAGGAACAGTAAAGGTTTGACTGTTTGAACCTAGAGTAATTGCTCTGTCTAGAATGAAGAATGACGTGTAAAACCAAAGTGTATTAAGATTGATCAGAGTTGATTTTGATCCTAATTGGATCGGTCTGGCAGTGGAACAAAAGTCGTTGTCATTAACTTGTATTCAGATAAGGGCATTGCATATCGCAATTAAAGCATTGGATTGGAGGAGGTTTCATGACTTAGGACATGTGTAGGCGTGATTGGCACAGTAAATAATGCAACATGAAGTAACATGTTTGTCTTATTAGAGATTGTCTTATTAATTGTGAACATCCTCACTGCAAGTGGGCACATTATGTGATCTACTTCTACAAAATGTCAGCTTTTTTCAAACTGCTAAGATGTTTTTATTATTATCATACTCTGTACAAAAAAAGCTTTCCAACATTACCAAACACTTGGGGTGCACTTGTCATTAAAGGTGCATTATCGTCATGATCAGAGCAGACTTTCGACAGGGCATGGAATCTTTGTCCTAGTTTTAGATGAACTCAGTAACTGAAACTTATACTGCCCGAGCCTGCACTGGCCTAGATAACAGGGCGCTATAACATCATATTACCGTGCTCTGTTTTAATCATGCTTGTAGTTTTTTTTTATTTGTTTTTTTAAACTTTTTTGCTTTAAAAAAGTTACTGAATAACTTTGAATATGAAAGGGAATTAGCCGTTGGGGGAGGGGAGGGGGTTGAGATAGGGGCAGGGATAATGGGAAGGGGAAAAAAAGACTGTGGAAGGATTAATGTAGATTCATATTTAGGAATAAAGGTTGAGATTGGAGAAAGAAATGGAAAGAATTGGGATAGAAAGAAGTCGAATAAAAGGAAATTATTTTGGAAGTTATAGGGATAAGATGCAATAATTCATAGAAACTTGTCTAGAAGGAAAAGCTTGCCAGAAAGGAAGAAAGGAAGTAGATAGATAGACAGCTTTGTAAGTAAATGTAAGAAGATGATTTGGATTGAGATAGAAGGAAGCAAGTGGGTTTGTAGGTTGGGTTAGATACGGATGTGTTGAGTAGGGATATGTGCCAAGTACGTAGAATTCTTTCACGTCTTTGCCCAAATGTAGCTAATAGCTCTGTAGCATTGTAGTATGAATAATGTATGGGCCTGTGCACAGACCCAGTATTCACTCTGTTTTTGGTTTTTCTAACAAATCTGGGGTCAGAAGTCCTTACTGTTAGCTACAAATGATGTAATTTGCTTGATGTCATGTGTTACATTGGCTTTTTGTAATTCAGAGTCCAATCTTCGGTAAATACATTTACTATAGAGTTGTAATGAGTGTAAAACCTCATTGTTTTTCCCATAGGAAATGTGTCACTTGATATTATCCTGTTACCAAAAGAGATTATACTAAACAATCTATCTGCAGACAGATCTGAGGCTTGTGTGGTGACATGACTTTATTTAATTTTCTTTTTAGGGGGAGGGGAGGTCTGTGGGAAGGGGATTTTTGTACCTTGATAATACAACTGAGGAAGGTTATTGTACAAAATGGATGTTTTGAGTATAACTTGAACAAATAGTGTGTAAAATGTAATCAAATTAAAGTTAATGACAAAAAAAGTATAAACAAAAAAATTACGCAATTTTGACAACAAAAAGATTGTGCAATTTTGACAACAAAAAGATCTGATGCAGCGATAAGAAGACAGAAATTTTGTTGTTAAGGGCCAAGGTTGAAAATAGAACAATTGTAGTTCTGGTTAAATTGCGAAAAATCGAGGCCAGATAGGTATACTCCAAATATCTCAAAAAGTATTTTGAATCTTAGCCAAAAAAGAGAACAATAGATCATTATACATTGGAATGTAGACAGCGATTCAAACTGATACCTAGTAATTGTTCAGGGTCTTGTTAAAATGAACTATCGCATTTGGAGACTTTGCCACACCTGTAAGACAATATTTTGCCACCATATATTGTTTATGAATAATGAAATCATTGTACAAGGGATGAGATTCTAACCATCTTCATTGTTTGACATGCATTGTTATTAGCTTCCATTGTTATTAGCTTCCTTAGATTATTATATAATAACGCATTAACATCCAATGTTATAAGAATGTTTTATGGAGTGCCATGGTCGAGCGGTTTAGTGCATCGGATTTGTGTTCTGATGGCTGGGTCGTCAGAATGTGGGTTCGAATCCCAACCGCGAACGTGGTACTTGTGTCCTTGAGCAAGACACTTTACCATAAATGCTTCTCTCCACCCAGGAGTAAATGGGTACCTGTGAGGGCAGAGTTGGTTGTTGTGTTTGATTAGCCCATATGCGCCGAAATGGCAGCAATTGAGCTGTATACTCCCCAGGGAGCTGAGATGGTTTCTGGAATGATTTATGCACCTGATGAGCAGGGGTAATAATGTACAGCACTTTGATACCTTGTTTAAAAGCGCTTTAAAATGCCCGACATTATTATTATTATTATTATAAGAATCATACATGTATCATTTCTTCTGTCTCTTTTCACATACTCGCATATTCAAATGGCTTGACTAGTTTTAATACAATTGGATTATTACATTCATATTTGGGAAGGTTGTAGTTCATCGATATGAATACATTTACTGCCTGGTAGATGAAGATGAATATTTGTGATACATCAACATTTGTGATGCGACACTCATTACTTCTTGATCAGTGAAATTCCACTCTATTATTACAATGTTTAAACATAATTGTGAAGATTAAACTGTATTTAAATATATAATTAGTAATGTAGTTGTAAAGGGAGTGTACACCATTGGTAAATTACCTGATTACAAAGTTCCAAACACCTTGAGACAACAATTCTGTCTGACATGGCGTTTAAGAAAACATGAAATAAATTTGAAAAGGATCATGACTGTGAGCCACTTTCCACGTTAGAATAAATATAACAAAATATGAACGCATTCTCACAATTATTTTTGTAAATAAGACAAAAAAATAAGCTGAAACTGTTACAGGTTGTTTTCAGTAAATATCTCTTCATTCCTATAAAGTATGGATACATTTCCAGACATTTGACCAAGTGTGTACAGTTCCTTCAATACCTGTTGATGATGTCTTAGTAGAATTAACTACCATGGCAACTGTTTAGTAATTGTAACAGTAATTAATTATTCATACTCGAATCATTTCACTGTTTGTCATATATATGGTCGTTTTTTATGTGTGAATAAAGTTTTTAGCTTTTAATATTCCCGTCTAGGAATTGTTTTAAAACAAAAGCAGAAAGACCTTAAGGAGCATTGTTGAACAAAAATCTAAATTACATTAGAAATTTTTTGGTGCTTGAAGAAAGGTTTTATATTTTAATCTGTTTGTCCAAAATGTTACCTTTTTTAAAAATTGTTTTGATTTTATCTTCTATCCAGAATAGAAGTGGCACTTTGTAATTTGTAAACAACCTGTAAGTAGTACGTAACATTTTAAAACTTGCCAACTTAAACAATAAAAACCTCTTAAAAGTAAGATATTGGATTGGTAATTCCAAACTAACCAAAATGGCAACATTGTATGTAAAACTTACTTGGTGTGAAACTGATAAAGGTATCAATCTTCCCTAGAAATATTTTTGCCTGAAGTGATGACATTTTTAACCAGTTCGCGTAGGAGGCTGTGTATACACGCAATTTTATTTTGCACCACGGATCGGAGAGCGTCTAAACACGCCAGAGGAATCTCCGGAATATTTGTATGCATGCTCTTTTGAGCCACGCGTGTATGGTGACATGCTCGGAAGTGTCGGCCACCCGCTGTGGAAGCTTCAATTAACATGTGAGTGGGAAAAATAAACCCGCCACAGGGGCCCAGAAAACTTTTTTATTCCCGACACGAACTGGTTAAGAAAAGTAAAAAGAAAGTCCAGTTCGAATTTAGTAAATTACATTTTCCTAAATTTGAAATTTGAATGAATGCAACAACTCTGAACGCATTTTCAATATTTTCTAATAATTGCCACAATGTAATAAGCTGAAACATGGAAGGTTGTTTATTGTATATCTTGATTCAAATAAAGTTATCACATTTTGCCATAATTACCAATGATGTACCATACCTTTAAAGCTTACCCTAGCGTTGTGTTCTGGTTTTTGAAACTCTGAAGATTATTTGATTGCTTTTTATGAAATATCATTGAAATATTAAGTTTAATTAAACCTTAGTTCTATGATAGTGCAATTGATTGTGCAAAAATATTTAGCAAAAATCATTGTTTTATTTCCATACTATTTTAAAATTGAATTTGTACAGGTATTTTTCTGCTTAAGGTCTGTACAGCTTACCCTCCAAAAAAGTCTCTGATTTCTGGTCTCCGCACACATCACCTCAGACCCACATGTCAGCATTGTTAGTTTTCTATTTTGTTTTTGGCTATGAAATGATGTCCAATTGCAGCCAAAATTGCTGGATCGATTGTAATTCTGCCGTGCTGTGTTTTAAACAACTTTTTCACATAGGGGTATGAACGTTTGCCCGATTTGTGAGGCCTCTCTTAGCCACTATACTTTGTGTATGGGAAATTTGGTCTGGTTCCAATAACCGGGTATACATGTATCATGTATTTAACTACCTATGACCAGAAATTGGAGACTTTTGTTTTAGCCTTATTTGTGTTATTAATTGCAGGTTTTTTAACTGTATGAAATTTGTTTTTGTTGATTATTGTTTATTTGCAACTATTTACAGTTTAAGACAATTTATGTATTATTACTGAGGCTCCATACACGTTAAGTGATCTCAGTATAGGGGACACCTTTTACAATATCTTGGCAGATCAAAAAATAAAAAAATTATTTGTTTATTAAAACAATAAATAATATAATTTAAAGTGATTGTAGAAAGCTTGCACATTGTTGATTCCATATAGAATATAGAAGGTCGACATGTTATAATATTGAATTTTCTCACTCCTCGAGCCCATTTCATAGAACCGCTTAGCAAATATTTTTGCTTAGCAATATGAAACAGATAACCAGCCAGAGTTTATGCAATTATTATGAAAAATTAGCTGATAACCTGCGAAACCCACTAAGCAAAATTGCCTACTAAGCAATCTTTTCTGCTAAACACCTCAGTGAAATTGGACACTGGTTTTTAAGTTGGAAGTTTGGAAGACATTATGTTTACATCATGTTCTGCTTTTGAAAGAGATCATTCTTGGATGATACAACATCAGTATCTTGTTAGAAAAAAAAAACTAACTCAAGATTAGAACGTGAATTATGTTTGATGAGTTGTGAGTTTTGATGGGTTAACTCAAGATTAGAATGTGAATTATGTTTGATTAGTTGTTAACTCATATTTCTTCCAAAATATGACCAGGACTGATCAAATCATTGAGTTAATTGCATCAGTTTTCATACTCAAAGATGTATTGTAAGTAATGGTATCATTATCACTGATTTTCTATCTTATCAGAGAACCGGTAAGGTCAGGACATCCAGGTTACAGTTATTCAATTTCCCAAAGAATTTTTCAAGAATGATAACACTTTTCCTGGGTTAATGCTTATTTTTAACAATTGCATTCTACCAAATGTTTATAACTCAAAATATTGCTAAATGTCATTGTCCAATGTTGAAATAAAGAGTTGTAAACCATCAGTGAGTTTATATAATTTGTGTCCAGAGAATCATGGGTATTGGAATAAGAGTTTTCATGAGCTCCATAATTAGAAATAAATTGAAGTTAGAAAGTGATTTGTTTTTTGTTGTCATTTTTGTAGTCACTTTTTTGTTTTTTAACATTTATTATTGCCCGCAGTGTATCTGCTAACAGACATGTTTTAATGTTTAATATTGAACAATTCTACAGTAAACCTCAACTTGAAGTTGAGGCTGAATGGACATGGGGAGGTAAAGTAATGCTAGAAGTCTTAGCTGTTTGACCCATTGATGATGGATGGAAGGACCCAGTCACAGATCCAAGTCTGAGGTGTCGGTGAGGTGTGGTTGGCTGAAGGTCTTGGTTCTGTGACCAGTTGAGCTTGGAGTGACCTAGAGTCATTCAAGAGAAGGTTTGTGGATTAAGAACTCTTGATTTAAGCACCTGCTGAGGTTTAGAGATATTTGGTAGCAGTAAACATATGTGAGGTAACACTGAAAATTTTTAGAGAAGGGTTGTGGATTTTTAAATCTTGGTTGAACCACCTGTTCAGGGTGTGAGGTTTTTGAGAGCAGAATGTGCCTATGATGTGATGGTACACTATGACTTTGAGAGGTTCAGGAGAAGGATTGTGGAATCTGAAATCTTAGTTGAATCACCTGTTGAGGTTATGAGTTGTTTGAGAGCAGTACATGCACATGAGGTACACTAGGAGAGGTTCAAGAGCAGGGTTGTGGGGTTGGTACTCTTAGTAGAACCATCTGTTGAGGCTGTCAGGCATCAATGAGGTATCCAGTTGATAGGTCTCTGCAATGCTTTGCGTGGGTGAGATGCACAATTGTGTGTCAGACAAACACTGTGCACAACGCCTACGCAACACCTTACAGTGATGTGATCTTATTGCCTCCTCCTTTGATGGACATCTTGGTGAAAATGAGGTAAAGATTGGTATCAAAGAGGGTGGAAAGAAATCTGTAACAGCAACAAACATGGTTTCGTTGTTAGAAAATAACATACAAACTTAAAATTTCAAAAACAGTGTTGCTCAACTCGACTTGACTAAGGTGTACTTCCTTGACTTGACTAGAATCAAACTGACAATGTAACAGACTCGACTTTGAATCAGCTGGATTACTCAAGTTGACTCATGACTCGCCCCTTAAGATGACTCCTTACAACACTGAACAAAAACCACCAGCAAGTCATGTAAAACAACTTTGCGTTGGTGTTATTTTCAGTTTGGGAAAATGATATGAGCGAATTCCTTGGTTTTTATGAAGACACAACATGTTATTTATTTGGCAACACGTTTACAGTACAGAATAAATATAGGTTATGTCCATCAAAATGAAATCTAGAGTCATCGATATGATAACCTGTGTTCTGTTTTTACCGATAGTTGCTGGGTAGGTAGAAGTAGGTAGAAAATATACATTATCAAAGAATTGCAGTAACCCCCTTCCCCCCCCCCCCCCCATAATGTCCTAATGAAGTAGTGCAGTCCATCAGTTTAATAAAAAAAATAAAAAAATAAGGAGAAAAATTAATTATTTTCAACAATTGTAAATCAGAAAAAAATATCATTGTATCATTGAGTCTTATTTTAGTAATATTTAGAACAAACCACTCTTGCGTTATTAGAGGAGGGTGTCTGAGCACTTGAAAACTTCATACAAATCAGTTTGTGACACCTCTTGTTAAAGTTGGATTGGAATCAACTTTTTATTCAGTTTTCATTTTGCCTTTGAGTTAGATTCAATACTAAGGCCAGTAACTATTATTTTGCATTTATAGTACAGGTCCTTTAGGTTGGTAAGCAGTTTGCAACAGCTAATTCTCTGTTTATTTTATTCAATAAATAGAGAATTAGCTGTTGCAATTTTATTCAGTTAGATTAACCATGCATCCTTTCTTTATACATCTCAGAGCACATGCATGCATGGTGGCCCACGCTTACAAGCTTGGCTTACTAGTGGGCCTAGTATTCTTCAGTGTTCTTCGTATTTTGTAAGTTATTATTGAAGTCAATGTGACTGTATTTCAGTACTGGAGAAAAATGAATGAATGAATGATAAATTTCAATTCAACACTTTTCCAACTGGACTCTTTAAAGACTAACTTACATCATACTGGTAGTTGTAAACCATGTACTGCATTTCATCTAAAGACACATCATTGGGAATGTTTTCAAAACTGCTTCTACAGGTTTGATTCTTTGACCGTACCAACCTATGAAATGTTCAGCATGTAACTTGGTGTCGTTAAATGGAAGGTATAACATTGGTAATGTTGACAAAAGTACTTCTATGGGTTTGAATTATTGCCTTGAATAAAGATATACATTAGACATCCAACGTGTGAAGTGTGAATGTTTCGAAATCATGAGAACAAGTTGAAACGTATTCTCAATGTTTAAAGAAAACACTTGGAACATGAAGTTGTGAAATGACCAGCTTATAACGTTGTGTCGTTTAATGGAAGGCACAACATTGGTAATGTTGGCAAAACTACTGCTATGGGTTTGAAGTATTGCCTTTGAATAAAGATATACATTAGATTACCAACCTGTGAATTTGAAAGCATTCTCAGTTGTTACAGAAAACAATTGAACAAGAAGTTGCCATGTGCAAACGTTTTGAAAATGTGCATATTTGTTTGTGTTTCTCTAAAATGAGACCACTTCTGACAGATAAATTGTTACATATGGATAATTCGGTAATTTTGTAATAATTGAAAATAACCAATATGCATAGGGGCCGTTTGGGTAATGTTTTTGTTTTCATGACAAACATGGGTAATTTCAATAACATTCACATTCTTAGGTAAAACTTGTAGCTTTGCATGGATAAGTAAGACTAATTGCGGTGACACCATGTGAAATTCTCAATTGAGTAGTAATTAGTTCTGAAAAGAACTGGAGGTACAACTCTAGTAATTAGTTCTGAAAAGAACTGGAGGTACAACTCAAGTTGAGTTGTACCTCCAGTTCTTTTCAGAACTAATTACTACTCAATTGAGAATTTCACATGGTGTCACCGCAATTAGTCTTACTTATTCACATTCTTATTTCACAAACACAAACAGTTTTCAGAAAGAGTAATTCTTTTGTCACATCACCAACCTGATAGAAAGATTACACCAGGTTTTATCTGCTGAACATATTTACTCATCTTCTGTCCTGTTACCTTGAGTGAGCTTGTGACGTTCTTTCGGATGTGTGTTGTGAATGATTTCTTAGAACAGAATAGCATCACTAGATATCTCAATTGGTGACAAACACCGTTTTCTGCTGACTTAAGTGTGGCATTGTTACCTGTTAGAATTAATGCACTATCAAGGGTGATATTTGTCTTGGTTTAAACACCTAACTTGATTAACCCATACAGGAAGAGGTTCCTTCCTCCATAATTAACCACTTTCCCAATAATTGTAT